>VXAC01002624.1:335-11304 GCA_013399225.1 Rhipidura dahli | reverse complement strand
CACCCACCCGTGCTGGAAACTGGCACTGCACTCCTGGGGGACCCAGGATCCCCCTTTGGTTTCCTCCCACAGCCTCTGTGTGCTGCCTTCCAGCTGTGTTTGTGTTGGCCTTTGCCAGGGTGGAGAGGGCTGAGATGTGCCTGTCCTTTCACATGCCCTGCTTGAGCAGAGGTTCCTCTCTGCATCCTCTGATTCCAGGAGATTCCTTCTGCTCCAGAACACATCCTCCCATGTTTTTGTGCTGCTGCTTGGGTCTCTCTCCCCTAACTGGGTCCTTCCCTCAGATCATTAACCTCTTTGTGGCTGTCATCATGGACAACTTTGACTACCTGACACGGGACTGGTCCATCCTCGGGCCCCATCACCTGGACGAGTTCAAACGGATCTGGGCTGAGTACGACCCCGAGGCCAAGTGAGTGTGGGTGGGCGAGCAGGGGGAGGGTGTTCCCCTGGAGGGGGAGACCTGCATGGCAGGGTGAGCTGTGGCACTGCCTGGGGGGTAGGTCCCAGCATCTCAGAGGTGGATGTGGGCTTGTCAGAGTTGATCCAGGTCTGATAAAAGCCATCAGGATATTTGGGAACATAAGACTTTCAGTTCCCTCTTCATCCAGCTGTGGTGAGGCCGCCAACTCTTCCCGTGCCACTGCACTCCTCTCCCTGCTTCCCAGAGCCACAGGGAGCAGCTGCTTTCCCCAGGGGGAGCATAGGGAAGAGCAGGGATTTGCCCAGTGCAGAAGTGTGGGGGAGATCCCAGGGATGAGCCCCCAGAGCACCTCCCCAAGCCCCCATCCAGCAGCTCTGCTGCCTCACTGCTGAGCTGGTGCGTTCCCTCCGCAGGGGCAGAATCAAACACTTGGATGTGGTGACTCTGCTGAGGCGTATCCAACCTCCCCTGGGCTTTGGGAAGTTCTGCCCACACCGTGTAGCTTGTAAGGTAAGAGCCAAGGGGGTGACAGGGTGTGTGAGCACAGGGACACCTTCCCCAAGCTGTCACCGTGTCCTCCTGGAGGCTGAGAGGGACAGCCCAGCCAGCTTCCCAGTGCTGTGGCTTACACACTGCTCTGACCTCTCCTTTGTAGTGAAGGGCTGTATCTGGGGGGCAAGGAGAGGTGCTGCTGATGTGGTTCAGGCTCCTGAAGATCAGCACTTACCTGTGCTCACCTCCTGCCTGAGAGGTGTGGCACTGAAGGGCTGGTTCTGCCCGAGTGCTCCATACAGGGCACTGCCAGGCTCAGCTGTGCAGCTGCTGCAGGAGGGCAGTGCAGGGCCTGAGCGTGTGGCCATGTCAGCTGGGCTGCAGAACTTGTTTCCAGGAGCTGGGAGCACTTAGGGAGAAGCCCCTGCTTTCTTGGCAGAAATACACTTTTCCTGGCTTAGCTGCTTCTGAACAAATCCAGGCCCTGTGTGAGGCTCGTGTGTGGCGTGCACAGACAGGAGTCAGGCACTGGTGTCATCCCTCCTGGGTTTTGGGAAAACACATCAGGAGATTTGATCCCCAGATTCCTCACAGCAGCCTGGAGCGTGTTTTGGAGTGGGGAGTGCAATGCAAAATGCCTCCTGTCTTTCTGAAAGCAGCTGGGGGGATTCAGCCTGGAGAAGAGGGGGCTCAGAGGGGACCTTTTGCTCTCTACAAGTCCCTGTCAGGAGGCTGGAGCCAGGTGGGAGTCGATCTCTTCTCTCATGTAACAAGTGACAGTACAAGAGGAAACAGTCTCAAGTTGCACCATGAGACGTTTAGGATGGATACCAGGGAAAAGTTTTTCACCCAAAGATTGGTCAGGCCCCGGGACAGGCGGTCCAGGGCAGTCATGGGTCACCACCCCGGAGGGATTTCAAAGCCACGCAGATGTGGCACTTGTGTCCATGGTTTTCCTGGTGGCCTTGGCAGAGCTGGGGGAACGGGTAGAGCTGATGATCTTACAGATCTTTTCCAACCTGAATTCAGTGATTCTGTTCACCTGGGGCTGCAGTGGGCTGCTGGGCTCCATGAAGCTGTTGACCTGGCCAGACAACAACTGTGATTCCAGAATTTTCTCCCAGGGCAACCCCTGTCCCTGTAGGTTATTTCCCCTGGCTCTACCCATCCCTTGTTTAGCTGGCTGGGACAAAGGATGTCCCTGCCTCTGGCAATCATGGTAGCAGGGGTGGTGCAGAGCCCCTGGGCTGGGGCAGGTGGGGCTGGGAGGGCTCCATGCCCTGAGCAGAGCCCCTGGGCTGGGGCAGGTGGGTCTGGGGGCTGCCAGGCTGCTGTGCCACCTGGGGTCACGGGTGCTGGTTTGCTGTGCAGCGCCTGGTGTGCATGAACATGCCCCTGAACAGCGACGGCACCGTCACCTTCAACGCCACCCTGTTTGCGCTGGTCAGGACGGCCCTCAAGATCAAGACAGAAGGTGAGCAGTGACCTCGTCTGCCTCTACAGCCTGACAGGACCTTCCTCGTGGTGCAGAGTGTGGGTTCCACAGCCCTGCCCGGGGATCTCAGGGCACTTGTCTGTGGGGTCAGAGCCTCTGGACAAGCCCTCAGCTCCCTGCTCGCTGCCTGTCTCCTGGGACTGAGCCCTGGGTATGTGCCTGGCACTGCTCAGGCCGAGCCTGGGGGATGTTTTTAGCTGAAGGCCCACGTGTGGCAGCCCCGAGGAGTGAACCAGTACCACCAGTGCCACCCTGAACGGCTTGGGAGTGGCGCTGCTCCGGCTCCCATCCTCTCGATTGAGCTGTGCTGGGGAGGAGTTGCTTCCACCCCTTCCTTGCCAGCAGCACGGTTTGCAGAGCCTTGCTGTGGGAGGGTGTCCCAGCAGCTCATTGCCGTGCCTGGGGGCTGTGCCTGTGCCACGAGCTGCTCTGGGCTGTGGCAGGAGCTGAGGCCAGGCAGTGCTGGGCTGCTGGGATCAGTGTGGCATGGTGCATCCCTCTGGTTGGGGTGGGAACGTGGCAGCCTGGGAGAAGCACAGGAGACCTTGGGGATAGACTGGGATTTCAGGAATGGTGAGCCCTGAGGGAGCATCAAAGGGAAGGTCAAAATCTGTAAAGTATTTTGGTTGAAATCAAAGCCTCGCTCTTACTAAGCTCATTTCTGTTGGGTGGGGAGACAGAGAGGAGCTGTCACACCCCTGAGGAGATTGGCCAGGTGTTCACTTGCTTTGTCTTCGCTGCTGTTCACACCCCTGGGAATGAACTGCTCTGTCCTGCTCCCTTCCCTCACAGGTAATTTTGAACAGGCCAATGAGGAGCTCAGAGCTATTATAAAAAAAATCTGGAAGCGAACGAGTATGAAGCTTTTGGACCAGGTCATCCCACCTATCGGAGGTACATCCCCAGCTGGCACTCCCAGAGGAACAGAGCCACTCCTGGTCGGGGTCTCACTGCTCCTGGGGCCTTGTGACAGGCAGAATCATCACGTTGGTTTCCTCCCTCCCTCCAGATGATGAGGTGACAGTGGGCAAATTCTACGCTACTTTCCTGATCCAAGAACATTTCAGGAAGTTCATGAAACGCCAGGAGGAATATTATGGGTACCGGCCCAAGAAGAACCCTGTGGAGATCCAGGTTGGTGTGTGGGTGGTGCAGGCAGGCAGTTCTGCAGGGCAGGGAAGAGGCTGCTCCCAGCCTGGGGAAGTGCAGGGTGACTCAGGGAGCTGCAGAGACCCCTGTGCCTCAGGAACTGAGGTGACCCCAAGTAAACCAGCACTGAACTGGCCATGAGACCCCAGTGCTGACCTCAGTGTCCAGGGTGCAGGTGGCTCAGAAAGCAGAGCAGGATTTTGTCTCTCTGCTCCACTGACCCCAGTTGTAGAGAGGGCTTGGCAGGATCTGGTGCCTCACCAAGGAGTTTTAAGACCTGGAAAGTCCCACCACAGACCATTGTCTGTGCCAAATGCTGCCCATCCAAGCCCTTACCCACCTGCTCTGCTCCTATCCCTGGGCCTTCTCCCCTTAGCAGTGTCTGGATAGCTCCGTGTGCCTGGAGTTCTCTTCTCTCAGCCTCACAGAGCATCAGGAGCGGGGGGGGGTCAGTGTGGCTGGCTTTGAGTGGGACCATTGCAGTCAGAGATGCCTGCACAGCAGGCCTGAGGGGTGCTGGTGGAGGATTTCTGTGCCTGGCCAGAAGGCTGGGCTGTGCCAGCCTCTCCTGACTTTATAGGGAGGAAATCACCTGTAGAGATAAAAGACCAGGCCCCAAAGGTGCAAAGCAAGGAAAAGAACCAGGTCCCAGATCAGGAACTGAGGCCCAGCCTGCCCTTGGCTGTCACCAGCCCAGCCCTCTGTCAGGCTGCCCCTGGCATTCCCTTTTGTGGGACTGCAGGAGCCCAGGAGCTGTGGGGCATCTGTGGGGCAGCTGTGGGACTGCAGGAGCCCAGGAGCTGTGGGGCAGCTGTGGGACTGCAGGAGCCCATGAGCTGTGGGGCAGCTGTGGGGCAGCTGTGGGACTGCAGGAGCCCAGGAGCTGTGGGGCAGCTGTGGGACTGCAGGAGCCCAGGAGCTGTGGGGCAGCTGTGGGACTGCAGGAGCCCAGGAGCTGTGGGGCAGCTGTGGGACTGCAGGAGCCCATGAGCTGTGGGGCAGGACTGCAGGAGCCCAGGAGCTGTTCCACCAAGCACGGAGGCAGCTGCAAGGGGTGAGCCCTGGCCTCCTGCCCTTGGTAGGACACCTGGCAAGGAGAGCAGGCCTGGCCACGTTTCCCTCTCCCAAGACCAAGGTGAGAGGGGTGGTGGGGCACAGCCACGTCAGCCCTGCCTTCCTGTCCCCTCCAGGCTGGGCTGAGGAGCATTGAAGAAGAAGCTGCTCCTGAAATCCATCGGGCCATTTCTGGGGACTTGACTGCCGAGGAGGAGCTGGAAAGAGCCATGGTGGAGGCTGCTATGGAGGAAGGGATATACAGGGTGAGTTCAGCTCAGGGAGGTTTGGTGGTCCCACCCAGCCCTGATTTCAGAGTGATGGTGGTGGGTCAGCTTGGCTATGAGCACTGGGGGCAGTCTGCAGGGTGGGGACCATGAGGATGATCAGCATCTCTTTCCCTTCTGTGAGCATCAGGATATCCTGGTTGTGTCATCTTGGGCAAGCTGCTCTCTGCCTCAGTTTCCCCTCTGTGAAACGACCCAGCTCATGTGCTTGGCAGGGCTGTGCTGTATATTTACCTGCTGGTTTGGAGGTTCCCACTCACACCTTTTGCCAGGCCAAGGCAGGACAGCTCTGGTGTCACAGGAGCTGATTCCCTGCCCACTCCCTGGGAGTCTCAGAGACAGCCTGGGCAGCTGTGGGGTTGCAGAGTTGCACCTCTTGTGTCCAGAGGTGCCACCAGCTCAGGCTGTCCCAGAGAGCTGACAGGGTCTGTCATGGGCTGGCTTGTCCCAGTGCTGCTGCATGGCCATCGACCCTCAGTGCCTCAGTCTTCCCACGTGGGCAGTGAGGCCTTTGGGTCTGCAAGGCCTGAGCAGAGCAGTCGCTGTTTGGATGTGGGGATGGCCCCAGAGCAGCCTGGAGCTCCAGGCTTCCCCTGATGCCCTCGCTGTTGGTTGCAGAGGACAGGTGGCTTGTTTGGCCAGGTCGACAGCTTCATGGAGCCCAGCAGCCCACTGCAGCCCCAGGTGGCCAGCCAGAGGCCCCTTCAGTTCACCGAGGTGGGCAGCGAGGACCTTGACTCCCCCGTGTTCCTCGATGACTTCCCCCAGGAAGGCAACACCAACATCAACAACGCCAACAGCAGCAGCAGCTGGCTGGAGGGGTAAGGGCAGTCAGCCTCAGTGCAGGGACAAGGAGGGGCAGTGCCACACTGCCCTGGGGCAGTCCTGGCAGCTGGCTGCACCCTGGCCTACCCAGGGGCTCCCATCCCATCGCTGAGACGAAGGATCTCAGTGCCAAGAGGATGGAGGTGGGCAGCAGGGCTCCAGGGGCTGCAGGAACCATCCCTCCCCTTACCTGCCCATCTCTGAGGGCCGAGGCCCAGGCTGGGGCCACCAGCACGTGCCTGGGCACGGGCAGAAGGGACAGAGATTACCAGTGTACTGAGTCCTACTTCCTGGGGTCTCCACCCTGCCCATCCATTCCAGCTGTCCCTACAGCTCTGGCCCCCTGGCGTGGGGAAGGTGGGGAGGGCTGCACCCCCAGGGGGAGCTGGGCACAGTGCATGGGCCCTGCTCAGGCTGACCCCCCTGCCTGCCCTTGCCAGGGTGCAGTACGAGGATGAGGTGCTGAGGAAGGCGGTGCCAGCCACATGCAGGCGCCCAGCGTGGGGTGAGTCTCGGCTTCATTGTTCTGTGGGACTGGGAGCAGCCCAGGGACCAGGGCTGGGGGAAGGGTCTGATGTGGATGGGTGCAGGCCCCGGTAAGCTGGAGGTTTGCTGAGAGCACTGAGCACAGAAGGACCTCTCTGGAGAGCTCCAGGAGACCCTTCTCCTCCTTCTACCCTTTGGGGTGATGAAACAGGGAGACAGTGCCTCAGGCTGGGGGAGCACTGGCCGTCCCAGGGCAGCAAGGCCACAGGACCTGCTCAGACAGGGACTTTGGGTGCTGCTGAACTCCTAAATCCTTTGTTTCCCCCAGTCTAGTGAGCCCATTCCCATCTCTGTTTGGCAATGGTGTCCTTGCTCCTGTACCCATCTGATGTCCCTACCTTTCCCTCCCACAGAGCACAGCCACCCCATACCCATGGAGAGGCTGAGCAGGAGGCGAGGGGCCACCTCTGGGGGTCCCTCATCCGCAGGGCTACTCCTCCCCCAGCAGGTAAAAGGGTCAGTGCATGTCCAGAGGGGATGTGTAATGTGGGGGACACAGGTGAGCCTCCCTCCCATGCTGGGAAAGGCTGCCACAGCTGTGCTGGGCTCACTGTGTGAAACCAGCCTTGCCAGAGCTTTTCTCCTGGATCAGCCTGGAGATGGAGCTGGGCTCCCACCCTGCTGCTGTAGCAGGCCTGGGGAGCTCCTGGGAGCTGGAACAGCTGCGAGCACATTCCTCTGGCTCCCCATCTGCCTCCAGAGCCAGGGCAGGCAGAAGGGGTGCATCAGATTTGCCCCCATGCTCCCTTTGCTGGCCACAGTGCCTCATGCCCAGGGCAGGGGGCTGGGGCTGGTTCCCTCTCTCTGTTCCCATGGCTCTGCTGGGTTCCATGGTCCCATTCTCGGGGTGCCCTGGACCCAGGAGCTCCAGCAGGATGGCATTGCCTGTCCAGGCCCTGGACAGGGACAGGGCACAGAACCTGCAGCCTCCAGACTAACATGGGAGAGGTCTTCCCTGGGCAGTGTCCCAGCCCAGGTTGCAGCTCTGTGCTACTCTCCCCCAGCTGCTCACAGAGGATGGCACTGTGACAGGAACAGCATCACGGTTCCAGCAGGGAGAAACTGGTCAGCCAGGAACATCCTCCACCCCAGCCATCACCTTCCTTATTCAGGAGGTAAGGCAAGGGCACAGCCTGGCAGAGGGAAGAGCAGGGATGGGACAAGAAGGTCCAGGGATACCATGTTTATGCCACGATGGGAGACTGGGGGGCAAAGCTTAGCTGCGAGGGCGAGCAGCAGGTATGTGCCAGCACTGAGGGTAAGAAAGGAGGAGGAGAGGGTGGGTGCCTGCAGCTGGAGCAGCTCCCCAGGCTAAGCACCCAGGCTGTGCTCTCCTCTCCTGCACAGGCTCTGATCTCCGGAGGCCTCGGGGCTCTGGCCCGGGACTCATCATTCGTAGCAGTGACCAGGGACGAGATGGCATCCAGCAGCCAGCTGGGCATGGATGAAGTGGAGAAAGCAGCTGTGGAGCTGCTGAAGGGAAGAGAAACACTGCAGGGCACAAGAACTGGCTCTGCCCCACTGGACACCTCAGCTGTGCCACCAGGCAGATCCCCGGGGCTCGGTGCAGCCCCCTCCCGAAAGACTGTCACTGCCACTCGCCTGTGAGCTGCATGCTGCAGGAGCCTCCCGTCACAGGGGGTGCTGGGGCAGAGCCACGCTGTTCCCTGCTGCTGCCTGTGGTCCTGAGGTACTCTGGCCAGCTGTGGCATTATGTTCAGGACAGGTCTCTGGGATGCTGGTGCAGAACAGGACAATGCTGTTCCAGTGGGGTCCTGCAAGAGCTGGACAGGTCATTAAAGTGTTCCTGCTGTGTGACTCTGGATCCCCCTCCCCTCCTTCCTCCGCCGCCCTGCCTGCACAGCCAGGGGAGGGGGTTGCAAATGCGAGACGAGGTGTAACCAGGGCTGGCAGTGATTCACGTGGCAGCCTTCTGTCCACTCATTTTGAGGTTGGCAAGCTCTGGGGGGTCTCCTGATATCCTAGCACTGGTTGCTGCATCCTCATGTCTCTGCTGGAGCCTGCAGTTCCCTGCCTGCAGCCAAGTCTGGCCTAGGAGGAGGAGATGTGCCGAGGGCTGGGCAGCAAAATGGGGCCTGGGGGCTTCTTGGCTCCCTGTCCCAGCTGTGTATGAACCTGGGCATGGGGCAGAGGTGTGAAAGCACATTCAGGCCTGGGGCTGGCCAAGAGGAGAGTTGGACACTGTGATGCCATTTCTGCCCCTTCCGCTGTCTCCACACTGCACTCTTGGGGTCAGGCATCCAACCCTGTCTCTGGGAAGGTTCAAGCCCATGACATCCATCCCCACAGCTCAGCAGGGCACGGGCCAGGAGAGTGTGGAGCTGTTCCTGCAGCGCTCCCAGCACTGCCTGCGCTGGTGCCGAGGTTATTCCTCTGGGGGCTGCTCAGGGGCTGTGTTAGAACCCACAGTGCCCCCAAGGGAGCTGGGTGCTGAGCACGGGGGCAGCCCCACCTCCCAGCCCAGCTCCTCGGTGGGATCTGGCTCCTGAGGGCCCCCAGCCCAGCCTAACTGGGAACTGGGGGGCTCTCAAGCACCTATTATATATTAAAATGCAGAGTGGATGGGTCCTCGGGGAGGAGCAGATCAATGAGCCAGCCTGCTCCTCAGCATGGCTTTTATTAACTCAGTCTGAGTTTCAGCTGCAGCCTGAGCAGCAGAGCCAGCCTGGTGCCTGGCTGTGGCAGTGCAGCTTCCCCCATGGCATGCATCCCTTCCTTTTGCTTCCTGGCCCTGGGGCAGGACCTGCATCCCTCCACACCCACACCCTCACACACTGCTGGTAGAGGTGCATGGGGGTTGGCACTTTGGCTCTGGCAGCTGCTCTGCCAGGGGATGCCAAGGACATGTTATGGGGTGAGTGAGTGGTGGTGGTCTCCTGGTGGGTTTAGGGAGGTGCAGGGCTGTGTGTGTCACTTGCCAGGACAGGTGGGTGCTCACCAGAGACTAAACATGAAGGGTGACACTATGGTGGGGATAATACCACTGTGGTGGGGCCTCTGCACCCTCTCCTAGGGTCTGGGGCTGCACAGGGGATGATTTGCTCCATCTCAGGTGTGTGTGGTGTGTCTCAAGTTGATTCTAGCTGGACTGGGGGACAGATGTGATTTGTGGTACAGCTGGCACGTGAGTGGGAGTAGGAAGAGCAACATCATGGCACAGTCACTGCCCCCCTCTGCCTGGAGCTTCAGTGGGGAAGAGTCTGGCCTCGGGAAAACCAGCAGCTCAGGGTGGGAACTGCACCGTGGACCAGGTGTCCTTGCAAACATGGGACAAAGAAAGAGGAACATTAACTCCGTGCATCCTTGTGGGAAGACACACAGGCCGTGTCTTGCTCATCCCCATGATTCTGTACCAGCATACGGTGCCCTGGGACTCATCCATGCCAGCAGACCTGAGGAGCTCCCGCAGGATGCAGAGTCCTGTGTGCACGTGGCCCATGGTCATGGCACCTTGGGAGGAGCACGAGTGCAAGGGGTGAAGGGACAGTGCTGCTGAGGTGAAGGTACCCAGGCAGCAGAGCAGAGGGCAGGCAGGCGCTGGGCTCTGTGCCAGCCACAGCACAGCCCCACTGGCTGTTGGCCACCACTACTGCCATGTCCTGGCTAGACCTCTCCCAGGGTACAGCCTGGACTCCCCAGGAGACATCTCTGTGTGCCCCAGTTTGCCCTCAAGCTCCATTGCTCTTTGCCCTGACGTTGACACCAACCTGCAGAGCTCAGAGTCCCCTGTAGGTCCCACACCTGCTGGGAGATGCTTTCTCCTGCTGAGTCAGGGCCTGTCTGTGTCAGGCTGCCATCAGCCCTGGTGATGTGAATGCAGCTCAGGAAAGCTGTAACAGGGACTCCTTCAGCTCCCCAGTGCTTGCCTGTCTCCAGTCCTGCTCTCTGATGGCCTCTGCATGTGTCTCCTTCACCAGCCTCCCAAGACCTGCTCCTGGGATGGAGCCAGTGGCCCTGTGGACACGGCTCTGTGGGCACTGCTCTCTGCTGCGTGGGTGCCAGCTTGCTGTGCAGAGCCCAGCCCCGCAGCACGGACTGTGCACGCTGGGGAGCTGCACTGGCACCTGGGCACTGTCCTGCCGTGCCATCAGCCTCATGTCCTGTCCTCTCAGGACAGACCCTTGGACAGCCCAGAGGGTTACCAGACCCCAGGCCCAGGGGCTGTGTCAGGAGCCCTGAGCTCACCCCTGCCCTGCTCTGTACCCTGCTGCTCCATGGTGTCACCCCCAACACCACCGAAGGGACGGCATCCAGTGGAGCCAAGGAGGTGTCTGAGTGACGCCAGAAACACGCCATTCGGTACAGCCCGGAGAAGCGCTGGCACAGCCCCGGTACAGCTCCGGTAAATCCCAGAAGAGCCCGGAGCAGCGCAGGCGGCAGTGGGGCCGCGGGCCCGGCAGGGGGCAGAAAGGAATGACGAATGTGAGTGAGAGTGAGTGTGTGAGTGAGAGTGGGTGTGAATGAGTGTGAATGTGAGTGTGAGAGTGAGAGTGAGTGAGTGTGAGTGTGAGTGGGTGAGAGTGAGAGTGGGTGTGAGTGAGTGTGAATGTGAGTGTGAGTGTGAGACTGAGAGTGAGTGAGTGTGAGTGAATGAGTGAGAGTGAGTGAGTGTGAGTGGGTGAGAGTGAGTGTGAATGTGAGTGTGAGAGTGAGAGTGAGTGAGTGTGAGTGTGAGTG
>VXAC01002619.1:113626-132680 GCA_013399225.1 Rhipidura dahli | reverse complement strand
TGCCGGGTGTCCGGCGCTGCCGGCCGGTGCAGACCCAGCGGGGGCCCTCGCACGGTCCCGGTGTCCAGGGGCACGGACGAGCTCGGCGCGCTGGGCAGCAGAGACGCTCCCGCAGCTCCCCCGCACCTGCCGGGCCGCCGAGGCTCCCAGCCCGGACCGTGGGGATGGGATAACGCCATGATCCGGCGGGACCCTGCTGCCACCTGCTGTCACCGTGTCACACACACGGGAGCCCGGCACAACGTGCCCTGGCAGCCCACAAATGCAGGGAGTGAGAATTGCGTGAGGAAAGGAAAAAAAAAAAAAGGTGATAACTGTACGACTTTAGGTTAGATTATGAGGAATTCTCCTTTCCTGCTGCATAAATGAACCCAATTTAGCCTTTACTGACTTTGCACATTAATGCTCAAAATTGCAAAGGGACTATTTGGGCAACCCTACATTAACATTATTCTGCTGCACAAATAAACTTGGGTTTTCGTATGTGCAGTCTTTGAAAATCCTTCTTTTTCTTCCTACAGAAACTTGTACTTGTGGCCCGGCCCTCAACACACGCACACAGCAGTGTGCCTCGGGGGATGACAGCAGAGAGAAACATCAGATGGGCTCGGCATAGTCACGACAGGCAGAAGCCAGAGAGGGACAGGGAAGCCAGAGCCGAGGAAGCAGCAGGTAGGGCATCCAAAGGCTCTCCCTTTTAGTTGTTGTTTTATTTCTTTTCCTATTCCCTGGCCAATGCAAGCCCAGATAATGTCAGGAAAGAACTAAAAGGCAGAATTTAGCCCCACATAGCTCTGTGTGCCACCAAGCAGGAGCAGCCAAGGCTGGCTGGCCTGTGGCTCAGGGAGATGAGCCAAGAGCATCCTCTAAGGCTTGATTCACACCACAGCCTTGCCAGCCTTAAAGTCTAAGCATTTATAACTTTCATTTAAATAAAGTCAATGCATGTCAAAACATGCAAATATAGTCATAAGCATTCTATCTTATTTGCATTATTGAATTCCTGCCCTTAAAAGTAACAAGAGGCAATGGGCTGCTGAGAGATGATAAGAACGTCACAGTGCCTGTCCCAGCCACAGGAGGCTTCCTGCACCACGCTGGTTGCTGGCAGCTGCAGGATTTAAGTCAGATCTGCTGAGTACAGAGAGTAGTGGTCACAAAGAAAAAGGATTAGGGTGGAAGAGGGGTATAATGGAGAGTACACTGTCATGTTACAAGCGTTGGTTGATGTGGATGTGTGCTGGATCAGGCTGCCAAGAGATGAAAGGATAGCTCTTGAAAATGAGGATGTAGGAAGAAAAGAAATATTTGAAGAGACCATTTGTGTCAGCAGCTGGCAGCACTCCCAAGGTCCCTTTACAGCTTTTGCTCCATGTTCTCTTTTTCCAGCACAGCACTGGAATGACATCCAAATCAGGACTGTTGAAAATATTCATTGGTCCCTTCCTAAGGAGTATCCTAAAGAGTGTTTTTCTCTCCTTTTGTGAGAGCAGAACATTAATATATACATAATAGACATTAATATATATATTATATATAGTATGCACATGTTTTTATATCTATCTATATATATATATACATATACATTAATATATACAACAATTTATAACATTTGTAAAAATTTAAAACTGCTACCTTAGGTATAGATCCACAGACTAATGTGATATTTTAGTACCCTGCACGTGTATATGCGAACTGCGCTTGGTCAGTGCCACAGGCTGCTCTGGCACATGAAAAAGAAGAAGATACCACCCAGACAGTCCATCTCAGGGGGCTCATGATACACTAGGGACACAGGGATCCACAGTCAATCTTACAGCAACCCCATGAAATCCTCTTTGATGGCAGCTACCCAACAGATTATAAATCTGGAGATGGGTTTTATTATTCCACATGGTTAATCCCATTCAAAAAACATTCAAGCATATGTGTACTCCCATGTGTATTCTGAGTGCTTAAGTATACACTTAGCTTCTAATTAGGAGACCTAAGCACATGCCTAATTACTCATTTGAGAAAGGTCTGGAGATGCTGCAGTGATGGATAACAGAAAAATGAGCAAGATCTTCCTAAAAGTGAGTGGTTAAATTGCAAGAGCTACAGCTTCAGCTTTGTGGTTTTAAAGCTGTCCTTAATATTACTTTATACAATTAACCCAACATGCAAATGAATTCTTTTCATTATCAGTCAGTAATTTATGACCAGTAGAGACATAAGAGATTGGAGACTTAAGTCCCTGGAAACTTTATCTTCTCACCCTTTCCTTACCCCAGGGAAACTCCCCTTCCTTGGATTGAGATGGTGGGTAGGGGCAAAGAAGGAGGGACTACACCAAAGGCAATTCCCTACAAACCTGGTGAGATCCAACTGAACTGTGCTTGCAACACCATTGCTGTGTCAACATCAGTGCTGCAGCACAAAACACTTCTGGGGAGCTGGGATGGGATCCCTCAGGTCTCCAGCTGACCAAAGAACAGCTGGGGCAAGCCCAGAGCTATGACTCTTACTTTTCTTTCACTTTTCCTTCTGTCAATATAGATGGGAACAATTGCTTTTACAGGAGACTCAATATGACTTTCTGTTACAAGTTTTAAGGGTACATTTTCTATAATCATTCTCTGACATTCTTGACAACTGAGGATACTCCAGTCACAGAGACAAGGAACAAAAGCTATTTACCTGATGCTTTTCATGTTGCTTTTAAAAAAATATTTTTATAAGAAACATTAAAATCACAGAAAAAAACCACAAAATAACCCTGACTTTTTTCTTTTATCCACGCACCAAACACAGCTCAATCTACAGTGATGTTTGTGCTTGAGAAACTTGGAAATTCTTCTCTGAGTATATTGCTCCCTTGGTTTTATGTGACAGTTAAAAAAGTTTTAATAAGCAGCCTGAGATCTTTTACCACCTTTTTTTTCATTTCCTGTGTTATCACAGGCTGTTGATACAGCAGCTGATAATCTTAACAGACTGAGAGAGGCATCTTTATGGAGAGACTTATAGGAACTAACCAATCTCCAGTGAATTCCTTTTCACTTTGCATTTTCTACAGCCCCAAAGACCAACCCCATTTCATGCTCTTGAACAGCTCAGATGCTGTAAAATGTTCTCTCATAAGAGTATCAAGGTTTTGTCTGAGTTCATTGACCCCGAGGACTGGCTGAGCTGGGTGCAGGCTTTTGGAATTGTTGTCTTTGCAAAGCTATTTCCCCTAGAGGAGAGGAGAACTCTGTGCAGAAAATTTTCTCCCTTTCAGAGAGAAAAACGTTAGTAGTACACTAAAAGCATATTTTTCCTCATGGACAGAATGCATTATCTTAATCTGCTGGACTGAATCATAGGTTGCTAAGTGTTCTTGGCATCCCTATCCGTGGGTATAGCTCCGTGCTTGAATTACAGTGTTTTTCACTGGCAAGGATGGCTGGGGGAGCTGGAATGGTGCATTAGCCACAGTGGGAAAATAGCGCTCTGAGACATGATCATCTCTTGCACATTTTGTGGAACATGCATTGAACTACTGGTTGGTACTTTTCAGTGGGAGGAATTTCTACTCTTCTGTCTCCAAACCAAGCTGCCTTACAGTGTGCTGAGCCTTTTGCATAAGTCCAACCAAATCTGAAATGCAAATACCTGAAATAGGATTCATATAAAATAGTAGCATAGGGATTTGCAAGTTGAATATCTCTGAAACAGGAAGAGCTAAATATAGAGATCTGGATACAGCTTTTAAATTTAAAATCCTGTTTCAGGTGCTAGGCATAGATTAATATCCCTTCATAGGGATAAGGCATTTTATTCAAAGCCAGTGATTTGATAGCACTCATTAAGAAGAACTGTCATTTCACATTAAGTAGGAAGTAGTCAAAACAACCTTTCAGTGCACATCTTCTAAACTATTCTGCAAGATCTGTGGGAGCAGGACTAGGCCTATGCTGATTCCAGATCAATATTTGCATGGTGAGAAAAGAACCTGTGAGATCAGAGGGAAAAACCAAGATGACCCATTTTTGAAGCATTAGAAATATGCTTGGCTAAAGCAAATGCAGGAGAATCATTCCCAGTGGCAGTTGGTGAAATTCCATGCTAGTGCTCCCTGCTTTGAGCAGGCTAGTGCACAGAACCATACACAGAAATCTTCTCAAACACAGTTTAAATGTAGTTTAAAGCCCCTTCACTCATCTGGAAAGTCCCAGACCAAAGATACTTATTCCCTTCTTAGTCAGATAGACCCCCTCAGCCCCAAGTAGACAAGGCTTGGGCAGAGTGAGTCCCATGGTCTGAGTATCACCCTTGACTATGACATCATTGCTCTCACCATTTGTTGACGTATAGGTTTGTCTGGCCACTTCACATTGGCTGGCTTTAGTCAGGCCAAGGTGATACTCATGTATGACTGTGTTTCACAGAGACATAGATCTGCTGAGATGCATAAAACCCTTCTCTTGCAGTCGATGCAGAAGGGAAACACCTGTTGGCATGACTTTATGAAAGAAAGGTCCTGTCTGACCAACCTTATCTCCTCCTATGACATGGGGGCCCACTCAGTGGATGAGGATGTGGATATTGTCTACCTGGACTCAGCTGGTCTCCCGACCCAAGTAACAAGTGACTGGACAAGAGGAAATGCCTTAAGTTGCACCAGAGAAGGCTTAGATTGGATACTGGGAAAAATTTCTCCACTAAAAGGTTGGCCAGGCACTGGAACCAGCTGACCAGGGCAGGGGTGGAGGAGGGATTTAAAGGACATGTAAATGTGGCACTTGGGGACAGGGTTTACTGATGGCCTTGGCAGTGATGGCAGAATGGTTGGACTTGATTATCTTAAAGTTCTTTTACAACCTGAATAACCACACAGGATGAATTCTACATGGGGATTTCCAAAGCATTCCATATAGTGACAATGAGTCTGTGATCCACCTTTGTGAACTGCCCTGTGGAGAGCCAGGCTAGAACGGGAAGTGTGGCCAAAATAATTCTATAATGCTGTGAATGGTTCTACAAGCTACACACATTACTGAACTAAATTAATTTCTGCTGCACCTGACCTGTAGTTGAGGAATGTGTCTTAGCGGACTGGGAATAGCTTGTTTGTTGGATCTATAAAATATTGTTACTTAAACAGTCCAGTGAGTTCCTCTGACATGAGTTCTCTTTCCTCTGAAGGGTTTTCTTTCCAACTGGAGTTATTGATCACTTAGACTTTAGACAGGAAATCATCACTGTGTTAGCAACCCCCAAAATGGTCTTCAGTTCCTAGAGTGTTTTCCCTGACATGTCACTGATTTGAATTTTTTGAGCCGATAATGTGGTTAAACTATTGTCTGATAAAAAGCACTGTAACATGCAATGTATTTTACGTCTGTCATTTTGATCTGAAATTTCAAAGTGAGTATGTGTATATTTTCAAAGTGTTTCAAACACTTGCTACTACATTCTGCTGCAAAGCAGCTTTCCTTTATAGAGAAGCTCTCCTTTATATGGAGGAAAATACCATCAGGGCAAAGTAGCCATCTCCAGCTCCAACACGCTGGATTCACTTTCTTAAACTTGCTACAATAGAGAGGGTCACAGAAATTCCTGGTTTGATGTTAAATTCCCATTGGTGTCTGTCCCCTTACATCCCACTTCAGCCAGCAGGTCTACCAAAAGATCAAAAGTAGCTGTTAAAATCTGAAATTTTCTCCATACAACAGTGCAACAATTAAATTCTGTTTGCCTCATAAATACAAAACAATCTCTCTTGAAACTGTATTATGGTACTTCTCCATTCACACCTTGTTGCCCAGGGTTGCAGCCACAGCAGCCTGCTCTTGAAGATAACATGTTACTCACTCTCCTTCAACCCTGATGTGGAACAGTAGCTACATTTAATGGTAACACAATCAGCCACCCTGTAGCATGGTGTCCGAGCCTGTCTATGGATGCCCTGGTGTGCTGCCAGGCTGCAGGACACAGCTGCTTGGATTTGATTCTGTATGCAAAACCAGAACCAAACAAAAGAGTTGTGCAAATCTGCCTGCAGCATCAAACCAGCTCTGAGGGTTTTTTGATGAGTGTCTCAAACCTAAATCAGGAAGATAATTGATGGTTTGATTTTTTTTGTAGGAAGTAATATTTCAAATTTTTTAACACACCTTTACAAATTGTGATGTTATCTGTTCAAGGTGAATTTAACAGGCAACTGAAGCATAATGGAGAATCAAATTCGTTGTTTTCCTGACAATCAAAACCATACTGAGAACAGATTCCCTGACAGCTCATCAGGGGAGAGCAAGGGTTCTCAGCTCAAGGAATATTACCAGGATAGTACCAGGGCTGCAGAACATGGCTAGTAGGGGATGAAGCTCACATGTGTTCAGCTTTATAGCTGTGCACACACACACACACAGAACCCCGCTTTGGGGACTTATTGTCTTAAAGGAGTGAGGCCAGAACACCTTATGCCTCTGAAAATGGAAACTGCTCATGGCACAAGTTCTCTGCTATCTGCTTGATTCTGGGTAGTGCCTGGGAACCTGACAGACTCCAGTTCATCAGTGTGCCAGCAGTGAAAGGACAAAGGACAGAAACACCTCTCATACATGGAAAGCACAGAGCCTTCCAGCACGGCCTGCCTGTTTGTAAGACTACATATTTACAGTGATGTCACTGAAGAGTTTTGCTCTAAGGTAACCAAACACAACTCTTTGAATCCATGGCATTTGCACTGAAAACATCCCACTTGAAAAATGTGTGATTGAGGCACTAATGAAGTGCCCTCTTGAGCTGCAGCCTAATTTATGAAGAACACAAATCCATGAAGAATGGCTTAGCTTTCACAAAAACCTTCAAGACATCAAGGGTAATTTCAAATTTGCATAGCAATTTAAGAAAATGTTATTTGCAGGATTTGACTGCCTCAGCAAGACATGACAGTATCAACACTAAACTCTAAAGGACTCAGAGGCTCGTGACGAACCCAGGCTCAGTGTGTCTGGCTGGTGCTAACTCTTCTTGTATTGATGACCAGCATTTTCCAGGTCTGTGTAGTTCAAAGGGCAGCAATAACGATGACTTTTTAAAATATCTGTCCTCACAAGATTATTCACCAATTTACAGCTTTTCTCAGAATCAGCAGATTCGCAGTAATTTTTCAATCTCAGTATTGTATGTGGGAAGCAATGTGCACTCCTTTCCTCCAAGAACAAAAAATGCCCAGTGCAGCTTCAGACATGGATAACACTAAACAGCACCTTTCATACTTATCCTTTCCTATGTATGCATTATTTTAAGTCTACCTCTTAGCAAACAGTTCCTTTCCATAAGCTCTGGATTTGCAACCCTCAACAGAGGTTGAATAAGCCAAAGTCAAGACCCCATTAACCTCCCATTTCATGTTCCTCAGGTTTACACAGTAAACCTCAGTAGCCACAATTTGTTTTCATCTCTTAATCAGCTGATAAAGATTCAAGAGCAATTTCCACTTGTGCTGCGCTGAGTTGTAAATATTTATGGGGATGCGAAGAACTGGCCATCAAAAACACTAATGTGCAGATTTTACATCTTAGACCATTTCCACTCTGTTGAGGCATCTCTGACACCTTTCTGGCAAAGCCAGGCCAGGGGAGTAGAGATGGTGGGTGGTTGTTTGGAGCAGAATATAAAACAAGTTCAAAACTAAACCACATTTTTTCCAAAGTATCAAATGTAATTTCTTACACTGAAAAAGGAAGTAGGCTCCTGGGGAGAAAGGGACAGAGGCTAAGACCTAACCTCAGGTCCTCTCAGCTCAGCAGCTTCAACAAGACATTTGCAGAAACATTAATCAGCATGAAATAATGAGTTTATGAGAGGCGTCATGCGATTTCTTTATTTCATCTTAATTATAATTTAAAATTTTAATGTCAGGAATTTGACAAGGGTTTGAGCAAGTGGAATTATTGCCTCAACAGCAATTAATGTCAGGCAGAGAAATGTTTGCTTAATCCCAAAGGAAAGCAACACATGTGCCCTGTAACATCAATGCAGTTCTAATTGTTCTGCTGGTGGCTGACAGCAAATGGGCTGGTTCAGAAGCCCAACGCTCCTTCCCCAACACGAGTCCCTGGTCTCCAGCCAGAAGTAGACCCTACCACAAGGTCACTTATGGCAAATGCCAGGCTTTTGGGAAAGGAGCATCTGAGTCCACTGGAAGGCAAGATGCACCTGTAACTCCTCTAAAACTGAGAATAGCCTGATTTACATGTAGAAAAGCCTTACCTCTTTTAAAACACCACCTTTCCTGGAGAAGGCAGGGCACCCTCACAGCACCAGAAGCTCACTTTGCCAAGAGCTCTGGGAATCTCAGTGTTAACTCCCACAGTGAGAGAACCCAGTCTCTGCTGAAGCCAGACCCTCTTTCGATGTCTGCTGAGTTTTGCCAGAGGAGGTCAGCAGCACCCAGCGCCGCTCACATTTCCGACTGCACCCACGTGGAGCAGCGCAAAGGCATCTACACAAAGGAACTCCCTTTTGTTAGTTCATCTGAAATGCTTTAGACCCTTGCTGTATCATCCAGACGTATCAGCACTGGGGCTGCAGGAAGCAGAGCTCTGCAGTCTGGCTCATGGCACGGACCGCATGGAGGGCAATAATTCTCAAAGACTTAAACGTCCTTAAAAATGCTTCATTTTATTCCAGTTCCCTGTGATTTTGATCCTGCCAGAGCACGGAGCTGTTGGTGAGGGGAAGCACAGGAGTGTTTGAAGGACAGAGCAGGTTACAGCTGCTGTACGTTTTTCCAATGCGTATTTGCATTTCACCAGCTAAGTGCAGTTAAAGAGCTGTTTGTGTTGGGCCTTACAAACCTGATTATTTTACACCATCAGGCATCGTCTTAAAAGCCTTTTCCATTTACCACCTACTGTTCCTCCTGTTAGCAAATTTCCTCACAATTTTCTGTCAGCTGACCTCAAATTCACCCCCTCAATCGGTTTATTGCCACAGTTTTAGGATAGTGCTTCTCTTTTAAAACATTTTCCCTAAGAAAAAGCCTTTAAGACCACTGCGACTAAGTTTAGGCACCATCGTGCATCCCTGCACAACACACCTGAGGAAACTGTCCTACCCTTACCTGCTGATGGTGCTCCTCTAGAGGCTTTCCTCTCTTTTCACTGACCTTTGCACCAAAAGTACTGGATTTTTACCAGAGGTGCAAACAGGCAAAATAGTGTGACAGCTCCAGGACAGCAGCCCTGCCTGCTAAATTGTTGGATTCCTTAGCCCAAAAAAGGGTCCCATTTTTGTGCACCCAAGCACAACATGCCTACCACTAAGCATTTCTCTTTGTGCCAGTGTAACTCTAGGGGTTGGCTGTGCAAATACTTCTTGTTTCGGCTGTTACCGGGGAATAAGAAAGGAAACATCTTGCAGCTTGATCTCAGCTTTGATGGAGATAAAATGTCTCATTCAATCTGGAGGGAAAAGCCACTTTCAAGCACTGGAAAGTGGCTGGAAGTATCACCCAACACCTGGAAGAGCGGAACATGCCAAGAACACTCTGACACATCTGTGGTCAGACCTGCAGTCAGAGGCTGGTCTTCCTCTCCAGCTCTGACACCCCAGGCAAGTACCCTGGACAGAGGAGGAATTTGCAAATTCTTCCCCAAACAAACTATTCCAGTAACTGGCAGGTACAGCTGAGATTCACTCTGGTGTTTTACATGAAAAAATGCAGATTACAAATCCCCATGCTGTTGCTGAAAGTAAACACTGCCTTATCCTAAGCAACACAATTGTTTCAAAAAGTGTTAATTTTCAGGTGCCTTCACTGCTTGTTACTTTCAGTTATATATGTACACAAATACAAACATACGTGCACACACAAATACTTCAAGTATCTTAAATTACTTAGCAGAGATAGTGAACATTTTATCTTTCTGCCTATACAGTGCACAATAACTGGAGGACAACAGAGACCGAGAATTGTGAGCCACAAAAGAAGACATTGTCTCAGATTTGATACAGCTCCAGCCCACCTGATGTCTGTCTTCTCCAAAAGCAGATTGAATTTCCCACTGACAAACCAAACCCATCCAAGCCAAATGCCTCTTGGAGTCCCTGCATGTGCCAGCACAGCCATTGCCGTGGACTGCCCCTACAGCTCAGACCACTGCTGCACATGCCTAAAGCTGCTTTTAGCAGAGTCAGCTTTTACATGGAGCTGCAGACAGAAATGGCTCAAGACTGACTGGAACTCCCCCACACCAAAAATCTAAGAGAGTTTGCTTTAAACCTACTTAGTAATCATTGCTACCCATAACTATCAGCCACCAAAGGATGATAAAATCAGTATGAAACCTGCTGTGAAAACGAATGGAAAATTCAAAAAAACTGAAAACCTGGTCATCTGAATTATTTACAGAAATATGTTTCTGTTTCACTGATCTGTGGCACCCAGAGGAGAGTGGGAGGAAGGACCATTGGATCAAGGCTGTTCCATGTCTGCAGCACACGGAGCACATGCTGCAGGATCACTCCAGGCCCACAGTGAGTGCACAGTAATTAGGGGAAGGCAGCATGTGCCTGTGCTAATTGTAGCAGCCAGCTGGGCCAGAGTGTTTTCCTGCTGTTCCCAGAGCCACCGGTGCCGGCAGCCCAGGGAAGCCTCAAGGCATACAACATGAAGCTCTTGATACAGGTTGCTGTTTTCAAAGACATTTAAAAATGAAGTCCCCATCAGGGTAAAATAATTCATTTCCTCCCTTAATGTGGGCAAAGCTTTCTCATTAATACATGGGCATTAATGCCATCTTGCAAGCATGGCTCAGAATCCAAATAGGGCTCTTAATTGTTTCAGAAAGGCTGGAAGAGATGGAACTATATTAAAAATATTTATTGGATGTAGCAGCACAGAAATCTCTTGCAGTCTAGCAGTGAGGGAATGCATCTTTGGTCCTGTTGTAGAATAAAAAAAACAGAGGTCCTTTAAAAAAAGCCTGTATTTCTAGGTAAACAGCTGCAGAATGAAATCAAACTGTAATGGCAAATGTGAAAGAATAACAAGGATTGACCATTCTTGATCTGCAGATTAAGATGTCTTATGCTTGATGATCCTATTTCACATTTTGTTTCATTGTATCTTAACTAAGTGATTAAAAGCCAGCAAGAGAAGTCCCACAGCCAGGTAATCCTGCCGTGATTCCCTCCAGGTGCGAGGCTGGAGGCAGCAATGCCAGCAAGGCAGCGCCCTGGGCAGAGCCCACGCAGAGCTGGGCTGTCCCTGCCCCGGGACACGGCACAGCCTCCCCCAGGCTCTGCACAGGGAAGCTGCTCCAGAGGCACAGCTGAACCCCGATGTGGTGCAGAGGGTTTAATTTCCAAAGCTTTCTGCCAGCAGAAGCCTCAGCCTGCCAGAGAACTCCGTGCAGATCTCCCCAGGGCCTCACCAGTGAACACATCCAGTACCTTAAAGAAGACTTAGCTTGTGAAGTTGCTGAAGTTTCACTTGCAATTACAATTTGTGCAGAAGGGGTTGAGGACCTTGTGATTTCTATTCATGGCATGTCTTAGAAGCAGCCAAATTAAAATCCTTATCATTAAGGAGCTGATAGCTTGTAATTGCAAGCATCTTTCTGTGTTAGCTGGAGGGAGTGGTGTGACACACTGGCTAAGAAAAGCAGATCTGCTCATAAAATAGGAAAACTTCTAACCAAAGAGGTTTTCCTGAACCATTAATTCTTTTAGAGAAAGTACTAATTTAAAACAAATTACTTATATAATTTGTGCTGTCAATACAAGAATGTTCTGAGTTGAATTTTTTTGCCATGTACTGCTCTGACTCACCTTCCTACCTGACCTACAGTGCATCCATTCATAACTGAAAAGAAAAAATTTATCCCTGGGGGATGAGTCATGCCTCTCTGTCCTTCAGGCTAAACCAAGTTTCCCTTTATCTTCCACTGAGTACGTTTTTAAGAGCTGATGAATTAATTGATACATAGGTCCATTTGACCAGAATAATTTAAAACCAAATATTAAAATATTCTCATCTGAGGCACCTGTCCCCCATATGGTTATGATTCTCTGTGAAACTATGATCTCGAGGAAGAAAATCCAGGAGCATACAGAGCTAGTGCAGATTTAAACAGGATTGTTCATATCTTTTGAGGTCAGAAAAATAAAATGAAAAGATAGAGACAACTGCATCATGCACTAAGGGATTGGCATGCTCTTCAGAGCTCATTTTGTGAGTGCAGTGCTAAAATGCAGTGGTTTTGGTCTAGGAAGAGGCTGCAGCACACAGCCNAACCGAAAAGGAAAACTTTCAAACCCCAACACCATCAGCAGTGATAGCCTGGAGCCTGCGGGGAGTGGCCAAACCACCAGCCAGCCTGGTGCAGCACCTCAGAGTGCTCTGTAACTCACAGACTTTGTCCAATTTGGAGAATTCAGCTCAAGACTAAAATCAGTCAGTGGTCTGACCAGATGAAGTGACTCTTCTAGCCTTAGGACTGCTCAGACCAAGGTTTAATACCAACCTCTCATTCAAGGGATTTATTCTAATATGGGGACAGGTAATGTGGCTGTGAGCTGAGACATCCAGTAGCCACCACAAGAATTTCAATACCTGCTCTTGCTTCCCATAGGAATTCATATTAAAGAAAGCATGGTCGTAATGTCCTGGAGTCTTTATACTCTATGTGAGCTTGAGCTCTGTGATTTCCATATAATATGCAGATAACTTAACAACTTAAGGAAACTTTAGTGATGTGAAACAATCTTGATTAAAATTTGCAGTAATAATAACAAAGTGCATAGGAAACTAAAATTAGCCATTTCAGATTACCATCATGCTGGTTTATTGTGGGTAGAACTGTTTGGTTAAGCCTACACTTTAAAAACCAAGTGCTGAATACAACACCTAGAGCTGTGTGGTCTCAGGTATGGTAGGACTCATGGCTTTGTATTGTATATTCTGTTTCCAGAAGCTACACCTGAGCTAAAAATTCTCTCCTGCTGTCACTTCACATCAGGTTGTTTTTTACAATGTCCCTGCTGAAGTGATGCACTAAAGATTTGCAAACAGCAACCCAAAGCCTCCCTGCTGCCTGTGATGTTGGGTAAGTGTCTGGCATGGAGGATTTTTTGGGGTTTTTGACCTTCTGTTTGGGTTTTCCAGTCTCAGGGCTTTGAGTTTAGCCCTCCCACAGCTGGCAGTGGAGCTGCAGACTTTCTCTCAGTGTGGGTCAGGACATTTTTTTCTCATCTTCTTCTTAGCTTGTGATGTTTCTTGTGCTGGTAATGTGGAGTGGGGACCAGCTGCCTGTGCTGTCACATAGTGAAATACTTTATCAAGTTTTAAAACAGAATTCAAAACAGCACATGATCCCCTGGGCTGTCTGTGCTCTCCCCAAAGCCACGGCAGCGGTGCCTGCCCTCAGGACAGACCATCTGGACCAGCTGCCAGCCACCTTCTCCAGGCTCACAAGGAATTAGGGATCTGTAGGTTCTGCGGGACCTGGAATGAGGGAAGTACCAGGAAACATCAGTATCTCTGCAAACCCCAGTGCTAGACACTAACTCCTTACCCCCATATCTCCTGCTTCATCTGGGCAAGGAATCACAGCCAGGCCAGAGCAAGAGTCCATTTCAATGCAGATGAAGGGCTCGCTAAAATAGTACCAGGACTTTTACATGTACCAAAAATGATTTATTCCAATTCTGCTGAAAAATTCTGTACAAGCAAACAGCAATTCTGAATTTGCTGGACTGTTGATGAATGACCAAACACAACAGTATTTCATCCCAGATGCAAAAATGTAAAGGCTTTGTAAAATCATTTATGCTTCAAATTGTACAGCGAGACTGACAGAAAGCAGGAGTGCTGATAGTCTGCTCCAGCTTTGCAAACATCACAACTACTTCTACAATTGTTTCATCCTGAATATTCACTGTCCTTCCTACCTTGCTGCCTCACTGAAATGCAGAGGTTGCAGTACAGCCATGGTGACACTCCAATGCTGCTGAGAGTTTGGCTTAACCTGTCTGCCCTGCACACACCAACAGGCTGCTAAAAGAGGTTCTCCAGAACCTGTTCTCCCCTTGAGTCTAGGACATCTACATTCCCCTTTAGCACTAAGCCCTCCCCAGCAAGAGGCTCCTCTCCTGATGAGTATTTGGGGTTCCTGTGAATTCCAGCCCCAGGCTGGCTTTTGACTCCCATCACAGCCTTGCCTTTTCCCCAGCAAGCACCACCACAGAGCTGTTGCAGCTTCTGCTGAGACACAGGAGGACAAGGAGTCTTTCATGCACTTTTTATAGGACTTTTCTCCATGGCTTATCCAGGTACATTCTTATCTATTTTAATTTGGTCTCTTCCAGGCTAATTAAACTCAATGTACAGGACAGTCTCATTAAGATCTTAGCTTAGGCTGGATATTTATATTCTCAGTATCCCCAGAAAAATTTGTAAGAGAACTGGTATCAGGCACAGACCTGCCTGCAGATAAAAGGTCACATTCCTTCCCCAAAGCAGCAGACAGGTTATCACCAGAAGCTCAGCACAGAAAGATTTGAATTTTTGGTGCCTCTAGCTTACAAGGACTCCATGTCCAGCTCCCTAGCATTAAGGCTGCATGAGCACGTTATTGCCTTTGAAAAATCCTCCCTTCCTTTTGGTGCATACAGAAGATTCAGCTGCTAGGAAATAAAAAATTGGTTGTCTGAACACCAAGGAGTGAGAAATGTTGAGGTTTTGAGTAATAGTAAGAGACTGTAACCATACAAAAACCAGAATGCTGACAGTTACAAGGGACACGGGACTGGAGAAATCCCACTGCTTGATGGGGTTAGGAGAGGGAGAAATGCACAGGAGTGTTTTGTGATGAAAAACAAGAGGCCAAACTGGTGTGAAAACCTTTTGATCAGGTTTTCAAGACAGAAGTTCAAGATTTCAGATTTTGAAAAATCCTTTGTAATTACTGTGATGCTGATGACATAAAATAATTACAGGTTGCTAAAATACTACAGGAGTGTCCTTACTCACTGGAATGTTAGTCACTGGTTGAGTATTTTGAAGAATACTCACAAATTTCAGTCCTGCACAAATGAATGCCCCCTCCCCCCCAATTTCACACTGAAAATTTCTTTACTTTACCTCTCCACTGATGCAGCCTGAGCCCCATGCAACCAGAACAGACATTTCCAGGTAATTAAATGACCCGTAATTTCAGCAAACACTCAAAAGCAAACATTCATGGTCTAAAAATTTCTCCTGTGAATGCTTAGGAGCGAACAACTGATTTCACTGAAATCAGAACTGATTCAAAAAATACCGTGAAAACAGAAATAAAGGGGGCCTAAATCTGAAATCAATAACTGAAGCAGCTCCCTTTCACAACCATTTGGCAGGGAATATTTAAGGAAACAGCAACTATAATGTAAAAAATTCAAAAAAGCATAGGAAACAACAACAAAAACTAATTGCTATGAGATATTAAAGGTTTTGAAGGCATTTTTGTTCCCACAAAATGAAAATGTGGTTTATTCACTGCAAAAAACCATGATAGCAATGTTTGTCCATCCAAACAAACAGTGAGAAGCTCCCTGGAAAACACAGCCTGCAGTGACTGGATGGGACAAGCCAGGGAGCTGAGCACACCTGCTGCAGCCCACAGGGAGTCCAGTACTTGGGCCTCTGGGCTCTGCCTTGTTAGCTGGTTACACTGGTTGGTCAAATAAAACATGAGACTCCTCCAGTCAAACCTGTGTCCCCTTGGATCATCTTAGGTAATGGCACTAGAAGCTGCTTTTTTACTGCTGGAATTCTGATTGTCCAGGGTTTATTTAGTCTATAGATTGCTGTCTAGAACAGAAGTCAAATTTTTTATTAGATTTCAGTTGCCACAGTACACACAGAGCAAAAAGCAGTGTTTTACTGGCTGGATTTGCTTTCCCTCCCCTTCCACATGTACCAGGTCAGTAACAGTGGTGGGCAACTCTAACTGAGCCAGAAGGGCACCAACTGGGTTCACTCAGGGCAGGAAGAAAAAAACCTTCTTAAGCCATATGCAAAGCAGCTTAAGTCTTGAAAGAGTCTGCATTCCCCAGGGAATGTGTTGATACATGAGCAAAGGTCAGTGATGCCACATCAGGCAGTGCTGAGCTCGGCAGTGCCCTCCTCACAGAACACAGAAAACGGATGGATCCTTTTGGATTATCAGATTAAGCATCACCTGGAGAAAACAGACTTCAGTCACAGCCTTTAATGATCCTCTTAAGCCACCATCAATCTTTACTGCTCATTAATTGAATTTACTCTTTAGCTGATGGTGTGCTGGGTGAGCATGTGTGCGACACAATCCTGTTTCATAAATTCTTTAAAGCCACAGGAACCTGACCATAAAAACACTGTGGCTGCACTGCTTGTACAACTGATGCTAGGAGACCAAATGGGGGATGAAGAAAAGGAGCAAAGGAATGCATGAAAGCAAAGAAAGGTAGATTGTGCCTGCAAACTGGCATCAAAGGAGCATTTGACACTGTCTGTTAGCTGTGGTGGCTTTCCCTTCATAACAAAAGAATCACCCTGCCCTGAATCATTCATTAAACCTCAAAAAGCAAAGGAAGCCTCTGCTCTAACACAGACATTAAACAGGACAAAATTGAATGGCACTTGCCAGAAAGGAGAAGTTTCAGGCAGACTGGCTGGCAGGCAGCATTTCAACTTTTCACAGTGGGTCTTCCCAATAGATTCACAAAAAAAGCACTCACTTTTGGACACTGGGAAATGCTCTTCTGAACCTGTGTGCATACAGCCATAGGATGTGGCCACTTCCCTTGTGCTGCCTGGGGCGAGGAGAAGGAACCAGCTGAACATCCCACTGGGAACCACAGTAAAGCAAAGTGTACATAAACCAAGCTACAAGGTGAACAACAGAAATAACCTTTCTAAAGGTCCATGTTCACCAACCACTATAACCTAGCTACTCCTTACATTTGGAAAAACAAACCACAGTAAAAAATATTTTCAAAATATTTTCAAAATATTGTTCTTTTCTACAACACCACCTAAACACAATCCATCCAGCAGCACACAAGTTCCTGGTAAGCAGAGGTCATGCCTGAGGGAGAAAAGGGTTTGCTGAGGGTGAATATCTCCTTCTGCCCAGGACACAGTGCAGTGAAGTAGCTCTTCACACCCAGGAGCCAGAGTTTGCCCTGTGGCCCTGCTGAGGCCAGTAACAGCTTGGCACTGGTCAAGGACTGCACCAGGGGCCTCATTCTGCCCTGGCCCAGATCTGTGCTTCTCCAATATTGTCAAGGCAGTTCGCAAACACACAACTTACAAGAGGAAGTGAAAGAAGCTTGCTGAACAGCAGATCACAAAGCTGTGAATGAGATTCACAGCTATCTTACTCTGTCTTCAATATTTTATTTCAATGTCATAAACACGATTTTATTCATTGCAAAAAACATTTGAGGGGAATGCTGAATTATTTATTGTTTGAAGCATCCAAACAAACTGCTTGTCAAAACAAGTTTTAAAACTTAACACATAGTATCATGTAATGAAGTGCAGTTTAGAAGGTGCAGGGTGTACCTTCTGCAGCTTGAACTCCTCTCCAGAAGACTGGTCAAAGGAGCTGCCTTTGAATGTTTAACTCATAGGTGAGGGTTTTTTTCCAGAGCAGGCATAAGCCTGCACACTGCAGTGCTCCCAACTGCTGCCATCCCATCCCATCTCATCTCATCCCATCCCATCCCAAGCAACAAAGGCTCCAGCATCCCCAATGCCCTCCCACAAGGACATCTGAAGCCTGTGCTGAAACCAGGGACAAGTTTCACTGCTTGACCTGCCCACAGTCCCTGAATTTGCAGAAGCAATGGGGTATCTTAAACACTGATTGACTGGGTCTGTGGGACCTGGCTCTGCCTGAGTCTTTTTTAGTGTGTTAGATTCAAAGCCCAGCATCTGGTAGGCAGCAGCTGCTTCCAGAAAGCTCCCAATGCTGATGCAGCCCCAGTCAAGCCCTCACTCGCACCACAGCACTGCTATGCTGGTGACTCACTGAAAATTGCTTTAGTCATCTCAAATCTTGTTACACATGCTAATGTAAACCACAGCTAATTCTTATTGCTCATTGTGGTCTTCAACCACATGACTGTAACACAGAACAATACAAGATGAAGGTAAAAAACTGAAGGAGAACTATCATGGAATTTTGCATAAACCATGACAGAACATACTGCCAAAATTCTCAATTTCACCAAATTCAATTAACACATGTGTTACTTGTGTGCAACACAAGCTGGATAGGCCTCATAGGAACAGCAGGTTCATGATGCAAGCAGCAGGTGTTTATCTTGGTTCCTACTCTGAGGAAATACTAGAGCAGAAATGTTGGTCACACTCAGTGCTTTAGACAACCTCTGAGTGTCACAAGGCACGTGCTGCATTCAGCATTGAGACCTGAACAACTGACCCTGCACATCACACCTAGCTGAGAAATACAGCAACTGCGTGGGGGAATACCTGGCAGCAACCCATCCCAGCCACGGGGCCCATCTTTTTTCTTATTTGTTTGGGACTGTCCAGCTGCTGTATGTAACCTTAAAGTACCACTCCGCTTAATACTCATATTTGTGCTTGTAGCGGGTTTAGTTTGCATAACCAGGCAGAAACACCAAATTTTAGTGTAGTGGTTTTATGGCCAATTTATGCACTGTTCCCTGATTTCTTTTCTGTGAGATAAACCATTAGGAGACAGCAAAGCAGGCACACAACTTATATGCTATGATAAAGTTTATTAACAGACCTAAGAGAAAAGGAAAGGGAAAAAAAACCCAATCAGAACACACACAGCCAGAACTTCTCCTTTTCTCCCTCCCCCTCCTTCTCCTCTCCCTCAATCCATGTGGCAGTTCTCAAGAAAGGAAAAGGGTTTCTTCCTGCTTTACGTGGTTCTCCAAACTGCCACCTCCTGCAGCAGAAAACCATCTGCAGTAATGTAAAGTCTCTTTTTCCATAAAACCCTCTCGTGGTTTCTTCAACTCTAGAACATGGGCCAGCCCATGGGGGTATTACTCT
>VXAC01002619.1:47023-113388 GCA_013399225.1 Rhipidura dahli | reverse complement strand
CCGTGGCGCCCTCGCCACCACCCCCGGACCGGAAGAAAGTCCCCACTCCCGCCTCCCGCGGGATTTTTATAGATAACATTGAGAGAAACACGGTTCGACCAGGCACCTGTCTGTCATGTCGGGGTTAACCCGTGACAGTGCTATATTATTCTTACACATTATGTCTTTGGATGCTGAATTTTAAAGAGACAATGGGCAAGACTCCGTGGCAAAGCATCTGCCCAGGAGGGGGACAGATGGTGGCAGCCCTTCCCACGGGATTCACTCTGGGGGAAAGATGGAGATCTGCCCCTGGAGCATGAAAGCAAGGAAAAGCCCACCAGCTGCTGCACTGAGGGTATATGGCAGAAAAACTGAGGACAGAAAATCTGAAGCTCTGCCACATCCACTCCTCATGGCTTCCAGCCCCCCCCGTGAGCCCACAGCATCCCCAGTGAGAGGGGCCAAGACCTGCACCCCCTGCTGCATCACAGCTCTGGACTGGTAATTTAACTGAGCAGCACTTAAATTCTACTTTCTTGTTAAACATTCATAGGATACTATTCTTTTCAAAGCACGTTTCAATGTCTATGAGTACATCTAAAATAGCAGAAAACATAGATATAGGATATCAGCCAGGCTTGCAAAACTGTCCCCAGAAAAATCACAGGATCAGCATCAAATCCATTACCAGCTTTTTAGCCTCACAGCAGTTATTCTGCAGGCTTTCACATCTGTCATTTTAAATTTTATTTACAGTTAAGTTTGCCAGAGCCATAAAAGAAACAGGAAGGCTTTAGCATGAAACTGATTCCTGCTGTTTTGAAGACAGTTGATTAAAATCCTGCTCTTATGTATCTTCTCATTTCCCACTTATTACCTTGTTTAAACATTATTAAACATTGTTTGTTTAAAAAAAAAAAAAAAAGAAGAAGAAAAAAGGGACAAAGGTATTTCCCTGAATTTCATTATCAAAGAATTTATGAATTTACTTTCCTGCAATGAAAGGATAATGTTGACTTTTTCTTTGTACCACAGGGGAATAAGAATATGGGAAAAAAAGTTTAAAAGGATTTAAGAACACAAAATAAGGTGTCATAACTGTACATGGAGATACAAAATTACAATGCTCTTCATCAGGAGGTTTGCGCACCTAAGAAAAGATTTAAGTTAGAGGCAAAAGTTCTGTAGGATATTAAGAGGTACAAAAAAAAATGGAAATAAATTAGTGAAAACTGCAGAAAAAAAGTCAAGACCTTGCAAAATACATATTCAGCCAGATATAATGTTTCTTCTACTCTGCAGATAGAGGTTTCACACTTGGGGCTTTTTGGTCCATCTGGCATGAAATAACAGCTGTGATTTAACATCACTTTTTGACATGAAGGAAACTGCTTGTCAGTGTGTCTCAGCATTTCAGCTGTGTGCCTCTATCGCCACTCACAAGATATGGCACAACAAGCACATGGTACACCTTGGAGTCATTTTGATCTCAAATGTGTTTTTTGAGAGCTGGAAGTGACATAGAGTGTCTTGGAGAGGCTGCAATAACATGGAAATGTTTTGTTTGAACTCTAAAAGGGCATTTTTTTCTAAGCATGAATGTCAAAAACTGTGGAATCTTCAGAAGTGACAGGGAATGGTAACTTGAAGAGCAGTCTCAAGTTGTGGTACATGGTCTAGGAACATTTTAGAAACTTTGAGGAGAAAAATAAGTAAATTCTGCACCTGGATGAAAAATTGCTCATTGCCAGCCCAGTTTGGAGTGAGGACTTGGATGAAACTCTCTTGTATCTCCAAGAGGAGTCTGGGCCAGCTGGATGTCTGGTCATGTAAGCTAGATGTGTCAAGAGAAGGAAATAAAAATCTGAGAGGCAGCAGCAAGGGCATGCTGGTGTTACAGAGATGAGACAGAATCAGGCTCCCCCACCCTGCCAAGTGTTCTAACCACTTGCCTGATGGGCTTCTGCCACCACGTGCTACCAAAGTACCTCCCTCTCTACTACACCACATTTATAGGGACTCAAAAATTAAATATTGTTTACATGGCAAAATAACAATTTCAGCATTTTCAGGAAACTAATTGACATAAACCATTCCCCCTCCTGTGCCCATCCTCTGCCTCCCATCTCTCAAGTATTTTTCCTGCTTGTTCTCTGCACACACGGCCTTTGTTGCATCTAAAGTTCCCATGAAGTGCAATTCCTAAAGCTTGCTGTAGTTAGAACACCTAATGCCAACCAAGTATTTAGTCCCTAGACTATGATTTTGCCCTATAACAGTCAGGAAAAAATTCAGTTTCTGGGAGGCACCATAATCCTCCTCAAAATATTTCCTGGTCTTTGTTGCTCATTACTCATCTCGCTGGCTGTGTAGCTGAAGAATTTCAAAGCAAACCCCAGCCCATTTTGCATGGAGAGAGGATGCTGGAATACCATCTGACAATGACACTGGGAAAAAAAAAAGCAGCCATTAGCATTAAATTATCTGCTCCCAGATAATTTCCCAGATGAATCACCATAAATGGCTCTGAAATGGTCTCTCTCTCTTTTTCTTTGCATAACATTTCACTGTACTCTAGACTTGAGGAACCATAATTTATCAGGTTTTTATCTGCAATCAGGGCATTGTTTTCATCATAGTCCCTGATCATGGGAGAAGTGCCAAGGCCAAGTTTGCAAGGCTGGAGGATTAACATGTAAGCAGCAGAGGTCAGGCCATGGATCCCCTGTGAGAGCAGGGGGCTCTAATAGAAAGCAGAGCATTGTCGGATGTTAGTAATACCCCCAATCACCTCATCTGGGCAGCACTCAAGGCTTTTTCCTTTGTGGGTGATTATTCATGAGAAAAGTCCACGGCAAGGCAAGGCTTGACCAGCCCAGGCACTGGACAATTGCAGAACTGTCCACCAAGCTCAGAGAGACCACCTTGGGCTCCCTCTTCAATAAAACATAAGCCATCATGCAACTGCAGTGATTGACACAATGGGATTTTTTCTGGGTCAGCCTTTAGCCTGCTGTGCCCTTTTTCCCTGCCCCAAAACCTGTGCCAGCCCCCTCCCAGCCCTGCTCCAGCCCTGACCTCTTCCCTAGGCCCTCCCCCCTCTCTGTGGCTCTGCGGAAGGCTCAGGGACTGTGGGGAGAAGGATGTCAGCCAGGCTGAGCTCCGATTTCAGGCTGTACCCAGGCCACGTTCTCCTGCACAGAAATGTGCAAGACCCTGGGGGAAGGCACCCCAAGCTGTCCACCTAGTGCCTGCTCCCATGGCGGGGGACATTTCGTGCCCCGATACCCTCAGGTGCTCTGCAAGCCCACGGCAGCCACAGGTGGGTAAGAGGGGATGGTACCCACCCCTTGTTGCTCTGCAAGCAGTAGGTCTGGAGGTGCTGGAGTCCAAACCAACCTCCTCAGCGCCTTGCAGTGCATCTGCCCCACATCCCCAAGGCCACAGTGGGCTGCCACTTCCTCTGGAGACATCTGTCCTCTTCTGGCCCACTCACCGCTCTTGGGGACACCCCCAAAACCAACCCTATTCCAAAACAGCCATACAGGACTTAAGAAAACAAAGTCTTACACCCACAGACAGATGCGAGGATTTTGAAAGAGAACTGCTGCTGTGAGAGCAGGCTGTACATCACACAGGAAAAATTACTCTAATTACAGTCTCCCAGGCGATGCTGAACAGCTGCTGCTGAACACACCATGTGAAATTCCAGCTCACTCCCCAGGAAAAAGATATGAACACAGCAAATCCTTGGCTCTGGCTCCACGCCTGTGGTTGGTTTTTTTATTCAGGGTAACAAGACTCCTTCAAAGTTTACATTTTTCTGCTTACCAAAAGATTTGGTCAAATCAATAGCTTGTGACAAAAGAAAGTAACAAAACCTGTAATAAACCCCAAATGACAAATAGGTATGTGTTAAAGGAAAAAAAAAATTTGTGCAATTTATTATCTCTAATGTTCTCATCTAATGTGATTTTGGGTGGGGAGAAGTGATAACCATTACCAGAGGGCTTCTCAGATGTGTTTTTCAGTGTCCAAAGTGCACGTTTGCCTTCCATTACAGACAGACCGACCCACAGTGTAAGGTGGCCCAGCCTCAGCCAGCACACCTTCAGGAGCCAGGAGCAGGCATCCAGGTGTCTGCCAATGGCTCCCAACCACGCACCTGCAGCCAACTAGCACTGGGTGGTTCGCTGCACAGGGCTGAATTTTGCCACTCAATGCCCATGCAGTGCCAGTGCCATCTGGCAGCAGCTTCTGAACTTCAGTTTCAGTGTCGTAATAAATGGATCGGGGAGCTGTCAGGCTGCTAAGTGAACCATCATTATCACTCAAGATATCATTTAGCACATACTCCACATGGCAGTCAATTGCTTGTGTTACAATCACCTCTTAAAACTGTGACTCCATATATATAATATCCCTGCAAGACAGTTTTACCTGTTATATTAAACTTACAGATATTTAAAATGTCAGATGATTATCTGAAGGTTTTCCATCTGAATTGCACTGCTGTTTCAAACAGTTAATCAGCATCTCCACATATGGGTTTTGGCTCTAGGGAAAAAGGCCTGAGGAAGTTGCTTTTCTGCATTTGTTCACAAATGTTCTATTTATCTTGAGGTGTGAGAAACTAATATTGTTGTGTGTCACCATGAGTCCTTTGGACATTACACCACTGAATGGGGAGCATCACCTCTCCCTGCGATTAGCTCAGCTGGTTAGAGCACGGTGCTAAAAACACCAAGGTTAAATCCCACTATAGGTCATTCACTTACGAGTTGGACTTGATGATCCTTGTGGGTCCCTTTCAACTCAAAATATTCTGTGATCTGTGATTTTTCAAAGACAAAGCAGCTTGTCAAAGTGCAAAGTCTTCTCTTTTATGTTACCTTCACTTTTAGTACTGTATAGTAACCTTAATTTTCAAGTAAAACCATGCTAAAAAGATACAATAATAAATGTGTGCCCATTTTTTTAAAAGGTGTTTCCCATTATTATATCTGTACTGTGAGAACTGTTGTAGGAGTAAGCTGAGGAGCCTGGGTTATTATCTAAACCAACTTCTCCTTCTCAAAGGCAAGACAACAGAGTACTCAAGGACATGAGAGGCTCATTCCTCCTGCAGAGCCTCACTTGTTCGTCAGACAGGGTTGCTGGTCTCTCCAGCCTCTCCCAGTAAAAATGCCACCACGTTTGCACATGTGCCAGCCCTGTCACCCAGGTTTCTCTCTGCTTGCAGCAGGACAGCAGGCAGAGTTACGGCCCCAAGGGCTGCCAGAGCAGCCAAGCTGGCCTGCAGCTATGTCTGGAAGCTCTGCTTCATGTAAAAAATCTCTTTCTATACAACAACACGTGCACTGCGGATTTCTTAGTTGGCTACAGAGCCATCTGATACAGGTTCACTGGCCATGCTCCCCCTACACACCAGCATATTCACACAACCACTTATACTGTTCTTGGGGACACTGTGACCTCAGCAGGGCACCCCACATGGCTGTGCCATGGCTGTGCCCAAGCCTCCCCCTGCTTATGGAGCAGGTCACCATTTTTGGCTCAGCCATTCTTGCCAAGCCTACACAGAAGCTGCAAACTTTGCCTACCTGACTCGGAGGGGTTTTGCCAAACTTCACTCATTCCCCAGGTTAGTAGTAGGGGGTGGAGTTTTCAGCACTGTCCATGTTATACCATCCAAATAATGGCTGGGGATATGGTCTTGGCAGGAAGGAGCCAGGGCTGGGTATGGAAAATTTGTCATTTTGTCTGCCTGGCTGATGCTGGAGGGTGTGCTGGACCAGGGGTCAGGACCGTGCTGCCTCTTGGCACTGAGAACCTCACTGTGCCATTGCCACCACCACCCTGGCGAGAGAGAGACACTGCCAGTCAGGATTTTGGCAGCACAACTCATTCAAACAAATTAGCCTCCAGGTTTTTGTTTTGTCCCTGCTTTCCATTATGTTTTCTTTATGGGCTGAGGGGAGAAAAAGCTAAGATGCAGAAGCTCTCCACCATTTTGCCTTTGCTGGAGACCGCACTGAGTGCTACCTGGATGTTCAGTGGTGAATACCTTTTTTGTGGGTAGAACACAGTCTCTCTTTTTGTACTCCCCTTGTTATTAATATTGTTGTTGTTGTTGCGATTTTCAATACTTCGTTATTCCAAATTTTAATCTCTCCAAGTGTTTCCTCCATTAACAGAAGGGGCAAGGGAAAGGGAGCACCTCAAGTGGGTTTAATTTTTGGGCTGGGTTTGTATCTGACCTGTGTCTGGTGAAACTCAGTGCTACAACACAGAACTAGCCTTGGCTTTCCCTGCCACAAGATGCCAGTGCCACTTCCTTTGCTGTGTTTGAATAGAGAAGAGGATGTGGGGGCCCACCCAGCTCCTCCAGGAGGAACTTTGGCTCCTCTGGCTGCACCAGCCTTAGCATTACACTGGCTGGATGAGACAGAGTCAGGAGGCCACCCAGAAGAACTGAAAAAGGGATACTCACCTCCTATCCTTGAATTTGGTATAGCCCCCTTACCCCTAAAGAGAATGGTTCCACCTGGGGCGGTGCCAGGGGTAGAGAGGGAAAAGGAATCTATGCCCACAGGGAGGATCCAGGGTGCCTGTCAAGGCAGGCTTCTGGAAAGATCCAAGGAAAGGCTTCGAGTGGTTGGTTTAAACCTGACTGACAAGTTAACCCCTCCCTGTTGAAGTTGTTCTATTGCTTATCATAGATGTAATGTTGTTAGTGATTGCATGTTTCCCTCGGTACCTCCCTGTTTTTGTGCGGTATAAAAGCTATGGTAATTAAAATGTGAATCGGAGTTGATTCCGGGTTCCCTCGCTGAATAAATCCTCTCTGTTCACCTGCGAACGGCTCCCTGTCTTTCTCCACACCACCGCCCTCTGGATTCAGCCAACCACTTCACCTAGGCTCAGTAAGCAGGCTTGAGAGCTCGCCGCTGGCACCACAGGTGGTGTCGGCACATAGCTGGGACATGCCCCCCGCCAGGACTCAGTGTGGACTGCCTGCGCGAGACCTCGCTGCGAGGTTCCTTCAGGGGACACAACACCGGTCTCCAGCACCGCTGCTGTTTCACAGCGGCTGCCCGGTCTGAACTCTGCGGTCGCGTCGCTCCTCGCCTTGGGCTTCCTACCTACAGGGCTATCTACTGGGCGTGGCTGAGGGTCCACCCGATCCCCCGACGCGACAAGAGGAGACACTGCAAGCAGCAAGATAAACAGCTCAGAAGTAATACTGATACTTATAAGAGCTCAAATCTAATCCTGGAATGCACAGCTTTAATAGCCAGGTCACGTGCAGCCCATTGCAAACCCTGACATTGTGCTCCATAAGTAGCAGCCCCATCCCCTACCCAGCCAAGGCTGCCTATTCTCTGGACACTGTCAGGAGGAGACAGCAACTGAGACAGGCCTATGACTGCTGAGACCAGAAAGAGCTGTAAGATTGATGCTGGGAGCACAGGGAGGTGCTGAGCACTGCAGCACACACAGGGCTCGAGGGGAGCCAGGGCCCCAGGGCCTGCTTAGGGCACAGCAGAGCCACAGCCCTCATGCCTGGCTCCCCTGAGGCTCAGGAGCATTTCATCCCTGCTCCCCAGCCATGGCAGCAGGATTCAGCTCTGCCTCTCCTGTACCACTTGGTTTGATGATAATTGCCTTTACTGCTGCCATGCCGTTGTTTACATGTCTCTGTCATTAGATTGCTTTGTGGGGAGCAGGTTTAACACAACATGTGACTCCTGGGTTTGTATTAACTCTGTGTAAGCATCAAAAGGCCAACCCAGGAGACACACTGTACATTCTTGTCCAGCTTTTTTTTCCAAACTCCCAGAAATGCTAAATGAAGTTACCATCTCATGAAGCACCTCAGTCCAGTTTATAGGGATTTCTGTGTCTCTTTTATAATGCAAAACATTTCACATTGGCCACAGTGTTGTTATGGCAATAGAGTATTGTAGAGTTGGACAAGAAAAAGAATTTACATGACAAGTCCCAGTTTGAGACATACAGGAAGCAATTCCAGGGGACTTTAGGAAATCCTGTGCAATCGTGCACTAAAGCAGATACTGTGCTGAGAATGAGCCTGGACTCTGGCAGATTGATCTTCTGCCTCCTTTGTAACCTGTCATTTCTGCTGCAAATGTGTGCCCATTCCAAACTAGTGCTCATCAAGGAAGCTGCTCTTTGTGGGAGAAGTGACAATTTACAAAAGAGCCTCATGTTCTGATGTCTCCAGCTCTTTTATAGGTGGCAGAGGCTCAGCAAAGTCCAGCCTAAGCATCTGTCCAACATCAGGGCATGCCCAAGGTCCCACAGTGAAGCTCTTAAACTGAATGAGGCAGTGGCATTATTTCCAACAGAAATTATATGCAGTTTGTTGCCCTTAAATAACTCAGATTTAAGAATTTGATGTGCTTTGGTCGCAGAAGACCAATGCAAGAGAATATAATTTCCTTTCTGCGGACAACTACTATGTGCCTGCAGCAGGGTCAAAGTCCCTTGACATCACTTGGGGCAGACCAATACCAAGCAACGCGTTTGTAGCCTCCTTTTCTTTAGTTTTCCACACCTTAGCCAGTAAGATGATGAATAGCACAGACATTCACACACTGTACTATCTCAGAGTGTCATCATCTATTTGTTATGAGAAAGAACAATTTCTCTATATGCCAAAACAAAACCAAACAAAACAAAAATGCAATGGATAGTTCTCCTCTTTCTTCCCAGCATGAGTCAAGTACTGTTAAAGACCTGAACACTTCAGGTACTAAATTTGACTGTGTATTTCCCATTGTCAAGGTACCTGAAAAGCTCCAAAGCCATTCAAGAGAAGTCACCAGACACTAGGAACTAGTTCCTAATTTTTGTAAACGCTCTCAAAATCAGCTGATGTATAAGGGTGACCCAGTCTTTACAGCCTTTCTGCTCTGGGACACAAATTAGCAGTTCTCACCTCTATAGCTGTTTCCTATGGACAGTGCTGACCCCCCATCTCCCAGCTGTCCCCTTCTGCTGCATGGTGGTCTTAGCCAGACATAGGCCAGCCACCCAGCAATGCAACCAACCACCAAAGCTCCTACCTATTTGTGGCTTTTTAGCTCAGATCTATTCTGCTCTGTGCACAAGCCTACATAAAGGTACTGCTCCATCTCTTCTTCTATTTTGAGCAGATGGCTCTTGAGAAGCCCAGCAGAGCCAGCTACAAAAAGAAGGTCTAATTAAGCACTGTAGCTATAACAAGGACATGCACAGCTTTGGAACTGAACAGACTCATTTAGAATAGATGGCCTGAGAAAACAGGTAACAAAAGGTGTTGAGAAGTTATGAGAAGTACTGCCATGTGCCTGCACACTAATTAGCAATTTGGAATAGTAGTGAATCAGTTATACCAAAAAACACTTTTCTTCTTCCATCAAAGACTGTCCTTTTTCAAAATTAGAGGCTTTCCAATAATCAGTATACATTTCTCTTTTTATCCAGTCTTCCCCTTCTCATTCATTTTGTGGTCTTCATTTAGGTCTTTTGGATTTTTTTTTTTTTTTTTTTATCATTTGTAGTTGCTTTTGGAAACAGTGAAGCCTAAGGCATGATTTACAGCTCTCTCCATTTAAGCACAAAGATTCATATAGGAACATGTACTGACAGAAAAATAGAAAAAGGGAAAGAAAAAAGCATAGGGTGGAAAAATCAGAATAATAATTTTCCAAAAGGAAGGAAACATGAGTAGTGCTTTACAGGTTTTATCCCAGTTTACAAGGATAAAATGCATAGAAAGATGGGGGACCGACACCCTGGGTAAGGCAGATGAATGTTGTGTTCAGGCTCCACTCAGGTCTGTATTGTGATGCACCCAACACTTGCACAAAGCACCACCACAGAGAGCACCCTCAGCCCCAGCTCTGGTGATGTTTTGAGATTTCTATTTTACTCTCCTTGACCTTATCTAAATTTCTCTTTTACATTACAGCAACAACTTCTGCAGAGCTAGGCATGCTGCTTTTATGGCAATATGAAAGCACAAACATTGTGCATCCGACCGCTGTCCCTGGCTGCGCAAGGAGCCTGCTGGGGCAGCACAGGAACCCCAGAGCACGTGCTGCTTTGGTGACACTGCCAGACCTCCCCAATAAAGGAAACCATACATTCCTCCAGAGCCCCATCCTGTGCCCTGTACCAGGTGCTCTCCTGATCATGGACAAGCTGAAGCCAGAACAGGGCATTTAATAGGTCCCTAAATCTGATTTTCTATAGACATGAGGTGTATGGGAACTAAGCTCCAAATCCTAAAGCTGGCCAGGGACACTCAAATCTTTACAGCCATTCTGCAAAGAGACTTCACTGCATCTTTGTGAAGGGATTTAACTACCTAAAGCCAGTCAGTTGACCCCATACCCCTGCCAGAGGTTTGTACCGAGGCTTGGGAGCAAGGCTCTCCTCTCCTAGGTATCATTTTACAAGTGTATTTTCAGGCTTGACTCCCCGTTTTCATAGTGAAATGCAAGAAGCAGGATCCTTTTAAGTCAGAAACCTCACCAATTGTTCTCTGCTATCCAGATGGGAAAGTGACTAAAAGAATAGTAACACCTGGGTCACATGGAAGCATTTTGAAGTGTCAAGAGCTTTTCAAGCAATTCAGGACATCTTTTCCCTGAAGTGTGCCTTCTCCATCTCTGCTACCAGCTGAGCTGACTCCACAAAAGACTGAGTCCTGTAGAGCTGAGTGTGGTAAAGGATAACCCCCCGCTTCACAACTCCCTGCACATGGGACCCAGCTCCTCCAAGACAGCATTCCTTGAGGGTGATTCTCACTCCCCTGGGACCCCAAAAACTGCCCCCATGAAGCCAGAGCAGGAGCCACATCTGCTCCCATTCACAGCAATGAGTGCTGTGTCTGGGTCTGTGTTTCAATTACCAGGAGTAAAACTGAACTGCTTTTAGTGGAAACAGAGAGAATTATTGATGGTAACAGTAAAATTATCTTATCCACAGAAGTCAGAGACAGCATATACAGTCTATCCGGAACATTTAGCCTGCCACAGGGACTAAAATATTTTCGTTAAAAATAGCATCTAGAGCATTATACAGTTGGATACAACTTGAATTTATATGCCATGATAAGAAAAATGCTTTCTGCCTCATGTTTGCCTTCTTAAACTCTGATTCAGTGGAAACAGAGTTTTCCAGGCAGTTCTGAAGTCCCTCTTCATGCTTTGTGTGGTATCGGGCTCCCAGGGCAGGGAGAGGGAAGCACTGTTCCTCCCAGAGCTGTGTCAAGATGCAGACCTACCATGCTCTTCATTCAGAGAGGCAGTGAGCATGCTCTGCACCACAGCCACAGCCCTGAAATAAATTCTAATAATGAGAAAGTCACAACGGCAGAAGAGAACTGCCTCCTTAGTCACAAGGGAGATAAACTGGACAAGAGCACAGGTATAAATCAGTGCAATTGGTTTGACAGAGACATTACAGACATCAAGTGCTAATTGGCAGTGCAGAGGCACACAGAGTGCAGTGATCAGGATAAAGTAACCAGAACACCTTGGGAATTAAATCTTTTATTTTTTTACAAACTGAAATGAATTTACTTAATTTTCCTGAGGGAATTCAGATTGCTGTCATGCATCTTTTGTTCCCCCCTTCAGAGAAGATATCCTTTCCCAAACCTGCTCTCTCTCTTGAAACGATGCCTCTAATTTGGTGCAACGGATTTTGTGCTGCAGTGAATACATCCACCAAAGGTATTGTTCTGATCAAAAGAGTATCAGTAATCCGACTCACTGGAAAAGTTTAAATAACTGACTAGACTACCTCTGAGCTTGATTCTGTTGATTTTCCACCCACCTGGGAGTGCAACCTGTTAGCCACTCCTTTTCAGCACACAGTAGTGTAGTTGAGAAAGGGTGAAAACCTCCAGGGCCCCACTGTTCCTGCCCTCCTTTGGGTCTCAGACCTGCCATGGGTCCTTCTCTAGAACAAGTGATAGATGCTGGCCAGAAACCAACCTAGAGCTGAGGGATATATATCAGCCCTCGAGCAGGTAGACACAGGGAGTCCTGAGCTATGGTTCTGTAGGAAGGGAGTTCCAGCTAACACCAACAATATAATATTAACACAATATTAAATGCCTCAGGCCATTTTGATGAAAGTTTTAATATACAGATCCAAATGACCATAAAATAAGTAATTTTTTATTGTTCATAATAAAAATGAACTTCTGGGAAATGATTTTATTTTCTGGGAGCATGTCCTCACTTAAGAAAATTGCTTCTCAGCCAGCTCTCTCTCTCCTAAAGAGTTCTTACCCAGTAACACCTCAGTGAGACTGTGCATGGTTGCCAGGGGACCACCACAGAGTAAAATGTACATAATTTCCTAAATGTTGTATTTTAAATTCACTTCCAACAGCTGCCTTCTAGACATATTCTGCTGTGTTTCCATTAGAAAGAGTTTGCCAACTTTCTCATCATCTGGGAGCTAATCAAGCAGAATGACAGCTATTCCAATGCCAAGTGGAGGAAAAGTAATGATGAGTGTGAAGTAGACAAGCACAGACTCTGCAACCTTCCATGCCAAGTATCGATCTGCTTATCAAGCTGCACAGCTGTTTGGAAATACAGCAGTTCATCTGTGATGAAGTTCTGTTTCAGGCCTGAGAAGAAGCTGAGGAGCTTGGCTCCGAGACCTCCTTGGTGAGTAAAGCCTGCACAGGTCATACCCCAGGGGGGCTCAGGCATTGCTTGGCAGCAGCACTCTTGGATACTCCTGTTGCTTTGGATGTGGAAATCCTTGCTCAGAGCTCTAAACTAAAATTGTTTAGGTAAGTGTGGGTTGTAAAAGGAGCAATTATCTTAACTGTATTTGTAAAAGAAAGGAATTTATTGTTTTGAGAAGCATTGCTGTAGAAATCATATGAAGAACAGGCAGTTTTAGCAGAATATACCCACACCTAAAAGCACATAAGAAATAATAACAGCTGCATCTGGGAAATTTCAGGATTTTCAGCAAGATACCCAGGATGAAAACACAATGATGAAAACACAGCTTGGGGTTGCAGCCATCCTTTTGCAGCTCACTGATTGTGCCATCCCAGAGGCATGTGTAAACCTTCCTTAGGACTACAGAGAGTTTTTTTCGGCTGCTCAGATTGTGCTTGACTGGAACAGTTCCAGATTCAGGCATGAGGCCACTGTAGCACAGGGCTCACAGCTTGTGCAGTGGTGCACAAGCATAACCTGCACAGCTGAGGACCAGACCAGTGATGCCCTGACACTGCAGCCAGAAGGAACCCTCCTTCCCACCCTGGTTCTCCTCCAAACCAAGACAGTCGAGCTACTCTCTGAAAATATCAGTTTCTTAAGGAGCTCTCAGGGATGAGCTTAGCCAGGATAGCTAACATTTATGCACTTTGCTAGTGTGTGTGAGTCATCCAGGTTCTTTCCAGTCAAAGGAACAGAAAAGCAGTGATTCACCTCCTACCAAAACAGGTGCTCAAGGGAGGTGGGATGGAAAACTTGCATGGAGCTACTTGTCTTCCAGGGAGCTACAAGAGCTCTTTACTCACTAGCCCAGGCACAGCTCAGAACTTCTACATTTCTAATTTATGTAAGACTACTTATGCAGAATTAATAGTTAACCCCAGCCTTTGCAAATTGTTATTGAAGAGCATAGGAATCCAGGACTAACAAAGAACAAGGCAACTAAAAATCCACCTATATTCTAGAATGAAACTGCAAAAAGTTTACCATACCTCCTCTCTGCACCTGCAAGGATGGGTAGAGACAGAAGGCAGGGAGGCAAACATCTTGGTTTTGACAGCATCTACTTTGGAAGCACCTGGTATTTTGACTGCTTTTGAGCTAGATTTGGTGGAAGAGATCCTACCTCAAGCTTCATCAGAAAAACAAGTTATCTGAGGATGAGTAACAGGCTCAGAATCAATTAATTCAGTCATGGTCCAGAGGTGCAAATTCTGTGCATCTCTCTGAAGTCCACTAATACTGCATAGTGTTTGCAGCAAAAAGCTTTCTTGCTCCTTGTTTTACTCCTGTGACTTGGAATACAGCTGGATTACCTCCCAGATTGGCATTACTAGGTCTGCTCCTGAATGACACCTTTAAGATACTCCCTACCCTAGGCCCTCAGCCAGGGTTTAGATGACAACAAGGCAAATCCTGGGGCAAATCATGCACAGCCAGATTCATACCCATCTTCCCTGGGGCAGCTGCTGGCCCTGCTCACAAGCCTGCTCTGCATTAAATGCATAAATCCAACCATTGCACAGAATTTCTCAATTTCATTCCTACACAAAATTATTTGAATGTTAAAACATTCTCCTCTCTCCTCTCTTTTCATAGTCATTCCTGTTTTACTAAATACTGCACTCTGACCCTTTCCCTCACAGCAGCAGATATTGCCAAATTAAAATGATACACAGTTGTTGTTAATAGTACTAATTATTGTTGCTAATTGTAACAAGAAGATGATTAAAAAGTATGCAGTACTCCGAGTTCCTTTGAATTGCCTTTGAATTGCATGAGAGTGATTTACATTTCTGCTCAGCATAGATGGCACCAGAGTAAACAGCTGTATTTGAACAGTGCTTATACAAAATATACAATGAGAAAAGAAAGGTGCATAGGACTTACTCGCTTGCACTTGTCAGTGAGAACCTATTTCAATAACTGTGGCAAGTGTTAAAAACAAATGCATAGGGGAATAAACAACAAATAAATAAAACAAGAAGAGAAATTCAAGCTCTTATTTTCCATAGATAAGCTCAAACATTCAGATGGCTCCCCGCTGTGCTTTCCTTCCCCCTTGGCAACAGATTATCTCTTAGGGTAATTTTGTTCACTAGATACTGGTTTAACATCGAGTTAGTACTGTCATAAACAAGGAAGAATTTGCAAATGGAAGGAGAGATCCCCTTCACCTTCTTAGAGCCAAACCATGATTTAGGATTCGATATAAAGCAGCAAATTCTATTTGGACATGACACTGAAAAAGCCTGAGGAAATGAAAAACAACAAACCCCTCCAAAACCGCAAACAAGAAACTGGATTCTTTCCTTGATAAACAGGAAAGTTAATCATTGACATAGTTTGAAAAGGACCAGATGCTTCATCCTTTGCTATCACATCCTTGTCATGCTAACTCAGTTGAAGAGGTAAAAACAAACCAGAATAGCAGTAGTAGTGAGGCAAGGTCTGTACTTTGAAATCTCAAATGGTTGTGGTCTCAAGTACCTCGTTCTTAATTCCTAATTACTTTGATTTGTTTGATACCTATCTGTAAGAAACGTACTCTTAGCATCAATTAACTCAGTGAACTCAGTTTACCACGGTGCCCCAGTAAAAAATGTTCCCTGCCCAACTGACTGTAAACCTCGATGTACAACAGTAATAGCCCAGCAGCACTTTTCCCAGCACACTAATAGGGGTGCAGCCTCCCTCCTGCGGGTACAGCTGGACCAGCTGATATTATCAAAGCAGCTCACTCAGTGAACTTCAATCAAAATAGGTTTGGGAAATCCTGTGTTAATTTCCTAGGTTTGCCTTTTTTAGTTTGCATTTTATATCAAGCTTCTTGTCAACACAACCCAAGTGCTCTGCTATAGAAGGGAACCCAAGATCCTCTTGAGATAAAACAATTGTTAGAAAGAGGGGTTCACACCTATGTTCAATTTTTCCTTTCTAAATTTGATTCCAAACCTCGATCGGTGAAATTAACAATCATATTATTACTTTATTATCTCAGAAAGGATTAGTTTTGATCCAGTTCATCCTATTCTTTTTAGACAAAGCAATTTCATTCATTTATAAAGGATTTCAAACTGTCAGCACCTCATCTCACATCTCAGACTTGCAGATAGATGACATCACTTGCCCCCCACCAAATGTGCATACATTATTGATTTTTCCAAAGCCTCATGAATAGGGTAGTTTGTAATAATTAAAAATTAAAGAGAATGCTGCTGGCTGGCAAAGAAGAAGGGCAAATTTTGCTCTTGGCTCTATTGCCATTTCCCTGCAGCAGAACTGGGACCGTTTTTTGGAAAATAGAAAGGAAAATAAGGAGCACTGCCCCTCTGTGCAGCAGCCAACTGCCCAGAGCCGCTCTGGATTAGGTATTGCTCCAAGGGAAGCCACAGGGTAAGGGAGGTACCCATTGCAGTGCAGCCTCCTGTGCTCAGGTTCTAGGGCTCAGAACAGCTCTGCAAGCTGCTCCTTGGTACTATTCTCTACCATTTTCACTCTGCACTGTGTTTGCCTCAGGATTAACCTTCCAGACACACCAACATACAAGATGTTTACGTGGTCACTGAGGAGGTTCATCCTATGGTCACAGGATAAACTGCTGTGGTCCTTTATTATTTCCAAGCAGATTTTTGCTCAGAAGTAATTTAAATGTTTAGAAAATGTGTCATTTTCATAATTCTTCCCGGCCGTATTTCATAAGAGCATCATGGTTCCCCAGCACAGTCAGTCAAATCTTCCTGGTGCCTGTCCCCACCTGCTTGTGCACATAGTGGCTGCTCCACCAGTCATTTCCAACTCTCTAAGTTATGTAGGTCCTGGGAATAATTAATTTTAAATTCCCTCTTTGTAGAACAAAACTCTGGCAAGGACCTGGCATCACAGCCACATTACCTAGCTATTTGTGAAGCCATTCCAATAATGAAACACACATCCCTCTGGAAATTTTAACAGCTCAAGAAAAGACTTTTAACTGACATTTAAATGTCAAGCTACTATATTAAATGTTATGGGCATTCCATCACTCAGCCCACTTGAAGCATGAGCATATCAAATGGTCCTTAACAATCAACCATATTAAAAGTTCATGGTCTTTGGTACCTGGAAAGACAACTACAGATGACATGTTTGACTGGGCTGATGGATATCTACCTGATTCTGTTGCATGAATGCAAACCCAAATACATCTTCAGTGGGCCACTGGGAGTCTACCAAAATAATTATTTTAAGGATAATACATTCATTCCTTCTGAAAAAGTCCTGTTCCCAGAGTCATACTGATTTTTTGCTTTACTTACTGTGAGCCTATCCTACTGGTTTCCTATCCTATCCTATCCCATCCCATCCTATCCTATCCTGTCCTTATCCTACTGGTATCCTATCCTACCAAGTGAAAACTTGCTCTGTTCATCTTAAAAGAGAGTGGTAAATCATTGTTCATAGCTGTGGGTTTGCCCAGAGGACTGTCAGTGGTGCTACCCCATTTACAATCTACATTTATTTGAAATGACCACTTAGCCCTATACACGCAATTCAGAAAGTAGACTAATCATTAATTTCTCTGAATTAAAGCAATATACTGAGGTGCAATAAATTATTTTAAAAGAATTTAAAATTAATTGGTCACACTTGGAAAAACCAAGAACACATCTTTCAAAGCTGCAAAAATAGTCTAAATAAAGTTACGAGTAAATAATAGACATAAAGTCCCACAGCCACCCAGGGAGTAATGTAAGATTCAGATCAATATTTGATGTTCCTAAGCCCATTTCCAGAGAGCCTGCCTTGACTGTTAGAGAGTGGATCGCAGTAAATGTCATAGCCATGTTATTTGATAATATTTGTTAGCATTTATTAATATTGCATGGTCAATTTTGGCAGCACTTGTAGTGTGTCAAACTGTAATTTTCATTAGTTAGAGTTGCATTACCATAACTATTGGCCAAAACCCCAAATTTCTTGAGTTCACCTAGGACCCCAGCTCTCTACCCTGGCAACAGCAAGCTTTCACTACACAGCCACTGGTGTGGGGGACGGGGAATCAGCTCTGGAATGATCCCTGCAGTCTCCCCCTTTGGAGAGGGGCAATCAGAGAGGGACAACCACAGCAAGAGTGCATTCCTCTTAATTACCCTCTGATGCCATCTGTGCAGGGGGTTAGCACTCAAGAAACAATCCTGCTTCTTCACCCATGTCCCCCTGGCCCGACTGGAGTGACTGATGGTACGGAGAGACAGCAAGCACCCCACTGTGACACCAAGCTCTGCTGCTTCCCCCAGCTCTGACACTTGCAGTCTCAAGCAGGTCTGCAGTCTTTCATTAAAAACCTGTTAACAAACACCAAAGATCAGATGTTATCTGAGAAAGCAAGCTTTTTCCTACTCATCTCTAGGAGCACAAAAATAATGAAAATATAGGATATAATTAGGACATCTAATCTTCCTCATCTTCACCGCTATGTAAACGTAACTCCTTTCAAATGGGCATATATGCCTATATTATTGGGTGAGGGACTCTTCTGTGAAGATTATACAGAGTTTAAAGAAGCAAATCAGACTTGTTTGAAAAAGGGCTGAACTGATATTAATCATTATAAAACGATGTAGCAAATGACTTGGTGTCAGGCAGATGACAGTTCTCCCAGCAATGCTCTTTTTAGAAATGGCAGAGGTGCTTATTTTAAACACTGCTTCCGGTATTGTCACTGATAAATAACCATATCATGATGAGCACTGAACCATGCTGCACTGGGGATGTGAACTCTACATGTTTTCTACTCCTTTCAAGAGCTAAATTACTAATTTCTATGTATTGTATAAAATAGAAAAACTGTGGAATAGTTTTTATGGTAGACATCATTTGGCTCCTAGGATTCATTAGAATATCTTTGTATTATAACACAGCTGAGGAGCAGCACAAGCCAAGGAATTTAGCAAATTTACTATGGAGTTCCTGTCAACAGCAGGATTCTGCAGTTGTCACATTGATGGAGTTAATGAGATTCGTGGCTGGGGCAGAGACAATCACACAGCTGCCATCAGCCATCATCTCAGTTTTGACAAGCAAGACAGGATTATTATTTTGTACTTGTGCCAAAGCAGACAATTAAGCTATAATTTTAATGATTACAGCTGATATTATGGAGTAGAAATGCCCAGAAGATTTATGTAGTCTATCCTATCCTATCACCAGCTTTCTATGTTCTGGCTTTCTTATGAAAATACCCTATGTGGACAGCTATATGTGGTCATCTGAGTCTCTGCTATGAACTTACCCCCATTACATGCTTGCATACTTGTCTAAAGATTTGGCTGGTGTCCTGGCATTTTTTAACCTGAGCGGTAGAATAAATTGGTCCTGCTTCCTTCCAGCCCCGGCTGTCAGACACAAGGATGCTCACCGTCCCTCTTCTGTCCATGAAACATGAACGGACAGGGCGATGCACTGAGCCTTCAAGCACTTGGACAGCTCTGGACCAGTGGCACTCGCATGAGGAGCTGGCAGAGGACAGGCATTGCCCCAGGCAGACACAGGAAGGACGAGAGGAGGATGAACAGGTGCATTCTGCATGTACCACAGAGTATCACCCTGGAGGTGCATTTGGTGCTTTCTGTATTCAAGGTTTACAAGAAAAATAGGCTGTGCAGGGCAATACTGTGCTCAGCCCTAGGAGCTATCGCAGCTGGAGTAAGAGGAGCAGGACCTTTCTGTCTGCCAAGTTATTGGGGATCCATTTTTTTACAGATTAAGGCCAACATAGCATGTAAGCCCTTGATACCATGACTGCTATTTTCTTGCTTGTAATTGACTTTCTATTAGAAGTCCCATATTACATTTCAAATCTCTGCTCAATGTAGCACAGATATAGCTAACATGATGAGAGTAAAGAATTCCCTGCCTGCAGGACGCCTTTCTATGGTTTGTGCTATAATTCATGCTCCTTCCTCTAAAATCTCAGTGGAGAAAAGTATTTAAAAGGAGGCTATACAGGCTTCTTGTTCTGATGATGCCTGCAAGCCCCAGGATCTGTGCATGAGCCCTCTGGACAGAGTGCAGAGCTGTTTGGGGCAGGAATGTTCTGCATCCCTTTTCCAAGCACCTTCCTGACCAGATAAACCAGGTGGCAAATGGGCATTTGCCAGAATGGATAAATAAACTCAGTAAAATTCACAGATGCTCCTGCTAATAGTTTCTTTTTCCTTTGATCAGTTTAATTGCCATCACACTAACTTTCTTAATGCTTATAACAGTCTTACTTCATTTCAGAGGAAGAGCTTTGCTCTTAAATGGCAGTTTGGGACTGCAGTTTCCCCAGAATGCCTCTAGCATGGCTATGCAGATGTCTCATATGTGGACCACTATTCTTTGTTTTTATTCCACAACAATAAAATGACACTACAGACATACTTTGCTGTTGGATACTGTATGTATGATGATTCTGTTGTTATACACAACTGTGTCACTGAATCATTGCTGGCTATTAGGAATTTCTCATCCTTTGGAAAGGAATGCCTTTGAATGACATAAATAAATACTGTACTACTGTACAAAACACAAAAAAGAAGCCCAGACCTTTTCAAGAAAGGACAACCAATATTTTTCTTTTGTTTATCCATTCAGGCACACATCAGGACTAATCCTAACTAGCATAACTTGATAGAGTAAAAAAGGATCAAAAAATTTACAAAATTAAAAGAAATCTAGTTTGCTCAACACTAGCATATGTATTATTAAAAAATAAAGATATAAACCAGGGGCAGTATTGACTGCATATGTCCTTAGTTTTTAAAAACAGTCTATCTTTGATTATTGAAATGCAGTGTCTGGCACTAATATTTCAGGCATGTAACTAGGTTACAGATAAATGGATTTCATAATAACCTTCCAAGTCCAAGTAATAAGTCTGTGATGTAGAGACATAACAATAGGACAGTAATAAATTTTCTTTACTCTCACAAAACCACAATTTCACTTCGGTAAATCTGATCATTAGTTATACCAACTGTAGAATATCTATTATGATTTCAGTATCTTAACAGAACACTTTAATTAATGGTTAAAGAGCAACTCTAGCACTTTAGGCCTTCAAACTTCAATGCAGGGAGCATTTAGTTTCTGCTGAATCCAACAATGCCTGAGGACTGTCACCAGAAATTAGACCATTAAAATTTCACTCTACATAGCTTACATTTTATAGTCTCCTCAAATACAATTTCTGATTTTTTTCCCTTTTAACCTTACAGAATAAGGTGATTGAAACAAATTATAAATATTCTGTCCAGTGCATACACCAAAGGTAACCGATGCAAACATGAGAAGTAATCATATTGCACTTGTGATCAGAGCAGAAATCATATAAGGTGTCTTGGTAAGTCCAGCACCATTTTAGTAGCTGCATTATCTTGTCCCTTGTTGACTTTTGCTTATTTCTGTCTCTAGAGATGGGAAGAAAAGGTATTGCTTGCAGAATGTGCTCTCTCTGTTAATCTAGTTATGCATCCATTGTTCCATATTCTGTACAACCAGTAATTTTCCAGTAACGTGAACCAAAAGCACACTACGCAGAAGGGAACAGGAAAACTCCTCACTCTGTGGGCACCACGTAACCAGCTGAGACATGTGGCTAGCTCGGCTTGGTTCTGATCCAGATCCCTTGTTGATCTGTCTCGGGCTTGGAGCGTGCACGGAGGGATGCGTTCCCGCAGCCCCCAGGTAACACAAGCAGCACCGGAGCTGGGGATTCGTGGACCTGCTTGACCAGGCAGGGTTAACGAGCGATTAGCGAAGACAAAGAGACGAGAGAGTGGAATTCTTCTAGCTTTATTCCAGGTATATCCTCTCTGCCCCCAGGGGGCAGGGGATCCCGAAGGGAGCTGGTAAGAAGACCCTGCTCTTCCCCGGTGCACAAGCTTAAGAGTTCCAGAAAGAGAGAGAGGTATATCAAAGTTATCCAATCATCCCTTGCCATGTCTAGCAGGGGCCAATAATATTCCCTGGGGCAGGGATGAGACCTAAACTAGCTAATAGCAAGATAGCTGAAGGCATTTTCAAACCACGCTATCCTCAGAGACTGGTTCCAGCGCGGGGTAATCCACCCATTCTGAACCCCCCACGCTGCAGGCAGCCTGAGCGACTGCAACAGAGACATCCTTAAATTCCCTGGGCAAGATCGGGCTGCTAGCAGTGGACATGACTGCAGTCTGCCTGATCAGATCCATCAGATATAAGTATGACACTATTGGAAAAGGGGAAGAACTCATTCTTACACTCCATCACCAGTCACACCAGTGCCCACGTGATGCTGTTCAGCTGTGGCATTCCCTGCAGCATAACAAGCGGGATGGGCAAAATTAGTCTACTGAGGCTTAGCCTGTTCTTTGTTCCTGTATATCCCCCCTCGGAAAAATCCACCTTTTCATTCTTTGGATATTGCAAAGGATGAGAAAAAAAAAGGGAATTGGGCCCAATTTCCTCTGGAAACAAGCCTTCCAGGAGATTCCCCTCTCTACGTGCCTCCCCATCAGTCCTACACCATAGGAACTTTTGCAAGTTCCAGGCTCAGTCCAAACAATTTTATCTTCTGGTGGGGAAAATAAAAGAGCAGTCCTTGAGGAAAGATAAAACTCCTACAGGTGCCATAAAAATAGGTACTATATGAGTAGTAGCCAGAGGAGAAACTTGCTGTGAGTACCTCCATGGAAGGAAGAGCTCCATTCTCAGAAACCATTAGATTCTGTGTGAGGAACACAAAGTACAATGTAGTGGCTGAAAGCAAAGCTCTGTTCACACCAGCCCTTGCAAGGACATCCTGAGCAGCTTTTTGACCTGCCACAGGCTGGCGTGGCCATCACACAAATTGCAATCCCACCTCTCCGTGCCAGCTTCTGCCTGACCATCAGCTCCTCTTTGATGCTGGCCTCACCTGTATCTGGATCCTGCCTTTCTTCAGGGCAATACAGACACACAGCCAAGCTAAATTTTAACATAGAAAATCACTATCCAGAGGAAGTGGAAAAAATTACTGCTGCTGCTTGAACTCCAGAATAAGAATTATAGAAAGAACTGGAGGTAAATAACACTCATCTGTACTGAAGTTTTGGGTGTCAGTTAATTCCGTTTAAATCTTTAAAGCCCCCTGAGCTGCACTGCAGAGTTAATGGATTTGGCAGATAACAATACTGGCATGAAAAGCTAAACTCAAAGCACACAGCTCTGCTTCTTCCTGATCAATGGTAATTGTGTTCTGCAGGAGCCAGAGGCTTTGCACGCGCACACCTCCCACTGTGCTCCGTGCCAGAACGCTGCAGGCACAGCTTCCAGCTCAGGAGAGGAAGGCACAGTGAGCCAGCAGGCCTGGCTGGGCTGCTGGCACCAACAGGGTAGCTGAAACATTGAGCATTTGGGGACCAAAGACAACCTGAGGGGTAAGAGCCACTGTGTTACTCACTGGAGAGCAGAGCTCTCTCAGGAGCTGGGGCCGTCCTCATTTCTCTGGGTGCAACACAAAGGTGGGACTTGGCTGCCACATCCCCAGTGTCTCTGACTACCTCATGGTAAACTGACTTTCTGCACATCCCTCCATTACCACAACTGCACGTTACGCCATTTGAAGCTCACTAGAAATGACATCAGTATCTTTAAAACTTTCAGAAATAACATTTAAACCCATCTTGAGATCACTGTGCTAGTGGCTTAAGGAGTTCCTTCATGTTCCTTCATGGTGGAAACTGTCCCAATTCGATGGGACTGTGTTCCTTGTAATGAAGGTCTAACAATTGCCAACCCTTGACTCCAAAATCCAAAGTCACAGAAAGAATTAATTTTGCTGGAAATTCTTGTATTACACAAATTCAAGGTTTCCTTGCCACCCTCAGGGTGCCTGGCAAGCCACTGTGTCAGGCAGCACCAGTTCTGCCTGTAAAGATTTGGGTTTCTTTTCACCTGAGGTTGAAAACGATGCACGGTTCCTGCAGGCAGACCTGGTAACCAAGGCCTTAGTTCACCTCATGGGAACTGCAGACTTAACAAAGGCTTGCTCACCATTGCAGCATATGGAAAATGGTGTATTATGTCTTGTCATACAAAAAGTTCTTTCCATCTGAAATCCACTAGAATTCCCAGCCCATACAACAGTGTACTCAAAACACCTCTTCCCATCCAGCACCTCATCTCTCTGTGCACAAAGTCACTAAGGAAACTGCTTATATTAGCCACAAACACTGGGAATGGTGTCCACATCTATTGCCTGAGACTGGTGTAAGTCAAATTCTCTACAGGTGGATTTAGAGGACCAGGAACAAGAAGCAGAGCTTCACAGCATCTGCCACCCTGCTCCTGGGCTAGGCAAGTATGGCCAAGCTGGGCTCACCTTCCTGCTCCAGGACAGATATGCTTCATATAACATGGCCTCTCCCTACTAATCTCACAGCACAGATTCCTGGCAGAGCCAGCTAGCATTTTGTTGAGGAACTCGAGGTGGGCAGGCAAGATGGAAGGTTTGAACCATTAACATAATATCATAAACACTTCATCATTAACAAACTGTGAACATAGTCAGGAAAGTAAGTGTTACTCTGAATTCTTAGAAAATTCAGCCCTATATTTTTAACTGCATGTGTAAAGGGTCTCAGATTAGTGCAAGGAAGATGTGACATATCTGACTATTACCAGAATGAGAGCTCAAACTCTCGCCTGGAACAGAGATTACAATCAAGCAAGTTTCATTGATAAATTCTGAGTTACCATACTAAGCTGCCGTCAATCTGTCCAAATCTGAAATCAAACCCTCTGTAAGGAGTCCTCAGATTTAAACAACTCCCACTGTAAATCATCAGTTCCTCACACTACCCCGTTAACTGCAAAGAAGAATCCAGAGAGAAGAGATGGCTGTAGAACAAGGTTGCTGCATCAGGCTGTTGTACACCACAACACAAAGAGAGAGAACTATTCCTGACACAGTGCATGCCTCTGCTCTTTCAGCATTTGTGTAATTATAGCTGAGTCTTTTGAACATTCAATGCATCTCACAGAAAATGAGACAACCACATATTGTGGCTTAATGAAAAGAACTGAAGGAAATGTACCAAATTATTGGTTAACGGGCAGCTGCTTCATAAATGCTTTCTCCCATCTGTTTTCTCCTTCTTCTTATATCAGCTCATTCGGCCTAATGCCTATAAAATGCTGAGCCCAATGTTTCAGAGCATGTCTAAACTCCCCAGCCAGTGTTCATGAGTGACTTCAGCCACCTTGCCCTGGATTTGGTAGCTCCCATGGCTGCATGGCCAGAAAAGACATGCTCTTGTGTAAACACACCCCTCTGCACAGGGCCTGCTGAGAGCAGGGACAACTAATGCTTCAGTCATTACCAAATACTAACAACTAAAAAATATATATATATACACTTAATTCAGCCTTAATAATAATAATGTATCTGTCAGTACAAGGCTGACTTCTCCCACCTTAAGCTCTCTCATTTCCATGGAGTCACTGAGCGATTAGTAAAGTCACATTCATTACAGCCTCTCACAAGTCTGCTCCCGGAGAGTCATCAGACTCAGTTCTTGGTTTTGCAAACAGATAACATACACAAGATTTCCACCTGGAGCAGGTACTTCTGCTCTCCTGTGAGACCTCAGTCATTAGCCACAGCAAAGGATTGCTGCTGGACTTAGAGGATTGATGATCTGATCCAGTAAAACCTATTCATTTGCAGCTTTTCCAGCACCATGAGTAGCAGCAAATAGATGTGTCATGTGCTGTGTCCCAGCCTGTCCAAAAGATCCATCACAGAATCCCTCATACAGGAGCAGCTTGGTGTAGACAGGTCTGGGCTGGAGCTGTCTCTAAAACAAGCCTGCTCCGTGCCCACCCCACTCTCCAGTCATCGTCTCTCCTCTCACACCAGCTGCCATGCATGGTATTAAGATCAACAAACATTGACTAAGTTGCTCAGACACAGGGATATCAAAGCAATCAATGGATGGTGGCTACATTGGGTAAAATCTTTTCTTGAAAATCACACCTGGAGAGGCAGCACATTACCTAAAGAGAGGAAGATACTTTGCTTTTCCAGCCATGCTCTACCTCTCACATGCAGGGGTACATCTCATCCTGCTGGTCTGGCTTAATCTAACAGAAGAGCAGACAATGAAAGTCAAATCCCCCAGCTCCCCGAGAGGCGCAGGAAAGCAGGTGTCTGTAGGAGTGCAAGCAGCAAGAGCCACCAGCTGACTCTGCACTCCCTGACACAGAGCTCAGCCCAGTAATCTGGGTCACATCCACACTAATTCTGTCCTAGTTTACCAGCTAGAAAATCTGCAGAAGCAAACAGGTGTATGTACTTATTTAATTTGTCTTTTCCCCTCAGCAAAAAGAATGATTATATTTCTCTTCATTCCCACTAGAGCTATCATAAAATATTAACCTCAAGCCATCCAGTTCCACATTATAATTACCTGCCAAAAATTGCTAACGGATATTCTTTTGCCATCAACATGAAGCTGGCTAATCCTCTGGGAACCTCCTTTTAATTAAACACCTAATACAGTATGATAAACATTGAAAATATGCACCTCTCCACTATTAAGAATGTGCCTTGATTTCCAAAGTGTGCCTAATCAATTCAAAGGTGGCAGCAAATTTACAGTGGTAGGAAATATTTAGGGCTTAATATTTCAGGTAAAGGTTGTTTTAGTGATTCTATTAAAAGAATGAACAAATGAGCATAAATATAACACAAACTCCTAATTCAGCTTGATATTTAATTCCAGCATTGGGTTTCCCTTCTCAGCTGCTGGCATTGACCAAGCACACAAGTTTGGTGTGCTCAGTTCCGGGCTTCTCCTTTTCCCTCAAGGTAGTTTTCAGTAGTGATGCTCTCCCAATCTATAAATGCATATTCCACCCCTCACACAACATGGCAAGGGTTGTGACTAGCTCATGAAAAGCAAATAAACATTCACAAAGCTCTGACTCTATAGCATACCCATCTCTTCTTTCCTTTGGTCCATCTCTCACCTCCATCTCAGCCTCACAAGAGCCAGCCTTGTCACTGCAACCTCAGTGTCATCAAAACGTCCTTGTGGACCCTCTCTCCATAATGGAGTTGTTCTTATCTAGTAAACAGATATATGCCAGGCTTGGAGTGCATCTCTCTATCTGGGACACTCAGAACAGCTTCATAAATATTTTAATTCCAGGACTTCTACTAAAGAAGTTGCTGCAAAATGTTTTTTTGCCATTTGTAGGGGTGCTCACAAGTTCAAGGGTACAGTGAATATGAGTGTAACCCTCAGTGTCCAGCTGAGCAGGGATGTAAGGAGTCTGACCTGCTTAACCTCCTAAAGCCAGATGTGAGCACAGTCCTAGGGAAAGCCTCTCCACAGGCATTCCTGGAAAAATTACTGGATCCAAAATTTCCAGAAATAAATCAGAGGTAAAGGACTTTAGGCTAAAATAAGACAAACATTGATGACAAGGAATAATGACCACGACTATGACAGATCATCTCTGAGAATTGTTAAATGAAAATCTTGTTTTCTGAAGAAGAACACAGCCTAGTGCAAAGTCACAAATTATTTAAAATCCATGCAAGCCGAACTGGTTATTACTACAGTAAGGGTTTGAACAAATAGCAGTGTTAAAGAAACTCCCTATGTTGAGAAGGCAATTCACCCAGTGTAACAAAAATCACTTTTGAAAGAGGAGGGTGTCCAGCCTGGGCATACTGATCTGTGCTCCCTGAGAGAAGGCACGTGCATGGCTGTGAATGTGTTACTTTTAGTCTCAGGCTCCCAGATAGATGCGAGTGAGATTAAAACTTGTTCTCCAGTCCAGAGATGGAATTTTCCACATGCAAGCTGATTTCACAAGCCATATTTTCCTGACATTTCATAATAAAGCTTTTCAAGCACCTAGAGACAGGGAAACAAATGATGCTGAGAAATGCCCTTACTCTGCTGCTGCAGAGAACCTCCACAGGGAGTCTGTCTTACCAAGTGTGGCAAAGACAGGTGCTCCTTTTGCCAGAACAGCAAATTTCCAGGGTTTAACCAGGAGGTTTAGTTATAAAGATGCATACACTCGTGTAATAAGCAGTATCTTTTTTGCCTCCTCTGTTAGAATGAGTTGCAGAAACAAATCAAGCCATCAGGGAAATGAAAACATCCTCCCTCAGACAACAGCTAAAGCCCCATATTTCCGATTCAGTTCACAAGTGCGCTTATACACCTGTCACTGAAATCAGTGAGACTTAAACTTACAGTTCCCAGCATAAATTTATGGATTGAAATAATTCTGAAAAAGCATTACAATATGATGGGGCCACAGGCTGTCTGAAATCACATTCACATGTTTTTCTGTAACCCCATCAGGTAGCAAATGTAGTCACTGTAGCTAAGCCAGGAGAAACTGAAGTACTCACCTAAAAAAAAAAAAAAGAATATGTCAAGGGGAAATATATCATAATGAAAATTACATGCATTTCTTCTAATTCAGGTTAGATAACTTTTGCACAATTTCTCCTAAGTGAGAGCAAGACAAGCTGGTTTGCAATCTAAAAGGCACTAGTGAGTGTATTCAGTAAAGACCATCTCGGGTCCTCAGATACAGCCTGTTCACAGATGCTAGAGGCTGAACACCAGACAGCTTTATGGAGGGGGGTTGAGCACATAAATGATACATTACTTAAATTCCTACCATGCTTAAAAATGCTCAAGCAAAAACCCTTTGAGAGTCTCTCTGGACTGCTATCCACACAGGCTCAGCAGTGCAAGAGTTTGAGGCTAGTTTGCAAAAGCCATAGCTACTGATTATAGTTCATACCAACTCATGGATGTTATTTGGAGGGCAGGGACTCTGCCCACCAGCCCAACCCTCACATCACATGGGGCTGCCATTATTGTTCCCTCGGTGCTGGAGAGGGTTAGTGGTGTGGACATCAGTAATCGGAGCAGTGGGCAGATGGTGCATGGAGCAAGGCGGATGAAATACTAGACTACTTCATCCCTCCCATGTGCAAGGAGGTAGCACTATAATTCCACCTAAAAACAACAAAAGAAAGCAGTTAGCTGCTGTTTCTTGCTTCTTAATTACAGGTACCTTTAGGAAACACTATAACTGTCCAGCTGTTTTCCTGATAGGGCTTTTCAAAGAGACAGTGTATCTGTCTTGCTTCCCCAAGGAGCTTGCTTTTAACCTGTTTCTTCCACAAGATGTTTGTTCACATGACCCACCCAAACCTTGCAGTCATACATAAGCAGTTGTAGCAGTGTGCTGCCCAAAGGGTTACGCTTCCCCCTGCATCCTACCAAACAATGCTCTCTCCTCTCTGCACACACCTGGCTCTGAAAATCAGGCCCTGCAACAAGCAGCTCTCATCACCAAGTACTCACTACGTGTTACAGGTTTCTCTGGTGCACCTATTTACTCATGGGTTGTAATATCTGCAGGACTTGGGAGCTACTTCCCCCCCTTTGTTCAACCCTCAGTGTCACCATCTCAAAATAGAAAGAAGAGGTATATCTTTCCCCTCAGTATTTGTTTCTAGGAAGAAACACATTTTATTTGTCCTTTTCTCCCAGCACCTTAATCCTGAATGGCAGAGGCAAGTCTGTCTCGGGGCTGTACTGCTGTTCCTGGGGGTAGCCAAGGAACGCATGTGCCAAAGAAAGGTGCAAGGCAAGAAGTCAAATGTAGTCAGCACCCACTGAACTGCAGTGATCTACAGTGAGTATCAAACAGGCCCAAAGGCCCTGAAACATTTATTGGAAGCCTTTAGTTGCTATTCTCATTTTCTTTTTCCTAAGGAAAAAAAAAAAAAGGCATTTCATGCAAGCAAAATAAAGTTCTTTTAGGTATTTTGTATACATTTTTGTTGTAGTTATATAAAACTGAGGAGTAAATGGATCTGCTTAAGTCAATATGGGACCAACCTGTGGAAGGTGTAATGGAAATCTCTATTAACTCCCTCTAAGATTCAGCAAAAAAAAACCAGGCACGATACCCATTTTTTCTGATCCTATCAGATTGCCTATATTAACAGTCATGTAAGAACTGTGCAAAACATGCAGAATCCTGTTTCTGCATTAGCCATGACAGCAGTGGCTCCAGCTCCATGGCAAGCCCCGGGCACCAGTGTGACTCCTAATGATTGCTGCTCCAACACTGCGGGAGTGTGTGCTGAGCACAGCAATTTGTGATAATCAGGTGTCAACTGAGGGCAGTGATAAAATCCCTCCAAAACCCAACAATAATTCAAAGGTGATTTTCTTACTAACATCTGTACTTTCGGTGCTTTTGCAAAGCTTTAACAGAAGCAGTTTTTGGGGCAGAAAACACAAGGAAAGCAAATACATGGTTTCACCTGGGCCCTTCTCTGCAATTTTTGCGTCTCAGGTAAGGAGAATGGCCAGTGCATGTGTGGGGATCAGGCACACAGAAATAATGTATACATTATGTACAAAATGGTGGCATCAGTTTTGTTCCAGAAGCGTGTGCTGCCTTTCCTGGGTAAAACAATGCTAACTTCTCCACAGTCAAACAATAATCATGTATTTAAATCCTTTGTCAAAAGAAAGCATCAGCAAAACAAACAAAAAAACAAACCAACCCCAAAAAACAAAGGAGGTAAAAAAAGTATAAAATTTTCAGTTCAGTCTACATCTCATAAAAACTAAAGCTGCTCCAATAAGTGGTGCAAGAGAGCTGTGCCAATACTGGTTAATCATCCCTGGTCATGTTGTGAGAACAAGTCTTGAAATCAAATTTTCATCAAATTAATGGGTACTCTACAACTGGGATGAGGGGATTCACCAGCTTGCATGTAAACAGCAGCAGTCAAGAAAAAACAGCTGAAACTTTCTAGGGAAGCAGAGCTGATCTCACTCTTGGGTCCTGGAACTGATGACCCAACTCAGCCCGCCTTCGACATGTGGAGATTAAAGGGAAACTTACATCAGGACACACACAGACCATGGGACAAATGCAAGTATAATAAAACAAGCTCTGAATTCTGACGCCAAATAGTCACATAAACATGGAAACTGCTGCCCCAGCTGCTAACTATAGAGAAAGTTACTGTTCCCTTGCTCAGGCACAGAGTCCTGCTACCCCTGCCTTCTTACAACCACTTTGAACATCTTCACACTGGTTCCATGAAGCACTCCAGTTTCCAATAGTTTTAGGAGAGACAGTTTAACTCAAGACAGTGGCTGCAGGGGACATCTTCCCACCAATACAGAACAGTTCTTCAGACACCAAAGCCCAAGGGATCACAATCAGCCTGGTTGTGGCATTGCACCATGGCAACGCACAAATATCACATGACAGCTGACCCAGTGCAGAAGAGCATTCATTAAGTTTTCTCTTTTGCCTTTGTGGCTTCTCTTTAAGCACTTTGAAGTTCTCATTATATGTTTTTCATCAACATAGCTTTTGAGGATGAGACTTTCTTGCAACTTGGGCTTTTGATCAACAAAAGTTTGCACTGAATCAACACTGGAAAAGAAAAAGCTGTCCCCTGCTTCTCCCTGCCAAACCAAGTAAGAAAAAACAAACTCAAGAAAACCTCAGGCTCTGCCATTATCAAGTAACATATATGAAATTATATGGAAAGAAATTTTATGGAATAACCTTTTTGCTGACCTCCTGTAATTGAATGCTGTCGGAATACATGTTTACAAATCAGGCTTCAGTCTCTAAGCTGACAGAAAAATCATGATTCTCCCTGCCTCTGACTTCCACACAATTAGCTGAGGTTGCAACTCCTAATTAGCACAACTCCATCAGTTCTTCCCAGGGAGATTGTCCCACAGACCTGAATGTCAATGTCCCACTTTCAGCCCAAGCCTGATTTTCTGTTTCTTGGAAGGGGTTGAAAATATGGGACACTGTACAGGTTTTAAGCACTACTCTTCAATCAAGTGAAATATTAATGCCAAAACTAATTCAGTGCCAGGCAGTAAGCACTGTCCTATCTAATTTGCTGTCATCTGCAGTAATCACTGCTATTAATATTACTGTGAAGAACATGTCATAAGCTTAAATTCATCACTTCAGCATGTCATTCAGGGAACGTGTGCCAGCAGGAGCAATTGCTCTTTCCAAGCGATTGCTCTTTTCTCCTCAGCCTCTGGTCTTAATATTGAAACCCCAACTGCAACCAACATAAAAATAACACCCAAGTGTTATAAAATAACACCCAAGTGTGCCAGGTGTACAGCCATTAGAGGTTAGTGATGAATATTCAACAGAGCTTGAGCTGTACATGGAGGTCTTGTCCTTCCAGGAACAGCTGCCCATTATTAAATGAGGGATATGGAACTTCTGTGGTTCCACAGTACAGACCCAAGGTACAGAGACAGACCAGACAATGCTCTTTGTCTGATGTATAAATTTTCCTTTTTGGTTTGTAATAACAGGAACAATTAGAAGAGAAAGGGAGCAGGGAGTTGTTAAACTCACACAATGTAGGAATTGCTGCTTCCCTGAGGACACAGTCTCCACTAGACTCACTTGGCAAAGAATACAGAAGGCTCAGCCATGTCAGAGATGACACAGTGGCACAGAAAGTGCTTTAGAAGAGGTCTCACTGGCCACAAACTCATGAGACCAAATCCAGGTCTCATACCAGCTTGGCTGGCAGGGTCTCCCTGGGCACACGTGCAGTAAACTTGCTGGTTCAGAAGGAGAAGAGTGGGAGGTGGATTGAGGGCACTGCAGGGATGGCAGCACAGCAGGCAGAAGTGTTCGCTGTCAGGGGAGCCACTCCTGCCCTGGCTTTTGTCTGGCGGCACAGTGGAGGGTAACAGTAATGGTGTCAGGGCTGCAAAACCTGCTGCAAAACCCTCCAGGGGCTCCCCCTTTCCTTCTGTCTTTTCTCGCTGGAGTCATGCCAACAAGACCATGCCCACACACACCACAATAACCTCCGTGTGCTCTGCAGACATGCTGACAGTGTTTCAAATCAGACACTTAGGCCTTATCTCACACCTAGATGTAAAACTGTTCTTTATGTTCTGACATCTCCTTGCAGTTAGGACTTCCTTCCTCCAAAGTACTCTTTTCATTTGTTCTAATTTAATTTTTCTATTCCTTATTGAATTCCCTGACCTAATAACACAGCAGTACCTTATAAACAGAGAACAGCAGCTAAATAATGCTGCTGTTCTTTCAAGAAGAACAAACATGAAGAACAAACATGAAGAACTCAAAGACAAGGAAGAGAATCTGTCTAAAGCTATCTCTGCAGAGTAGCATATCATATGTCGAACATCCTGGACACCATGCCCTGTGCTGGGGCGCAGAGGGAGGACATTCTCCTGGACCAGTTGTAACCAGAAGAATCTCCTGCCAGCTTGGGCAACAATGCTGAGAGATGGTATGTGATGCTTGTCAGTACTAACGTAGTTGGCGAGAGATAGGTAAGTCCGCTTCAGCCATCATTCAGTGCTTATGAATATAATCCAAGAGATATAAGCCATTGCTTCTCTCGTGGGAAACCACATCACTGTGCACTAACCTATCTTTATCATAGGAAGAAAAAGGCAAGAAAACTCCCAGCAGAATCCCAGCTATAATTCACTGACATCTAAAGGCCTGTGCTCTTGACACTCACTCTCCCCTTATTACCTTTTGCTGTTATTAGCTACAGTCACCGGCTTGTTGCTGTTTCTCAGCCAAATAAATTGTACAAAGTATTTTATCCCATTAGTCAGAGCTGAAAACCACTCAAACGTAGTTTTAAGAAATCATAATTATGCTGCAGAGTAGCAAAACACTGATTTGCTGAAAGAGGAGTCCTTGGGAGGGAGGGATGACCCAACAGTGCCCAGGCAACTGCCAGCCCCACGACACGGCTCAGTTTCCACCACTGACCCCAACCTTGTGTCTTCCTGATAGTCCCAGGCCCTGTCTGAACCAGCACAGGTCTAATCACTGGTCCAGGAAGATCTTAAAGCCTTACACAAAGGAAATGCTGAACTGTTATTGGGCACACAAGGTTGAGAGCCCACACTGGGCTCTCTAACTTGACTAGACATTACATCCTGAATCTCACAAAGCACATCCACCACCAGAGATTAAGGGAAATTAAAAAAAAAAAAAAGAAAAAAAGAAAAAGAAAGAAAAAAAAAAAGAATGTCTAATAACTATCTGCTGTGCCTAGAGACATTTTTAAATACAACTTTTTTGGCTTATAACTATTTTATTTAAATCTTTGTTTACCAATTTGGATTAATTTGGATTTTGAAATACAGAAGTTTCCTGCAGAAATTTCAATGCTGAAGCTCATCCAACTGCTAGCTTTTGAGCTGACTTCAGGTAACTGCATTAAAAGTTACAGGATAGGCTGTGAAAACTCAATATAATAAGAGAATCTTAAGCCTCAAGAAGTCCTTTATTATTGCAGGCATGCCCAGCCATTGTTCCATCCTTCTTCAGCCCCTGGCCCTGGTACCATTTCCTCTCACGGCGGAGCAGCTGTGCCCTGTTCCTGCCAGCTGCAGCACAAGGATTCCCTTGCCACCACCTCGGCCGCAGAGGGACAGGCAAGGCTTGAGCTGGGCTAATTCTAAGCTGACACCATGCAGCAGGATCCTTATGGGATGTGCTGCCTCGCTGCCCCCATGTCCTGGCCCAGCTCAGAAAGCGAAGCCACCACAACAGCAGAATCAAGGGCACTGCCCCACGGCGTGACCCTGCAGCTGCTTTGGGCCCTGGCACAGCAACTCCGGCAGCCCTCAGCTCATGCACACACACCTCACCTTGATCTTTTTGGAAACAGGACCACAACAAGAGAGGAAGCCTTAACTGTGCCATCCTCATGGGGATCCCACCATGCATAACATCAATAAAGCAGGAAAAATCCAAGAAAACCAGAGCCTAACTGGACACTCTGCAACCTATGAGAGCCCAGCTTGTGCAAAATGCTTCAGGTTCTGTGCTGTATTTTCAGTATTTGGTTAGAGACTTTTTCAACATTCAGGCTTCAAATCAGTTAATAAAGGGAAGTCATCATAGGAGACACTCAGGTCTTTGCTGATGGAGTCTAATGCTGTCTGATTCATGCATTTATTACACAAATTAAATAATTTTTTTCTTTGTCCAGCTTTTCAGCCTAATGACTCTATTAATCTGTTTACCACCAGCATCAAGAGTTTGTGGGATGAGTTTTTTCTTTTTTATTGCTCCATTCCACTATCCCACACTGCAAAACTTTAACTACATCTCTCCATTACATTGATTAGATTAATCAATAATCACTCTAAGTTTGAATCTATCCAGAGGGATGGGACAGTGAAAGGAGATTAGTATGGCTAATGTGTGTTACATTCCCTTGAAGAAAAAGAATCCAAAGTAAAACTCTAAGTAATGTTGAACCTTCATACAAGGTATCTAGTTTTGCGAATTTTTCACATCGGGGATGACAGAAATTTTTGTGGGTTTGGGTTTTTTCTAACTTGATGGCATTGAGTAGTATACAGACCTTAGACAGCTCCTGAGAAAAATGTTTTCTAAAACCCTTGCATAGATATTTTCTCCATCAGACTTCCTATGACTTTCTTATCTTAAAAGAGGAAAGAATACTATGAAGCTAAAGCTGATTGAGATGCTTTTTAGTGTAATAGTAGACTCAGAAAACAACCCAGAAATGTTCTGGTTTGGGTTTTTTACCACAATACATAGTTTAGAAAGGAGGCACGGAAAAAAGAGAATCATAAAATCTACAAGATGAGTTTCCAGAGTGAAATTTTCCTTTCACTGATGAACTAATTTAAGGCATTTTTGCGGTTGGAATTGGGACAGTGTAGACCAAAGAAATTCTTTTTGCAGGATTTCTGAAAAAGGATGTCCATCCAAGGGGTTTTAAAGAGGGAAGGGAGGAAGAAACAGTCCCCTAAAAATCATGAAAATGCATTTTCAGAAAAATGGAGAAATTTTGAGAGAGATTTTTGGAAATCATGGAGAAATGGATGCACACACTCCAGGATGGCAGGCTTGCTGAGATGAAGGACTGAGATGATGGATTGTGTGCCTGTCAGGTTCCCTTCTCCCAGACAGGCCAGAGCAGAGAGGCTGCTACCTGTGGCCTGTGAGGATGGCTTGGCTCTCCTTGTGAGCAGAGTGTGAGTGCTACAGGGGAGAATGGGTATGGAAAAACCAGTCTGGGAAAAGATACCCAAGATTAACTGAGATCTTTATTCAGAATAATTTGAGAGACTGATACTGCACAGTAAGAGGTTTACGTGCAGGCTAGTAGGTATCCCCCAGTACAGTCTTTTTCCTTTCTAAATAACTGCCACATATTTTTACTTTTTAATTATTTTATTCAAACATTTCTCTGCTATACAATGCACTTATCTTGCTGTTGGTCTTGGTGGCTCAGGGCTGCCATTCTGTATTACATTCTGCAGGGCTCTGTCCTACCAGTCCACGGTTTTGGCATGTGGAGAGGTGCTGGCAGGTAGGCTGCAGACCAAAGCAAGATGGATGCATGCCTGGGGGAAGGGCAGTGTTTGACCCTCTCATTATTATTTCATATTCTCTTCTCCAGAAAATATCAAACAGCGACTCACTGGGGGAAGGAGAGTAATTTTTCAGAAACCACATGAAAGAAATACCAGTCTGGCCTGCACTAGATTATGTGGGACAATATTTTATTAAATATTACATTACATTGCTGGCAAGTTAAGACATTAATTCATTTCTTGTATTGAATTTGTTCACAGTAATGAATATATTGCTTATTCCACAAAGGCCTCAGCATTTTCTCTCACCTTTATTGATCAATAGTATATAACTTTGAAACTATTTGCAATCACTTTTTAGTGATTAATGTAACTTACCTTCTAGTCTTAAAAACACTGTAGGCAATTAGCATCTGTAGAGCTAGGCCTTGCCTAGTCCAAAGCAGCACTGCTGGAACTGCTATCATTATCTGTTACATTAGTCTATATTTCAGCACAGAAATCAGTAAAAGGGTGCATTAACACTAACTGAAGCACATTCATCTCTTAGAAATCACTCTGTAAAACATGGAGGATGGTCTAAGAAGAATTAATGGCTGCTGCAAAATGTCTATAACCTTTAGAAGAAGTGTATGGAAACAACTGGGAAAGTGTGATTCTTAATCAAAAGCAGTGGGCATAATTCTTGGCTCCTCCAAGACAACCAAACAATTAATAAAAGCTTAGTGGGGTTGGAAAATCATTAAGGAGAAAATCCAGCCCCCCCCCAAAAAAAAAACAAAGTACAAAACTTCTGTAACAAACACAAAACACAAAGCCCCCTTGTGAGGTTTATGTGCTCCAAAGGCTTTGCACTGGCACCTAACTCTCTTCCTTCTGAATGCACCAGTCCTTAAAACCTAAGCAGGGCAGAAAATGCTTTTCAGCATGTCATCACATTGGGGGTTTTCGGGAGGAATAAGCCTCAATATTGGCTCATGGAGGTAATGTCAGAGGGTTACCCTAACCAGGATCAGAATTACTTTGCATAATTTTTGATGATTGCTGGGCTTTGAGGAAAGTTGGAATGCCAAAGCAACAAGGGCAATGGTAGCTGAGGAGTGGGAGCCCAGGGCTCATTATCTCACAGGTGTAATCCACCCACTTTCCCTCCAAACCACTCACCTGTGAAAGAAATCCCTGCTCTCGTGAGCAGCTGCAATGGGAAGGAGGCACAAGTTACCACCCCACAGGAGGAAAAGAGGAGTGGAAAGGGGTAAAAAGGAAAGAGCAAAACACTCAGAAAGAGAAGAGGATCAGGAATACAAAAGAGAAGAAAAGGAAAAGAATCACTTATCAGGAAAAGCAGATATTTGAAGAAAAAAGGTTTAGAAAACAGCAGGATGTTAAAATCAAGAACCAATTAAAACAGTGTTAAAACACCTGGAGACCAGTCCAGAAGTTTTGGCAGCAGGACAGCACCCCATCAGAATCTGCATTAGGAATAATTTCTTCACCAGGGCCCTTTTATTACTCAAAGTACAGCAGTTTTAAAGCTGGATGAGCAGAATGTGTTTGAGAGCTTTTTTAAAGGCCCCCAGAGATGTCCTATGCAGAAACAAGCTCACTAATCCTAAAGAAAAATGTCAAAGCTTACTAATCCTATACAAAAACTTCAAAGCCTTATGTTAAGGGTGACACTGAGCATTTGCCATGCCAAGAGAAACATCCCATCAACTACTCAAAATGCTGTTTTAGCAGCCCATGACATGGACAGTGGCATAACACTGTCATCCTCCACAACATCGAGAGATGTTTACCTTGGCTATTTATTGCTTTGTGAGAAAATGTGTGAGCTGCAACAGCTGAAGTATTGGTCTCAATCTGATCTGTCACTGAGGCTTCCTCAGTACTTTGCTGGTTTTCCAGATGGGCAAGAGGATGGTGCTGCACACACTGCACATCAAGCTAAGCAAGGCACAACTCTTAGGTATACATCTCTGAAGCTTCATTGTTGACAAACACCTGAGCTCATCCTGGGCATGGTGCACAGGAAGGGAATAAACTGGCAGCACAGGAGAGGAGGGAGCTCTGCGCTGCTACCCCAGCAAGTCCTCACAGACTCGAGTCACCTTTGAGACTCTGGACAAGAAGAAAATGAGATTGAGAGAGATGTATGCGGAAGGCACACAGAGCTGCTTGAATTGAGGAGGAGCAGCAAGTGTTCACACTTTTGTGTTGCCAGTCACACAGCAGCATCACACTCTAAACCTCCCCACCTAACCCATTCTAAGGCTACAAGGGAAACTCAGACCTGCTGCTTCTTGAGCTGTTTCAGCCAGGCTGCACAAAGCCTTCAGTAACACTGAGGGCAAAGCCTATCCCATGGGTAGCTTCTTATCCTCTTCCTGCTTTCAGAGACCATCTCCTGCCATCCTCAGGTGCTAATTATGGTAATATATATGACTCAGCAGTTTATTGATGCAATTTAACTACTGAAAATAAGATATAGGAGTCATGCTCCACAGTCTACTAGTGGTCCAAAGATGAAGGAGTTGGATGATGGTGAATTTTTTTAGTAGCCTAACAATGGGCTGTACAGCATGAGTTATTTTTTGCCTACATATTATAGCCACACTTCGTTATTGAGCCATGGAAAACAGATTAGGATGGAGAAGAAGCACAGATCATTTCTGTGTCCAGACAGCTGATGCTATGGAGCTCCTGCTGCCATCAGTCACTGCCTCCACCTGTCCCATCTCACATGGCTTGTGAATATAGTAGACCTCGAGGTTTCCAAGACCTAAACTATCTCTTTATATAGGGGTGACACAATAGCCCAGGCTTCATCAGGCACTGCCGCCCCAGAGAGTTCCTCACCTCTGGTCCATGAGACAAAGCACTAAGAATAAGGTAGCATGAATAATAAGAAAAGCAAAAGACTTACCAAATGGGTCACTTTCTCCTCCAAGTGAAATCAAAACCTCAGAGCAGCTTTACAATACTTTGTTTATCAGGGCTGATTCAAAAGCTCACTCTGACTGCTCTGGCACCTATCCTACCCACCTGCATGCTCTTACAGCCCCTTTGACAGAAGCAGATTGCTCCCCCAGCTTTTCCTGACCGAGCTGACAGACCTTTGGATTCCCTTTGCCATCTTGATAACGTTACCTGCTTTCCTCTATTTTTTATTTTTCTTTCTGCATTTTTTTTACATATTGATACCAAAAGACTCTTCCCTTGACTAAGATTGGGGAACATGCAGAAACAAGCAGAAACATGTTGATACTAGAAATTAATGCCATTTTTAACAGAAAAATTTTTGTTTCTTCCATGGAGTAATTTTGCATGTATCCATAGAAAAATACTAAGCTGGCTTGTGTGGCACTTGTTTGTTGCATATATTCTGTGTTTAAACTTTCATATAAACTCTGATGAGGTAATCTTGAGTGTCCTAGAAAGAAAAAAATAAACTTGTGGACTACTGACACTAGCTTCTATACTCGTGTTCACAGAGATGCAGTTCCTCTGTAATGAATGTTCATGACCCCTTTCTCATTCTGTCCTAACCTTTTATTTTGTTTCTTCAGATTACACCAGTCCACTCTGAGGATACACAGGGCTGTAACTTAGGCTGGAACTTTCTGACCACATTCTCAGTCATTTCAGTCCCTGTTCCCACCAGTGACTTCCTGAGACAGGTTTATGCTGGGCATGACAGTGAGGGAGTGAAAAAAAGAATTTGGCCAAGGGCAAAACCCTCATGTGCTTTGTATTCTTTTTTTAGCTTGTTCCTGAGGCTCAGGAAGTGGTGAAACAATGGGGACAAAGTAAGACTGGGACTAGACCTTGGGCTTCTTCTTGAGAGAGCTTGATAAAGTAAACCTTCATCTTTTGAAGGCTTAATGGCTTGAGTTCAGGCAAAATCTAATCTGCTTATTTGAAAAGATGAAAAGAGAAAGTGGAATACTCTGAGACAGGGTGAGTACTTCTGAGCCTGGGTAGCTGCAAACTTTTCTCAGTATTAATCACTCCTTTTTCTGCCATGCTTGACTAAAGGAAAAAAAGAAAAAGCTGCAAACTGGGACAAATATTAAAACCATTTATCACCACAAAGGCTATATTACAGATAGACAACATCCTTGGATGAAGGCAATAAAGGTTTTTGAAGGAAACAAAACAATTGCTGTTCACTTCATAAATTTATGACCTTAATTCAATAATCTTCCTCTGTAAAATAAGTGGTGCAGTTTTGAAGCAGTATACAAATGGTTTTCTAAACTGCATGTGCAATGATTTCACCAAATTCACAATGGTACCAAGGCACTCAGCTCATGCCAGGATCCCAAGGCCATTACAAACAGGGATGGTAGTTACAACCTCAGGGCAATGCTGTGCTTTGCTTAAGATGAAACTACGTGTGCATTGGTAGTTTGGCAAGGAACAAGAGAAGATGTGTGCTCATACATCCTGTCATTTGAGACACCTTCTACAGCACATTGGTCACAGCACTGCTACAGTATAGGAGAACTGAGTTATAATCTAGGACACAGTCTACAGTGTATACCAAAATTATTAGTTAAGCATCAGCACAAACCATACATGAGGACACCAGAACAGACTGTAGGTATGATGTCTCCACACAGGCCAAAACCAGAGGGAAAACTCAATGGCTTTCAGCGTGTTTGCCTATAGAGCAAACTGCATCCTATCTGTGCCTGAGCCTGCAACAATGGGATGAGGAGCACAGCTGGCAACACAGCAGCCCAGACCATGTGGAGGGCAGGGGAGAACAGAGCAGGACTGAGAGCTGCACAAGGAGATGTGCATGAGCTCAAAGAGGCAGGGCAGGAGCCCTGTCAGTGTCCTCTTGCAGAAGATGGTTTGATGCCAGGCAAGTTCAAAAGAGATTTTGTTTTGTGATTTAATGGCTTTTTTTAATGCAATTTGCCCAGTCAATGGCTAAACTTCTACAGACTCATGCAGGGAATCTACTAACACTCACCCTCTGGAAGCACTTGCCAGACACTTTGGAAAAGCACCAGCACCAAACTCCTCCGGCTTCCACAGGACCTGGTGAATGCAAGAGGTGCAGTTGGAAGCTTTCACCGAGGAACACCAACCTGCACTTCACATGCATGCAGCACAGCTGCCTCCAGCAGCCACAATCTCACCACTGAACTTCACTCTGAATATGTACTGCTGTTGGATTTAATTACTCCAAGCTAACACTTGACTTTGAATTATTTGCTTCTCCTTTGCCAAAACCAGTGGTTCCCTCCCACTTTTCTATGACAAAACAATCCAAACCGTTGCTGCTAACAATACAGCTAATAGTTACAAATAATTACCAAAACTATTTTATGTTTGGTAGATACCTCAGTAAAAGATGACATTTACAGATAAATTTACAATGTAAGATATGAGTTGCAATTGACAAAATTCCTTGGAGAGGTGGTATCTATAGATATTTGAATCACTGTGTAAATCATGTAGACACTGCACATGCAGAACCTCTTTTAACATAGCTGATGTGATGATTTCTATTTCATGCAGGAGAAAATGGATACACCAGAGTGATATTGTATTCCTCTTCAACCCTGCACAGGTGCCAAGGCTGATGTAGGGTGCTTTATTGTCCCACACACTTGCTAAAACTCCTTCAGAAGACACTACCAGTTTGTGCTGGCCACACTTTTTATTTGGGCTTCAGAAATGAAATGTCTTTCTGAACGGTATCTGTCATGGAAAAAAAGACATTTAGGGTTCAAAAGGTTTCAATCAAGAGTAAATTTGGATTCTCCTTTTTGTTCTCTTTTCCACCAGGGAAAGGATATACTGAAACATGCTTTGTGTTTTACACCAAATACAAGATTAGCTATAATAAAAAATAAATTATCTCCAAAGTTTTACCACATTTTTTAAAGTTTCTCTATCTTTTGGCACTATTTTCTTTTTGTAATCTGTATTAATAGTTCAAAAGGACAAAACCCTGTCCTACTTCTGCCTGCCACCTTTGCACAGAAAGAAATGTCCTATTTGGATTTAAAGGAACCTGTGGAGGATGCTCGAGAGGAAGCTCTTAAGCAAAGTACATTTCTACTCGGAGCCCAAGGAACACAGCGCTCGTTGTTACACAAGCCTCTCCCTTGCTTCCAACTCCTATTGTTCCAACAACTCGGGAAAATCAGAGTGTGGGGCCCCTCACCTTCCTTGGGCACAAGAGGATTTCCATGGATTGAAACGTCAATCTCTACCCAAGCTGGCTGCTAAAGACGGGCCGCGTGGTTCCCACGCAGCTGTGAGTGTTCCTGGCGCACCCCGCGATGGGAGCCGGGGATCGGGGAATGGGACGCAGCGCTCGGGGCAGGGGCGGCAGCCCAGGCCAGCCCCGACCGCTGTGCGCGGCGCGGGGCGGGGACGCGGGGCGGGGACGCGGGGCGGGGGCGCCGAGCATCGCCACAGCCGCACTGCCGGGAGAGAAAATCCCTCCCCAGCCCTCCGCAGAGCCGGGGCCAGGTGCACACTGAGCCTGCGCTTCCACTCCTGTAAGTAGGTTAGTGGCACCAAGGGGAGCAAGAGCCTGAAAATTAACCTGTGTTAATCTGCTCTCTGCCCTCCTGCATTACCAAAGTGTGCAACTCCAGAATAAATGGAAAGGGACTCTCTAGAGAGAGCAGTGTTGGCAGCAAAGCCAGCCCCAAACTTTCCAGGCTGAATTAAGCTCGACAAGGTTTTTTAAATTCCTGGGCAATTAGTTCATGGCTTTAAACTTTCCTCGTGGACTCAGAGGATGCTGTAGGATGCAGGGTAATGTTTTTCTAATAGCTGCTTAAGTTTAAAAATTGAGGCTAAGGGAAGATAACAAATGTGACAAATGGAGATGTTTGAATTGAGAATCCTAGATATGTTCCAGCTGGAAAGCAAGGAGATTTTGGGAGCTTGATTTACAAATCCACGTGTCTGTTTCATGAGGGTGCCTCATTAGAATGCTGCAAAAATAAAGCTATCCAACTTATGTGCAGTGTTTCCCTGCACTGCCACGTGTCAGCAGGTTTAGCACTTACGACTGTTAACTGATATATCCCTTCTGTAATGTGATGTCAACAACAAACATCATTACAGTGAACATCAATAGGAGCCAGTAACAAAAGTGATTTTCCTCATATTTGTGAGCAGTTTCATTATGTAAAGATCTCCTTTCCTTTCACAGACAAATAAACATCTTTAAGATGGAAGCAGAAGACAGATGAAAACTTATCTCTGGTTTTGAGACTGCATTTATTTACAGGAATTTAAAATCTCTACTCCTGTTTCTCTAAATTCTCTTTAATTCTTCAAAGATCTTATTTATGCTTTAGATTCTCTGCTTCAAAGCTACACAAGTCTGCAGAGACTCCAGACATGAGCACTCAGCTGCATGCTCCAGAACTGCATGTCCCAGAAATGCATATGCATGAAACAAAGAACCATACAGCAGGAAAAACATTTCGCTCCATTTTCTGGAATATCTACAATGAAAATAGGAGTAGGAAAAAAATAATTTTGGCAGTGTCTCCACATTTATGTGGACCATAAAATGTAAATCAGTTCAAGGCTCTCTTACTAGTACAAGAAATATTCAGTCAACAAATGTGATGTTCTCTGGGAACCAGGCACAGAAACCACCCTAATACTAACTTTGTTAGAATTTAGAGTCATATTCTGCTGTTTTTTCCAGCATAAAAACTAACAGCTCTCTGAGTTGCTCTCTCACCACTGCAGGTACCTTCACACCACCCCTCACAGCAGAGAATGGATTAAAATGCAAAATGTTATTTACTGTTTGATCAGACTCAAAATCACAGAAACAGAAGCAAACCAGAAAATTTACATTACCTTGTCCTTAACAAATGTCACTTAGTTTGATGTAACCTCAGCCTCACTAAGGAAGGGTACCTTGCCCTGAATTAGAATAAAGGATACATTTCAAAGTACACACAGGATTTAAAACATAAAGATTTGAGCAGTAACTGCTGAGATCTGTTCACTTTGTACAAGATCTTACGGCAAATGCCGCACAAACTGCCCAGGAAGGAGATGCTTTTTTCCTTCCACACACAGCCCAGCCTTGCTCTGTGGGGTTCCAGCTTTCTCTGCCTGCTCCTGCACCTAGCAAAGGACACACTCAAACATTCCCATTTGTGGATGATCACAGATGTTCTCATTGGAGCCCTATGACCACTGTCCACCATCATTATTGATCTCAAAACACCTCTACATCATGGTGTCCAGGCTGTTTGACACTGCAATGCACTCACAACATGAGTAATGATGCCTTAGCTATGCCCTCCCATTCTCCTAAATCTCACATGACTGGAAGCTAACTCATAATGCTTACAAAATACAATAAAACTGAATCACAACAAGCAAGCAAGTGACAAGTAATTAACTTAGGGAAAGCTCTACATCTCTAACAGCTATCACACAAAAAAGGACAGCAAGGTGATGAGGATGCCCAAGGGCACCAATGCAGCTTGGCAGCATCATGTCCCTGACCTGCAGACTGGCAAATACAGAGAAGCAGGTGCCATGAAGATGCAGACCAAGGACCTTTTTCTTGACCTGGCACTTGCACCAGGTCACAGGAAAAGCACAGACAAAATCAGATCTCCTGCAACATCATTCCCACCTCATCTGCCTCAGCAGTTTAATTTACAGGGAAATGAAGCTCTTTTTTTTAAACAGATTGCTCTATGTTCATGGCTAGCAGGACAGAAACATTAAGTAAACAAGAGTGATTTGCCTGGGCTTCTGCAAGGAAGTCTCTCTTCAGGGAAACAGGGAGAGGATAAAAGGTGCATTCAATTGCTTCTGTTTATTCAGGAATTCAGTAGGGCTTGAACCATTCTTGCATGTGGAAAACACTACGAGGTGTGTATGTCCCTTGCATTTATTTATATTTGTTTAACTATTTTAAACTACTTTTTCCTCACAGAATTCAGGCATATTAACTGAAAATAGAGGGTGTGATCCTAAACTATACCAACATTTTAGAGCACTGCTCTCCAAACAGGAGCATGTTCCTCAGATGCCTATAAAGGGGAGCAGCAAAGCTGCACCTGCGCTTTGCAGCCCTGTAGCGCCATGAGCTTGGCCTGGGCTCCAGCACACCCCAGCAACTTCTAACAACTGGTGGTCTGGTTTTGATCCAGACAGAGGTTAAGAACTTTTACCAGGTAATCCCCCCCATCAATAATTTACAGGCACCAACTCAAAAAGGAACAGTTTTGCTAAACACAATCAATGGAAAGAGCCATAATGAAATTCATTCCAAGTCAAAGCATTTCCACAGTTTCCCAAATATCTCATCAATTCCGTGGGGTAAAGTAAAGTTTCAGGTTTGAACCAAACTTTTAGTCTAACAGCTGATGGGCTTTGTAGGTTTTACAAGCCAGTAATACTCACAACATGAGAATGCAATTGCTTGAACAGATACAGCCCCACATTCACCCTGCACAGCATTCGCCTGGGCACGACTGGGCTGTGGGTGACGCTCAGAATGCCACACTGCACACTGTTCTCTCCTTGCATTGCTGAGCAGCCACAGCGACCCGCGCCTGAAAAACGTGCACACAGCACGCTCCTCTCCTGCGCCTCATGAACTTCTGAACTACAAGTGCTTCACCTCCATCAATAATAAGGACAGAGGAAAGAGAAAAGACAGCATCAGCTAAAAGAAATGCAAATGTAGTCATGTAAAGTACTATAGCTGATGGCTTTGACCAGAAAATGCCTGATTAGAAAATTCTCTTCTTTTTGTTTCATACTTTTCTGGAGGGCTGTTTTCTGCAGGCAGTGAGCCAGGGCAGCCCAGTGCTCAAGCAAAGAGGTGATTAGAAAGGATGGGGCTCAGCTGTAATGTCCTCAACTCCTGCCAAGCAGAGGATGCCAAATTGCTAATGTAAATAGCCCCTTTTGATGCCTTAAAGCCCTGGAAATGAAAGGCATTTTCCTGAAAGATGAGTCTTGGGTTGACTTTCTGTGCCAGCACCAAATCTGCTCTGCATGCAGGTCCAGTTGCTGCCTACACAAACAGGACAGGACCTTGTAGGATCAGATTTCCTTTGCAGAACTGCACATGCTTGCCTTTACCCATTGTTAAGTACATAAAAATGACCACCCAAGCAGAATTTTCCTCATGCCCTAATGTAGCTCTCTCTCTAGTTGTCTGCAGCCTGGCTAATTCCGTATGCACAAGACTGCAAATGAGACCTTCTGTCAGCTCCCATGTTAAAATATTAGTTAAAACAAACGCCATGTAACAGGGATTCAGCTCCACACAAGAATATGCCTTCAGTTCCTGGGGTGCCAGTATCACAGTTTGGGGTCACGTTTGACACTCCCAGCGAAGCATGTACACCAGTGTGCCAATTCAATTACACGGGCTTATTAGTATTAGCTGGCAACAATCCTCTCTGCACTGACACAAAAGTTTCCTGCTTCCCATTTTTAATTTTCATGCTCTGCTCCCAGTTCAAATGGCAACACAGTCAACAGGTCTGTGTGGATTGAACTTGATTGAACTGTGTGATTGAGCTGCGTGGATTGGAAATGCAAAGGGGTGCTGATGCTCCCCGCTGCACCACAAGGCTCACCTGCATGGGATGAAACAATTTCCCTAAGGGAAACTGTCCTTTCCACAGATGTTTGCTGGCTCCCAACCATTTTGCGGCAGAGAGAGCTAACAGCATCATCCTTCACATGGCTGTGTGTACCCCACAGAAAGCAACCCTCAGCTCATGCAGTTTGATGTGGTAAATCAGGGGCCTTGCCTGAGGTTTCAGCTGATTATCAAAAAATCTAAGGGGCTGGTGTGCAGCATCACTCACTAGAATAGAGTAGAATAGAGCAACAGCAGCCTTGGAAAACATACCTGGGAGCGTGGCCCTGAGCTGCAGGCAGCAAAGTAAGAACAGTTGTCAAAACATTTGAGCTATGCTTCTGAAATCATGTTCTAACTAGGTAAATCTTGTGAACATAGCTTGTTTCATCCATATTTTCCTGCATATAAATTTGAAGGGCAGAAACATTTATTTTGTCAGAGCACTAAAAAAGCCCTGCCCCTGATGTTCAGCACTGATCTCTGGCAGGCTGTAATTCGGCTCCCCCCTCCCAGTGACACTCTCCCGTTCCACTAAGGAGCACTCAGTGAAATTATGCCATGGTCTCACGGGTTTCCTAGAAACCTGCCTCCAGCAGCACAACATGTATCCTCACAGCCATGTTCTCCATCAGCTGTTCTCAGCCACAATATAAAATGTGCTGTGCTTACTGGCTTTTACAGACTGTGGCCATCTACAGAAATTTTGGGCACTTCCCAAACAGCCACGCACAGAACAAGTTTGGGAGAGGAGGGTTTTTGTGGAGCAAAAGAAAAGCAAACACTGGTGTGTGTGAAGAGCTCTGGTTGTTGAATGTGTCAAGAAAGTAATGTTTGGATTGAGGAAAGCCAAACAGATGTAGCAGAGCTGTGCCAGGAAAGGATGGCTCTGTTACCCTGTTCATGCCTTCCTTAAAAGATCCTGGTACCAGAGCCAGGCCAACTCCTCTCCTGCCCGCCCAGCCTCAGCCTACCTGCAAGTACCAGTTCAGCCCCCCAGGCAATTGCTGCCCCTCGACTGCCTGCTAGCACACAGTCCTCCCTTGCTTCCTCCAGCCCCACATCCTGCCCAAATCAATTGTGTGTTGTTAAAACTCCTCAGAGCCTCTCAATACTGAGCAGTGCTGGCAGAAGTAAGGTAGAGACAAACTGACCACTATCTGTATCCTTTTTAGTCCAGACAGAGATCACCTGACAGTGACAGCCACAAAAACAGACCGGAGATGTCTGAGCATAGCTGCCTTCAGTTTTGACTTGCCTATTTTGAAAACATGGATGCAGTTTGCACTTTCAATAATTTTCAATTTGTTAAGTACAATCCATTTTATAATAACAATTACTCCCCTTCCCTTTGGCAAACAAAAAGAGAAAAATTAAATACCTTGCTTGGAATCCTAAATATATTTTGGTTTAAAATGCTGTTGTGCTACCATACAGCTGTTACCTGCATTTCCTAGTTGTTACCCAAGGCCATTGGGCAGAGATGAAATGAGGTGCCTAGAGCACTCTGCACCTGCTGGAAAATGCCTCTCAGAGAAATGCAGAAGGTTCATACCTTATGAATGCCATGGTGTGAGCAGCAACAGGACACAGAGACCCTGAGCAGACACTCAAACTTTCTGCATCTCTGTACCATGACATTCTCTGGGTAATACTTTGGAATAAGAAACACAACACTTAACATAACGACCCAGGTCTGTTGCCCACTGCAATTAAGTACTTCAGCAGTCACATCTATGCATTCACGTCTAAAACTACAACAAATCACAAGCCAATTCATTTAGTTTGGAAAGTTTCAGGGAATAATTATGATAAATAATAATTTTGAACAACGAAACATTTCAGCTAAAAAATCCATATTTGAAAAATTTGTCAATCTCCAGTCTTTTTAACAAAGTTTAAATAAATATGAAAATAAACTATTTGACCAGGGGTTTGTAAGTGAAGAAATAAAAGACTTATTTTCCTCTCACATTTGACTAAAATCAGAATGCCTTCATAACTTGCCTTGGTTTGCCTTACACCCTGCTTTTTACTTCAATTTTTTCTTCAAAAAATTTGTACAACCCTTACTGACTTGTTTATATATTTGGTGACATTAACAACTGTAAGGTTAGGAATTGATCAAAACTTCTGCAATGTATTAAGTTCCAAGCTTTTCACATCTACAGTGTTAAATATTTTCAGCTGCAAAAAATCCAACTGCTTCCTAGTGCCCATTCCAAACATCAAATATCCAGCAATGCACACTGGAAGAGCTAGTGATGATAAAGGCTGGAAGATTACCAAGGCTGGAAGTTAAAAGCTGGAAAGTATTTTCTGATTTACTCTTTTGAATTATTGTGGGGGGAAAATGAAACTTCAAAGCACTGGCCTGCAGAGCTCAAGTCTCTGATCACCTCTTTTCTTTGTGGTAGGATTTCATGGCTCTGCATGGACATGCTGCTTGCACAGAGGCACACAGTACCCATACCCATGGGCAGGAAATCAGCACACACGTGTGCTAATGCAACATAGAACACTCTATAGTGTACTTTCCTCTATCCATTTTATTTTATTCCAAACCTCCAAGCTGTGTCTGACTGAAGCATTTCAGGCAGAAGCTGTATGCTTGTGGGAAGCAATCAGGGACACACATAGCTTATTTTAATTTTGTCATTGCTAGCCACTCTTAAGACCAGCTATTTGAGATCACTCTGCCTCACTGCCAGGAGTCACTTGAAGGCAAAGGAAGAAATTTAGAGATAGCAACTGCATGGGAGCTAAAGAAATTTTGGCTGAAAGATGGGGAAGTGGGCAATGGAAGCAGTCATGAGTCCATAAGCACCTCTAACCCCACACTCAGGTGAACTCTGGTTAGTAGGACACAGGGAAGTCGGGGGCAAACAGCTCCCTCCCTTCCCTCTGATCCACCCATCACAGGTGCATCAGCCACATGGCTGGGATGTTTGGCTGCTGTGACACCAAGCAGCCTCCCCTACACCTCTCTGCACTTCAGAGAAATCAAAATGCTTCGTGCAAAGAGGCGTGTTCTGAGAAGCACTTATTTGTCGCCACAATTTTTCCAAATTGTTTCTGATTTGTGTGCTTACAGCAAACAGTCTTGTTGCTGAGCACTGTTCTGTACACTCTCTACAAATGTAATTCCCTCAAAAAACCTGCCTGTCAAAACCTCCATTTTCAGTACAGGCAGATGACTCTGGACTTGACCTGCCAGGCTGTATCAGATGACAATCAGACAAGACCACGGAGAGAAAATGAAATGTCAGTGCCAAATATTGGCTCTTGGGCACTGCCAGGAGAAGTGCCACAAGTAAGCCATTTCTTCCATTCTCTCAAGCACCTGCTCAGGTCTCTGACCGGGGGAACAATGCTGTCCTTGTTCTGGAAGGAAAACAGGTGAGTACCAATCATCTCTATTCAGAAAATACAGAAAATTCACAGTTTGAGTCTTTAGAACACATGCATTCGTTCACAATAGTGGCAAGCTGTCAAGTTTCTTTGAGGAGCAGAAAGAAACGAGAGAAGGGGCTTTCAAAGCTTTTCTTTTGCAACAGTATGTACTGGGCAAAGTAAATAATGAGGCAGCTTCCCTGGTCAAACCTATCATCTCTATTCCATGGCTGTACTAAAAAGGGCCCATTCCTTGAGACACTACTGAATCACTTTTTCACCTTTTGAGAAGAGAAGCAGTTTGTTTTAGCACAGGGAACTGGAAGGGCACAGTCGTGACCTAGCAACCTTAGGAGCTCAGGGCATTCTGAAGTTCTTATGAAGACTGTGAAGTGAAGCAGACTTGGTTTCCTAGTAAATAAACCACTTGACAATGCAGCTGGTCAGGCACATAATCTAAAAGTTTTGGACAATAAACCATTTCAAAATAAAGCAAATAAATTGCTCACTATAAAAAACACACAACTGACACTTTAAGCAAAGTGAATTTCTGACGTTAGCTCTAGCAAAATTAAACAGCTGTGCCAGACTCCTCTTGCTAGTTTAGGTTTGGGTGGTCTTTGATCAAAACATAGATACTCACAGTTAAGAGAGTCAGATTACCAACTGAAAGTGGTGCTGCTTGCTGCTGCTGTCGGGGTCAGAGCCTGTAGCTCTAAGCCCAACAAGATTCAGGTATTGAGAAATATTTGAGTTACTTTCACTGGGGGAGGCAGGGGTGAGAGCATGTTTAGAGAACAAACAGAAGAACTCAGGGATAAGGAAAGCAGTCAAAACTAGAATTTCCCCCTGCTTTGTTTATATATTGGTGACATTAACAACTATAAAGTTAGGAATTGCTCAAAACTTCTGCAATGTATTAAGGTCCAAGCTTTTCACATCTAGAGTGCTAAATATTTTCAGCTAATCTGCTAATCCAAACATTTCCATGGCAAATATGGAAATGGCTGATTCTAGCCACAAATTTGGTCATGATTGGATGCAGGCAGTAAAAACATAAAAAAATCTCTTTTTCTACATCTAGCTGGAATCAGAGAGGCATTTGTGTGTGCATTATCTGTTATGCTGGCCCTCTGCCTTTTAGTGCTGTGGTTCTGATGGGGTTTTTTCCCCCTCATTTATTGATTTATTTCTTATGTTTGCAGGAGACTATACGAGCAGCTTGATATTCTAAAGTCCATCTCAACCATCTAAGTACTAACTACTACTGTACTAAAGAGAGGACCAAACAGTCAGCTTTGTTGGCATTTGGTCCAAAATGACTTTTGAATGTTACTTCCTGATCCCAATACCTCAAATCCATGTATCTTTTGGGTTTTTGAAGTGACAGTAATCCCAGATCCAGAGGATAGATAAGGTTGGAAGGGACCTCCAGTTCCCCCTTCAAGGCAGGGTCAACTACAGTAGGTTGCTCAGGACTGTATTCACTTGGGTTTTGAATACCTCCAATCTTGGAGACTCCAAGAGTCCCTCTGTGGTGTCTCTTCCAGTGTTCAGTCACCCTCACAGTAATTTTTTTTTTAATCTTATGTTCAAGTGGAATATCTTGTACTTCAGTTTGTGCCTGTTGCCCCTTGGCCTGCCCCTGGGCACCAGGGAGAAGTGTCTGGCTCCATCATCTCTACTCCTCCCTATCAGGTATTCATACACACTGATTAAGACCTCTCTGAGCCTCTTCTGCTGCAGGCTGGACAATCTCAGCTCTCTCAACCTCCCCCTGTATGTCAGATGCTCCAATTGCTTCATATTCATCACGGTCCCTCAGTGGACTCAGCTTAGCAGGTCCTCATCTCTTCCATCCTGGTGAGTCCAGCACCAGATACAGCACTGTGGATGTCTCACCAGTGCTGCACAGAGGAGGAGCATCACCTCCCTCAGTCTGCTGGAGAGGCTCTGCCAAGCACAGCCCAGGAGAGCACCAGCCACCTTGGCTGCTGGCTCACTGCCAGCTTGTCCCCAGGACCTCAGTCAGGCTCCACCAGCATCCCAGGAATTCCAGTCGGACATACAAGCGAAGTGAACATGGTGGAAAGAGGTATCATCTTTTAGTTGGTCAACTGAGAATGCTGGAAATGGCAGACAAGAATTGCAACAGGAAACAATTCCTAATGAAATGTACAAATAATCGGTAGAACTGCCCCAAGCCACTCCCAAAGCGAACAGCATAAATCTCACAGACACTTTAGTGAACAGGGAAAGCTTCTGTAGCTTTACTGATAGGACTGCAAGTTTAAAAAGCAGAAGTCTTTATCCTGCAGGACAGGGCATGTGGATCCCAACCTACCAACACAAAATGCCCAATTATATTGGATTAATTTTTACATTTGAGCCAAGCGAATGATGTCCTCCTCTACAAATGCACAAAACTGTCCTCTTCCAGAGACAAAGGCTCATGCTTGATCGACCACTGCTCTCCACTTGACAATTTCTGTGTCATCCTGCCTATTGATTCAGGCTCCCCATTTTCATTAGAACAAACAATTTAATCTTGTATTCTTGAACAGGGGTAGTATGTCCTCTCCAGCACTGCTGCTCACAGCTGGAATAAGCAACGCCAGTCCCACTGCCAACACCCCAGACCCAGCCACAAGCAGGACATGAGAGGGAGCAGCACAGGCAGAGCCCTGTCATGCACTGAAGCTGGAAGGGTTCAGCACGGGCCACTTGCACCCACTCTGCCCTGACCCACCATGTGCTTACTGGTATTAACTGATCTCTGGCAACTCCTCAGTTTAGACATGACCTGTTTATTTTACCTACTCTTGAAACAATGCCTGTTTTTTGCTTTTACTTTATTACACCAGAGAATCAAAGCTTCAGACACTGGTGTGAGCTGCTCCACTTGGAAGAGCACATACTTACAAGCATGAGAGAGCACATGTAGAGGTGTGGATCTAGCTCTGTTACAACTATTTCTCCAGGCCTTTGTTTTACCAGCAGTATTTAAGTACTACATAAAGTCCTGAAATAGTCAAATAAGCACATAAATATAATAATGAATAAACAATAATGTGATAATCTAATAATAAACACTTTACTCGATTAAAGACAAACTTAGCAATAGCCAGTGGAGCAGCAGCACCTGGGCACCTAGCGAGCTGCCCTCTGGCAGAGAAGCCCCCACATCAGGCTGCATGCAAGAGCCATCAAGAGCCATGCAGCAAACACTTGGACAAATGATCCTTTCTCTCTGCTCAACCCTTGGGTAAGAACAGCCAGAGTGCTGGTGCCAATTTTGGACTCCAGACCAAGACAGACTTCAGTATGGTAGAGCATGGTCCAGTAGAGACCACCAGGATGGTTGAGGGCTGAAGGAGATGCTGAGGGAACCTGTGGGCAGCACCAAAGGGTTAGTCCATCAGGTAGTGGTGACTGACCAACTATTTAACTCACAGACAAAGAACAATTTCAGATTGTATTCAAGCCCAGCACACATTAGTGTTTCACTGCTCACAAGGTGAAGAGCTAACAGTCAGTGTAAAACACACCAGCAAACCACACAGGTAACACATCAGAGCCAAGGGGAGATAACTCTGGGAACACAGGTTTTGACAAATATAGCTGAACAACCAGTGCCAGCAGGCATCAGCAAGATCAAAATCCATTGTAAAGGTTAAAATGTGTGACTAGATCCTGGATTTTTACTGGAGGTGGCCTCCAACAAAAATCAATGGCTTGCATCACTAGAGTGTGGAGCCAATCTCAAAACAACAAAGTCACAGAGAATGGATCTGTTCAGCCACAAATTATCTACTTTTAATGGAAATCAGCTCCCAGGTTCCTGGCAGGGGGACAAGGCACCCCTTGGTGTCACAGAAGCCACCGTGCCCAGAACATCCTGTTCAGTTCTTGTGTACTGCAGTGCCTAAACACAAGTGTCCCAGCTCCAGGTATAACTCAGTGCTTGGACAGTTATACAGCTTTTCTTACATTTAAGTAATGTCATACATGTCCCAAACAACCATACAATCATGGGGGCATTATAATAACACAGAAAGGTGAACTGTAAACCATGTACACACACTCTAATGTAAAAAGTCACCCTACAGGTATCAGGAACACAGAATTTCAGTCTTGCTCATGAGCTTGCCACAAAAAAAAATTTCCTGAACGGTTCTTGCCCACTTCTCTTTTGAGTGATTAATTGGTGTTTGATATTTCCTAAGACAGTTTTCAACTTAAATTGCAAGAAAATCCATACCAACTTGCAGTTCAAAAGCATATATATGAACTGAGCAACAGATCCACTGGAAATAGAGACCTCCCTAGAAATATCAAGAGATTGTTAAATGCAGGGGTTCTGGCAGGGAATATTTCTTAATAGCACAAATATTGCTGCAGTTACAGAGTTTTTCCTTTTGTTTCCTAAACAATACTCATTCTGTAAGGTATGGATGTGCTCCTGACAGTGCTTTTAACTTTCTGCTCAGCAACACCCTGGAATTTTTAAATCAAGCCTGAAGAAAACTGAGCAAATCTCAAGCAAACACTACACAAACCAGACCTCCTGAAAAATCAGCATTTGTAGGAAATCTTTATGGATTTTAGGATTAAAATCCCTGTAATTGCTGCTTACTTTCTCATTTTTCATGAGCTTCTGCTTCTCTCCTTCTTTACAAAAACATCCTAATTTTTTTCCCCTCTTGCTAATCTTTATAAAACACACATCATTAGTACTGCACCCTTGGTGTTGGATTACTGAATATGCAACACTGACTAACAATACTTCCTGAGACAGAAACCCAAAGGTATTGGGAAGAATTTGCTGTGTATCTGCATTTTATTCCCTCTTCAAAGGGTTTATACAGCATGGGATTTGGAAACAAACAGGTCTGTTCTGCAAGTGCTCTGCATATGAAACCACTGAGTTTCTCCTCCCTATATATGCCTGCATGAAGGATTACAGTATTTCAGATTCTTTTCAACCCCCAAGCCCCTTCACAGCAATTTCCTCATGCCCACATGTTTTTTCCACCACCTTGCATCCCACTCTCCTCTGCAAATTACCCCTCACAAAAACATTGCCAGGTTACTTGCAAGTGACACATGTTCATTTTCTCCTCTCTTCCCCATGCAAATGTCTCCCACAGCAAATAAACCAAAGGGACAGGAAAAGCATAACAGGAGGTCTTACCTTTTGATGGTCTTCTTTGTTTCGTTTGTAGAGAAGAGAACGTACCCATGACAGCACCCATTGCAAAAGCAACTCGTGAGTTTTTGGGAAGGATTGATTTTGGCTGGGATTTTTTTTATTCCTCTTACCCCACCCCTCCACTGACAGTGAACAAAATCTATGTGAAATGCCCCCAAGAAAAAAACAAAACGTAAGAAGTCCAGACAAGAAAGAAAAGAAGGAAGGAGGAGGGAAAAAGCAAAGCACTGCAGCTCGGCATTCAGCAAGCGTTAAGCTTTGAGGGTTTTTTTTAAGTCAACACACATGCACTGACTCACAGCCGGCTGCACTGTTATTATTCAAAACAGCTCCCCATCAAAATTTAAATGCTAGGTAGATTCCCTCAGACCAGAGCTGGCAGCAGATGCATCAAAATATTTACTGGAGCACAGCCACATAAACACACAGGCTAATTCTTCCTCCCGTTCCCTTATGGCTCCAATCAGCAGCCTGGAGGTCTAGCGAGGGAGCATCAGTGCAGCTCTTCCAGTGAATACTAAACTGGAGTCCTGTAGACATGCTGAGGGTCTCAGGGGGAAGCCAGGGCTTTGGGCTGGATACCAACTCGGAATGAATGGAAATCTTCTGAGTGGGAAGCAATAGTGAGCAAGGCATCAAAGCCCCAGCTGCGCGGGCTGAGTGCTCCTGCTAATTAAGAGTCTGACAGAAAGGTAGAAAGCAGCAATCTCCAACAGTCTTCTTGAGCAGAGAAGTCAGAGGAAAATTACTAAATGCAAAGGGGGGAAACAGACAATTTCACCACAATCCTTTTCCTTCCTATCTTTTCTCACGCATCAGAAAAGCATGCAAGACAGTTAATGTATTTTTCTGCCAAGTATGTATGTGCACATCCTTTTCAAGGATGAAACAAAACTGTGCTAACATCAAGTGACAAGAAGGAGGTAGGACAATTCCCAGCATTTTTTTCAGTTCTGTCATATTTCAAAAAATCTGCTTGACATCTGGTTATGTTTCCTCAGAAAGTGAAATACCAAGTGCTGAGGTACAGAAGGAGTTAAATACACTGAGGCAGGTCTTAGAACCCAAAGTAATTTGCTACTTGCACATGGTGACTGAGATTAGGGCAGCATCTGTGCAAATACTGTATTTTTCAGAAGAAATTCACCACAGAACAAACCACCTCGTCTCGACAAGTTGCCTCAGCTTTCCTCTTACTTTGCAGAAGATTCCCTCAGATGCAGATCCCAGCTCCCCAAACACTGATATCCCTGGAGGTACAACCCTGCCTTACCTGCTGCTCACCTGCTGCATCAGCAAAGAGCTTCCCTTTAGTTTTTACCTGCAGAAAGCATTACACAAAATAATTTATTTTTTCTTGTTTTGTAACTCAAATCACATCAGTTGAACTTTTTGTGAGAAATGCCTGGGGGAAGGTACTGTTTTAAATACCCAAGTCCTAAAATGAAACACGTCTGTTTGCAGGGTATTGCCCAAGACTTGGGGCACACAGGGGCCTTTGGCACAGTGGGAGGAGCCTGTCCCAGCTTGTGCAGCATTCTCTGCCTTCCATGCAGCCCTCACTCCGTCCCCCAGGCTGGCCACAGCTGCCACTGTAACCGCCTTCTCCAGCCACCCAGTTCCAGATGGGTCCCTCAGGCTATGCTGATCTCCACCAGGCACTGAAAAGCTATATGAGATTCTTAACCTCTTTTTAAAAATCAAATATTTATATTTATTAATATTTTATTTGCATTTACACAATAAAATATTACATAGACTACAGTCTGCATGTGGAAAATCACTGCTCTTGGGACTTGTGCATTCAACAAAGGCTGGAGGGTGACCAGAAGCCACAGACAATGTCTCCAAGGTGTCAAAACTGGAATCTTCAATCTGGGCAAACTGTCACTAGCAGAAGTCAAGTGTTGACAAGGTGTAAGGCCCCAAACAACTCAGCTGATGAGGTTTTTAAAAGCGTTTACAGTTGTTCATGCACACTGTGTTAGATGCATGGGAGAAGTGCAGTCAAGATAGTCTTGAGATCAAAACAACAGAAAGAAATTTACTAGCAAATTCAGAAAATTGAGGAACTTAGGCAAAAGGTTTAGTGCATCATTCAATAAACATAAAACACTTCTCAAAGAATTAACTGGGCCCATTCAACTTAGCAAATTTAAACCCGTTCAATTCTAAATTACTCAAAAATTCCAAGAAGAGGGAATTAGAAGAAGAAGAAAGAGAGAAAGACAGAAGAGATATAGAAGAAGACATACATAGCTACCAACTCCTGGGTTCCTGCGGTGTTCAGATAGAAATTCCAAGAGGAGGTAGAGTCAAGACATCTGAGTGCCTTGTGCCCTGGGGCCTTAAATACCCTTTGGCCCTTTCCCAAGGTGGGACTTCCGGTCATTTGGTCACTCAGGAGCTGTGTTAGGGGCTCCAGGGGATGGAGCATTGCCTCCAGTGTGCCACGGCTCGGCAGCCACTGCCAGCCTGGGGTGTACAGGGCAGGGCACTGTCTCAGCAGGGCAAGGCCTGGCCTGCCCCTGCCCCCCCTCCACACGCATTCCAAAATGATGTCTCCAGACACCACTCTTGCCAGTCTCATACAAGGCCACCACTCCACCATTTCCTCAAGTGCCCAATCTACACGTCTTTTAAATATGTCCAGGATGGTGACTCTCCCACCATCCTGGGCAGCCTGTGCCACTGCTTGACAACCCTTTTCCTAATATCCAACCTAGACCTCCCCCTGAGGCAAATTCCTCTTGTTCTATCCCTTTTTACTTGGAAGAAGAGACAGACCCCACCTGCCTACAAACTCCTTACATCAAAAAGTACCTTTAAAGTAGGTGGCTTCAGGATTTCTTTTGACATCAGCTGGATCCCAGCCATGCAGAAAGAGCTCAGTTTGGGAGAGACAGATCAGACTGTCCATATGGTGAGATACCCAAGCAGGAAGTAATTTGGAAAGACGAAATTACACCCCTGATGCTCCACTGCTGTTTACTTGAAACAGCATGGCATATGAAGGCAAAGGACAAATGTAAATATTCAGTTTTCTTTGAAATTAGAAAGAAATAAAAGATCTGTCTTGACTGGAAATCGGTATTTACAGGTCCCTAAGAAATAACGCGAATAAGTGGCTACATACATTTTTATTTGTATGGTATGACTCAAATATACATGAATGGGGACAAGAGGAGGGACCATGTCTGTGCCTAGGCAGATGAGCACGTAATTACAAATCCCCAGTTCAAAAAGTAGACACTTTCTTTCACAGCTGAAAACCAAGATCTCAGAGGAACAGAGGCATCGTAAATACAAAAAAATTAGGGTATTTGCCACAGCAGGCAGGAATTCTCTTTCCTCAAAAGATGATCATTCAAATGTATCAGCCTAGGAGAGAACACTTTGAGATGTAACAAGTGCTGGTGGACATCCTTTATCTGAGGAGGTGAGTATTTTTCAGAGTATTTCCTTTAGAGATAAGAAGCTGCCTGAGCTCTGACTGTGATGGTGAAATGGACAGTTGTAGCTGTGTGGGTATCTAAGTTAGCATCCTGGGTAAGAGATGCTATAAGAGGACCAAAAGTACATCAGGGAAAGGAGACATCATATTTTGCCGAACCTGACTGCAGCCCCCAGAATGGATTTGCAGCACTACGCAGCCCAACCACCACTCTCCTCCCAGCGCAGGGAGAAACCCCAGCAGCACATAATGGGGCTCTCTCATAGTATGATTTAGCACAGTTCTTAAGCACTTGCTTGCATAGCTTAGGGCAGGTACTACTTCATGATGCTTGTGCTGCCTAAATTGATCCCCTTTCCCACAAAAATTCACCCAACAGGTGACTTGTGTGACCATTCCACCTGTCACTACTAAGAAGGGGAGAGTCTCCTATGGGAAAGGGCCACAAGTGTCAGTCAGATGATGGGGGCAGGCAGGCACAGATACAGCAAGGGGTCCATCAGGCTATGCCTCTGCTCCAGCAGAAGCCTGTGTACATCCTCAGCCAAGTACTGGGTACTGATCTCCTTGAGCTGGGTTAGCAGGGCGGACGTGACCCTGCTGGTCACCATTAATCCATCACTATTGTCTGCCTGTTAAACCCCATTCCATCCTTTTACCACTGCTGTATACCATCTAAACTCTGTCTACTGACTACTAAAACCACGACCTACCACTCTTCACTGATCCTCTTCCTGATTTCTTTCCGCCTCATAACTCTACACTATTGCTTTTAATAAGCACCTGTGAGACTGAAGCATCAGAGCACAGCAGTAAAACACTGACAATGATTCTGGACGTAGCCAGAAGGCTTGGTCAGAAAAAGAAGTTCACTATTTTTAATAAATGCAAATATAGCATCTTCAATCAGGCAGTCATATCACCAGTGAGCTGATACCAGTATGGGATGCAAATCTCCCTGGAGCAAGGTCACAGGGATTGGTACAGCTCTGCACACTGACGCAAGATCAGGTCCTCTTCCTGCTAAAGACAACTACTGGTGCAAATCAGAGCCAGACCACACTTGCATTGTATCTGTCCTGAACGACATATTTCTGGCATTCTTGTGGCCATACACAGGAAAGTAGAGGGGGAGGTTGGTGTGGTAGTAATAGTTGTTTTTTTTCATCATCCAGGAATCTTGACCACTGCCAGGAAAATGCCACCTATTGAAGCCCTGTTACTGTGGGATACACCCCTGGGTTATCAGACATCCTCTCCTGCAAGGCACACATGGCCTGGCAGGACTAGCAAGGGAACGCCTCAGATATATCCAGATTTTACAACTTTGGACATTGGTGGAATTCACTCTGATGTAATTTTTTTATCTCTCCAAGTGCAGCAACGAGCACTCAAGTAACAGGAACACAAATAAAACTTGAAAACTGCCTGTTTACAGCAAGCCCTTGTCATTTACTCTGTATCTATCAGCTTTGTGTGCTTCAAGATAGGTTCTGCTTTAGAAAGCCTAAATAGAGCTTGAAGGGACTAATTCAACTCCTCTTCTGAGTATTTTAGGAATGAAACCTTGGTCAGAGTCTCTATGTTCTTTAGAATAAAATATTTTTAATTTTTCATATTCCAGTAACTAACATTTGTTTCAGGGAAGCATTTTACACTTACCCAAGGAGTGCTTCACTTTAAGGCAGAGGTGACTTTCTCCTCACCTGAACAGCTACTCTATAGAGCAGTTTCTCTGTAAATGAAATTTCTATTAAAAAATGTAAACATGTGAAAATCTCTACACTTAAACAAAATCTGTCAGGCAGGCAACTGAGAGCATACAAGTAGTAGCGTGGGAGCTGGAGTGATGCAACTCAAGCACTGACAGAAATGCCAGGACTGCTGCTCTCAGCTCAACTCCCCCCAACTGCAGACTGGTCAAATACCTGTAACAGGGACCCACCCAATTAACCTGTAACAGCCCCAGCCCAATTACTGCCCAGTGCTCTGGCACAAAACCACTTCCAGCCACAGTGACAAGCTGAGTGTTCTCAGCAGCACAGACAGTTAGTCCTGCAATACTCTGAGCACGGATTCCTCCATGAGGGATGGCAGCGATGGGAAGCAAGAGACATACATTTTGCATTGATGCAGAAGCACCAGCACAAAATCCCCTCACAGAAGCTGCCCATGCACCAAGAGAGCTGCCCACAGGCTCTTGCCCTCTTTTCCAGCTCCTTCTGATTTATAAAGCAGTTAATGAGAAACCAAGACTTGGCTACCTGAATGAAAAAATAAAATCAAAAGCAAGCAAGAAAATAATCCTTTTCTAAGAGAATGATATGAGAGTTTCTGTTGCTTAGCAAATTTTTAACTAGCTGTTCTTAGCTACCTGTGCCAGAACATCCACTGCTGAGTGCTTTGCCTCACACTAAGCCCAAGGCTCTGAAAGGAGCCTTCCTGAGCCACTGCCAGCCCAATTTCCAGTGTTGTTGCTTGCTTGAATGAGGAGATAGTGAAAGCACATCCGCCTCAACATGCCAGAGCACCCCAGACATTCCCCAGTGGCAAAGGACTCATCCTTCACATCATCTCAGTGCTATGGCTCCAAGCAGGAACACTCCACACTGTGGCACACCAACTAAGGAAGACGAAGGTGCAATGCATATTAGGAAATTAATAAAAATAGCTCCAACCGGACACTGAAGAGAAGAGGAAATCCTCACCATCACAACTGCATGCATACAGCTTGGGATGCTGACAGGGCTCCATAGTGCAGCCCCTCCATACTGACCCTGCAGGACTCCGGGAAGCAGGAAAAGAGGCAGGCTCACCATTTCTCTTGCAGTCATAAGATTCATAACATTCCTAGTCATAAGGAGTCATAACTAGTCATAATATTCCTTTATTTCGCTGCTATTATTAAAAATAAAAATAACTTTGATTAGATTGCTCAGATTGCAACTACACTAACCAATGCATTTAAGGTATGTTTCTTTACTGCAAGTATGTATCGCTAACTTACGGAAATCAACGCAGTTCAAAGCAGGAAGACTGACAGCTAAGCCCCTCTGCCGAGCAAACACACAGAGCCCCTGCAAAGACCTACAGGGATAAATGAAGCACCATGGGGCAATCTGCTCCGCCCCTGGAACCAGCTTGGTCACAGAGACACCCAGATGAGGCAGCTTTTTGCTGATCTATACCTGTAAAAAGTGTCCGGGGATCTTTGCCAGCATTTACCTTTTTGTCAATTGGTATCGATCAGCCCAGACTTACCCAGTTTGTCTACTCTAGATTTTCACAAAGTCAGAATTCACCATATGTGTATTGTTTTTCCAGCAGCTACTTTTTGGAAATGTTTCTGCCATAAAAGCAACAAGACTCAAAAACCTAATTTCATCCTCTTTTTCTCCACTCATGAGGTGTTATAATAAACAGAGATGTTTTCAAAGGCATCTTTTGCTCTCTGTAAGGACAATACAGCAGAACAGGAGAGCCATCAAAAGATTCATTACTGCACCTTTGCAGGCCCAATGCAAATTCTCAAGCTTTGTCAGACTTCAAAGGCAAGAGGTTCTCCTTTCCCTTTTGATGGAAATATATTTTTCATTACATGAAAGCCAGTGAATAATAATGCTCAGAAATCAAATAGAGTAGATGAGACTTTAAGCTTTGGGATCATCTAAATTTTTGTTTAGCTAAGACAGGGACAATATTAGAGTGTTGGAAAGCCATGTACCTTCCAGTCTATAGCAAACACAGCTATGCAAAGCCAAAGTAAATGCAACAGTCACTCCATGCCACCAAACAGGGAACAAAAAGCCAGGTGTTGAGGTCTGAGAAATAAGGGGTGCTCCTCGTCTTTAACATCCCGAGGAAGAGAGCAGAAAATGGAGCTGGAATTTTGCATCCTATTCTCAGAGCAACTAGTCAAACATTGGTATCCTGAAGTCGGGATCAGATGTTCCTGTGCAGCCCTGGCCCTTCTTGCAAATACCAATGCAGTCTCCACTGAAACTGCATGTGGGTATGCATGGGCATAAACATTTGTGTACTTTAAGGAAATTAAATGAAAAAAGAACAAGGGACTGTTCAACCTATGTGGCACAATATAATGAGAGCTGAAAATAAAACTACATTATTGTCTGCTGGTTCTTCTTTATTATAATAATAAAACTAGGAAGATTTACACAGAGCAGCCCTAATGTTTGCCCTAGGGATGTCACACTCAGAAATAGACAGCTGAGAGCTCAAGAAGGGAATACTTCATATTTCCAGTGGCAACTTCAACAAAACACAAGGTAGATACTGTTTTATATCTTTGGTTGGAGTATTTCTTCTGTAAACTGGGGGAGACTGATTTCAGATAAAAAGTTGAAAGAATAGGAGAGAAAAAAACCTGGGCAAATTAGTTGCCCAAAGGGTAGCATGGAGAAATGCCTGATGGAGAGGGAGCATGCTGCAGGACCAGCAAGCACAGTTGTCCTGGCACATGGTTGTCCTGGCACACCACTGCCAGTGGGAGGGACTGAATGACAACAGACAGGCAGCAGGACACTGTGCTAAACTCTGTAAAGGTGACAAGAAGAAATGTCAGCAACGCAGAAGGCTAGAGAGACAGATGATGGTCAGAAAAGACTGACAGCACTGCTGTGACAAAATACAAAGGAAGGTGGTGAACAACAGTGATGTGAACCCATCTGGAAAAAAGGACAAACTGAGCAAAGTCCAGGAAGCAGGAAAAAGGAAATGGCTGTGGGCACTCCAAAACACAAGGCTTTGGCAAGGAAATTGTCAGTAAAAGGTGTGATTGAGTGATAAGGAAACACAAAAACTGGAAGAGTTTTTCAACAGCATTCAGCTGAGAGGGGAAGGACAAGGGCAGGTTCTGAAACCAGGCTATTGAGCCAGTGCACTCAGGATAAGAGCGTGTCTGGCACAACCAAAGACACTTGAGAGGAGCCTTCATGCAGAGGAATCAAGAACTGCAATCTTTGGTTCACAGGATGCCATTACAGTGATGCCTGAAGAGGAAAAAGCTCATGTTTCAGTAATGAAAAACTGTCTATTACCCCACAAAATCTGTTTGAATACTGTGCCAAGCGAAGCCTTGCCTTTCAAAATTATCAAATCTATGCATGAGGAACTTCAAGAAGTAGAAAACCCTGAGGAATTGTCAGGCCTCAGAGAAGGCTGAGAACCAGGACACCACAGTACTGGACTGTGGAAACCACACCAGAAAGAGTTAATGTAATTTGAAAAGCAGCACGTGGATGTGTATGTAGTGTGTTAAGGCATCTCTCACATACAGAATGAACGAATGGGTTTTTAAGGGAATTTTGACAGATGTCTGCTTGGGACTCCCTGGGATAGCTCGGTGATAGAAGCAGAAATCCGGACAGCTCCTCTGAGTGTCCCAAGCGGCCCTCCTGCAGGTCACAGTCACACGACTGCCTGGCTCAGAAGGAGATTTCCTTGCCGCTCTGCCCTGGACAGCCTGCCTCAGGGGCAGCAGGTGTAGTGCTGTCCCAAGCACCACCAGTGCCAGCAAGTCACTGAGAAAGGAGGGAGAGACAAAGCAGGTCTGCCAAGAGACACTTATTCAGGTGAAAGGTCCGGAGTGCTCTCCAAAGATAGAACAGACTTACAAGGGGTTTTATACCACCCAAAAAGGGGAGGGGGGGGAAAAGTATTAACAACCAATAAGATAGCCATCGGAGATAACAGACAACAGCAAAACTCCAATCAAGATGGGGTAACTGGGAGGGGTTTACTAAAACACCAATAACAATCGAGAATAGCAAGAACTTTCTAGACTAAAAGGCTGGGCCTCCTCTATCCCTCCTCCCAACTATGCCCCTAAGGCGGTCCAAACATGCCCACTGGGTGGTTCAGTCCTTCCTCCTCCTCTGGGGCGTTGTCAGACCCATCATCACTGAACCATTGGATAGCCAAGGCCTGAGTGACAGGAGGAGCTCCAACCCTGTGGGGCTGGGTCACCACCACAGACAGATAGTGAGACAGCAACAGAAGATGCCAGAAGCCTTTTCCCTTTGCCTGAAGAAAGGCCAGGGCAGATGCTGCATCACATCATGTCCCACAAAGGCTGATCAAGACTGGCCTGTGTAAGGGGAATATGATAACCTGTCTGCCAGGTGGGCATTTATTCCCAATCTCTGTGATGGCACTGACTGCTACCACAGCAATAGTCACAAAACAGGCACTTGGCTGCTAAAAACACCACAGGGAACATCAAGCAGCCAACACTGAGTACAAACCCAAAGCTTGGTAAATCACCTTTTCACCTTCATAGATAAGCATTTCTATCGCATCACAGCCTCCCTGAACATTACAGACAAGCATACAGCTAAATTCACAGGCTCAGAGTGAGGCATGTTGTGACCAAGCACACAGAAGGATCCCAGGGAACACATTTGGTCACGTGTGTGATGACAAGGACATCTCTCCCAACTACTGAGTGTGGCATGTACTTCCTCCCATGCTCATACACCCAGCGTCAGCTCAACACTGTTGGAACTTACAAACTAAGCAAGCAGAGTGACAGACAGGAATTCAGTGGTGGTTTGTTCCAAGAGAATATATCAAAGCTGTATGAAGAATGTGAACACTAAATGTCAATCCAGGTTAACAGCCAGCTTCACTTCTGTCTTATGATAATGGTCAGAGACCTCATAGAGAAAGAAAAGACAGGTTTTAATTATTTGGTATTTCCATGGATGACTATTTTAGGGAGGAGAAAAGAATAGAGAAGACATCCAGATGATCTCAAATCTCTCCTTTCCTTGTGCTTGAGTGCACTTCACAGAAATGGGCCAAACTAACCACGTACAATTCAGGTCACTGAGCAGCTGCTCAAACCTCTGGGTAACTAATGTAGACAGTTAACCAGCTATTTTTGTTGCACATTTCTTTTCTCACTACAGGGCCGTCTAAAAGAGAACAGAAGCAGCCATTAGACACCCCTAGGTAAGTTCAGCTAGTGTCAAGTGTAGCGGGTTTGGTTTGCATAACCGGGCAGAAACACCAAATTTTAGTGTAGTGGTTTTATGGTCAATTTATGCACTGTTCCCTGATTTCTTTTCTGTGAGATAAACCATTAGGAGATAGCAAAGCAGGCACACAACTTATATGCTATAATAAAGTTTATTAACAGACCTAAGGAAAAAAAAAAAGGAAAGAAAAAAACAATCAGAACACACAGCCAGAACTTCTCTTCTCCCTCCCCCTCCTTCTCCTCTCCTTCAATCCATGAGCAGTTCTCAAGAAAGGAAAAGAAAAGGGTTTCTTCCTGCTTTACGTGGTACTCCAAACTGCCACCTCCTGCAGCAAAACAATCTGCAGTAAAGTCTCTTTTTTCCCATAAAACCCTCTCGCGGTTCCTTCAACTTTAGAACATGGGCCAGCCCATGGGGGTATTATTCTGTCGGATAAGTAATTGTGGCTTGAAATTCTAAGGCTTTTT
>VXAC01002619.1:0-46948 GCA_013399225.1 Rhipidura dahli | reverse complement strand
CGACCCGGCCCGGCCCGGCCCGGCCCGGCCAGGCGGGGCCCCCGGTGGGACCGTGGCGCCTTGGCCACCACCCCGGGACAGGAAGAAAGTCCCCACTCCCGCCTCCCGCGGGATTTTTATAGATAACATTGAGAGAAGCGCGATTCGACCAGGCGACTGTCTGTCATGTCGGGGTTAACCCGTGACAGTCAAGTTAAATCATATCCGGCAAAATATATGCTAAATAAGAAGATACTGTTTTTACATTTAATCGTTGAATCATTTGGGTTGAAAAAGCCCTCTAAAACCATCAAGTCCAACCATTAACCAGCACTGCCAAGTCCACCACTAAACCATGTCCCCAGGTATCACATCCACATGTATTTTAAACAGTTCCAGGGAGGGTGACTCCATGACTTCCCTGGGCAGCCTGTGCCAGGGCTTAACAGTACTTTCAGTGAAGAAATGTACCTTGCAATCCAATCTAAACCTCTGCTGGGGCAACTTGAGGCTGTTTCCTCTTGTCCTGTCACTACTATCTGTCACTACTATAGCCTGACCCCCACCTGCCTCTGATCTCCTGTCAGGGAGTTGTAGAGAGTGAGAAGGTGCCCCAGAACCTCCAGGCTGAGCCTCCCAAGTTCCCTCAGCTGCTCCTCATCAGCTCCAGATGCTACCCCAGCTCCATGGCCCTTTCTGGACATGCTCCAGCCCCTTGATGTCCTTTTTGTCATGAAGGGCCCAAAACTGACCCCAGGATTCAAGGAATGGCCTCACCAGTGCCCAGTAAAGGGGGGACATTCACTGCCCTGGTCCTGATGGCCACACTATTGCTGGTATAAGCTGGGGTAGTGTTGACCTTCCTGGCCACCCAAGCAAGTACTGTTTCATTCTGAATGTGCAAGGAATGTACACCAGGCATGAACCCTCCCCTGGCCAGGTCTTGCTAGAAGGTGCTCCAGAGAAGTCAGAATTTTTAGTTATCATTAATAGCATCATGCTTTAGGTGAAATGATGCCCAACACTAATTGTATCATTTCTTAAATTAAGCACAGATTCCTTAATGAGGATTCATAATTTTATGTTTATGTTTTATGCTATCATTTTTCATGTTGGGGGAAAAAAAAAGGTAAGATTATTCCAGTAAAATGTTTGCTGTTGAAGCTGGTTAAAATGATTAAAACAATGCCTTAACATGGAGATTACCTTGGCAAGCTTCCTTAAAATAAGCATTAAGTAAGCACCCACATTTCCCAAATGTCTTGCACACCAAACACCCAGGTTGATGTCTTCCTGAATTTTCCATCCTAAAAATGCACATCTCCTGACGTTCTGCCTGTAAACCTGCCTGCAGTAAATTCAGAGCTTGGGTCTGACACAAAGGTGCACCTCAGTATATTAGCATCAGTATAGCAGATCGCCTGGGAATATTTTGCTTTGTCATTATTGTGTACTGAACTCCATTACGTCTGTGCAGGATGGAGTAGACTTTGCTGTAGAGTGGACATAAACAGGCTTTGAAGTTCAGATATGGCACCTGCCCTGAATATCCAACCAAAACCAGATTGTACCTGATACCTCACTACAGCTACAGCAATTCCAGACAAAAGCAAGCTTAGGAAGGGCAGTTGTTTATCAGTATCTATGAAACAATCATGGGAAATTCCATCATCCCTATGGAAACCACAATGTCTGTGACACTACTGCTAGCAGTCAGTACATTAAAGTCATTCACCAAATTAAAACAAAGACTAATTTGTACCATAAAGCTCATCACTACAGCATACATATTCCAGTTATGTAAATTAAGTGGGATTAGGGACAACTGAGAAAGTAGCGTAATATCGTGATCAACAGACTGGAACCTCCTTACCAGGAGACCCATGGGACAAAATAAGGTTTGTTCTACACTGGATTTCACCAAAAGAAATAATTTCAGGTAGCTTCCAAGCTGTTAAAATAACTGTCATTTCCAATAAATGTTTTCAGGACTTATGAAGTCCTGAAATCTTAATGGGAGCCAAATCCAACCTTCCTCTGACCAAAGGAAAAGAGCATTCTTTTTGGGAAAAAAGGTTTGGAAAAAAAAATCCTTAAGCCAGTTTTTATCTATATTCAGCTGCATTCCTACATGGCAGAACTATGTAGAGCTACAAAGATATGATGTGATACATCATACACTGGTAAGACACTCAAAAATCTTGACATATCTGGAGATTTCTGCATTTTGCAGAGCATCACATCTTTTGGGGAATAACTGCAGTGTCTCTGTAATATGAGTCTCTCAGCAGTACCAGTGAGTATTTCCATCTGTAACTCCATCTTAACTTCATTTTTGTGAGAGAATTCACATTAAGGTCACAGCAGATGAAGAATGCTTCAAATAAAAGGGATATATGCTATTCCTCCCATGCTAGTTGGTCGACTGAATTACAACTGTTACAATTATATAATAACTTTCATCTTGCTGCTGAAGTGCTCCCCAAATCACATTATTGGTGGGAGATATTTTCAAATTCTGTTCAATACACCAATCTAGATACTCTCTGGAGTTAACACTAATTAAAAATACTCCATTTCAAGATGTACCAATGGAAGGGTGGAGACAGCTCTGAGACACATTGTGGTACTAGTTCCACTGCTGGCAACACACTAATATGTGCAATAACCTCAACTAAAGCAAACTCAAATGCATACATTCAGATCAGAATGTCTGCACTATTTTCAATTTTACTCATTTGATATTTTTTCAAGACTGATCATCAACTTTTTGGAATACCTCACCTTCAAGTGTGAGTTCCAGGCAAAGTTGGATGGGGCTTGGAGTAACCTGTCTAGTGAAAGGTATCCCAGCCCATGGCAGGGGGTAGGAACAAGATGGTCTTTAAGGTCCCTTCCAGTCCAAACCTTCTATAGCATATGATTCTGTGGGTTGAACAGGCCATGCTTATCTCCCAGGCACAGAAGTGCTGACAGGGAAGCAGCCTCGCTGCTGTGCTACCAGAGCCAAACACTCAACTGCAGGAAGGAACAGCACACCCCGCACTTCAGGGAGGCTGGCCAATTTCGCATACACACAGGGGTCAGTCAGATGTTTCCACACTTCATGCACAGCCCCCAAACAGATCTATATGGACAAAAGGAACAAAATTAGTCTCTTGTCTATTGAGCACTTTTCACACATGCAGAAAATGCATTGGTTTTGCTGTTTCCCCCTCCTCTATCAGCATCCAGAACATATTTCCTGGAGTCCAGGAAGTTGAGCCATACTTAGATTAGTGCAAGTAGTATATAAATTCTTTTCCTTTTTACAGGAGACTTATTTTGACCCACAGACTGCATGGACACAGAGATGGGGCGTTTATCTTCTTTGGGCAAACGAGGTATCTACCGCAGCAAACAGGGTTACCAGCTGCTGTCTGAACTGGTTTGGATTTCTTGCAGGGGAGTCAGTGTTTCACTCATATACTGGAAAATGGGTGACTGATTAGCATTGACATAGATCCCTCCTCAGTAAAACCCTGCTGCTAACCTGCACAGAGTGGGAATTTTTTCATCGTTGTAGAGGAGCAGGGTGTCACTGAAGGTGCCTCTCAGCAAAAGCAAAGCTACACAAACCACTGCTTTACCATGGAGCCCGGATGGTAAAGACAACTAGATCGTACCTAGACAACTACAGATTGGAAATTTTTGCATGAAGCTATTCAATTACTTCTGAGAAGTTACATGCAGCTCAGTAATTCCAGTCAGCTCTTGTTTTCTTTTCAGATTCCCTCCAGTTGGCTTCCACAGCAGACTTACTCCTTGGTTTAGATTTCATTCTTGCTGAAGCAACAGCAGCAAAAACATTAATAGCCAATTTACATGAAACAAATCCTCTGTAATCCTCTCTCATGAAGACTGTCAGCAAGATTTCATTAATCCAGTGGGAAAAGCCCTGGAATAAAGCAGCCCTGAGGAATTTACAGGATTCAGGTTGGTTCAGAGGTGGGCAGAGGGCTTTGCAGGGCTCTGGAGCAGAGGAACCTCTACCAATGCTGCTCTGCCTGTACCTTCACCCTTCCCAATTTACAGAACCTCCTGGATGCAGCAACCCACCCCCCCAGCACAGCCACAAATTGCAAGTTTGTGTATGAATAGGGACATAGATAGACAAGCAGATTTCAGGTTTAAGCTAAAGCTGTAAACCCTAACTTGACAAACACAGAACCGCATTATCCATGAAGTAATTTTACCCTATGACATTCAGACTACGGTACCGTTTCAAAACCTAAAATACGTAATATTTTCTCTTTAATGAGTCTAAATGAGATAGACTAATATTTCCCTGACCTTTCACATGAAAAAATAAAAAACCCTCCAAATTCACCGAACAACACCAGAGAAAAAATGGGAATGAAAGTTCACTGTTTCTGATCTTAGTGGAGTCACTGGCTTCACTTCTGCAAGATACAGAAGTAAAAACACACAAATAAAATTATTTGTCCCTGCTGTGGGTATGTAAATCTAAGACTCAGCTGACCTCTTACAATAAATCATCTTCTGGAGTGCACTGACCTTTCCCAACCTTCTAATATGGGCCTGGCAATCTAAACAAAACAGTATCCTGCAATAATAGGAATTATTGCTAATGACTTGGGAAGTGATGGAAAAAATAGGAGTAAAAAGAAAATAAATCCTTGTTGCACCAGGATCAGCTGCACTCTACCAGGCTAAATTCTGAGGGAAGTCACAATGACAATTTCATAAATTGCTGAAATTTAAGGAAGTGTTACACAAAAATTTAGCATAGTCTTTATTTTTCAGGCACAAAACTTTAAAATTCACTCTAAAAATGCATTAGTGGGATCAACATTATTTCCTGAATCTCCTGGTTATTTTTCTCCTTGCTGCCATTTACTTGAAGACTCAGATTCCAAACTGAAATTTAGATTATGCTTTCTCAAATACTTAAGATATACCTAAACACGTGTATAGCCATTGTTCTAGAAACTGGATATAGAGAAACACATGTATACATCCAGCTGCAGGGTCACCCTTGTAAGCGGAGCTCTGGCACAACTGCTCACAGCTCCAGACAGTGAACACAGGTCAGCTTACACTGCTACATGTTCCCAGTGCTGCCCAACATCCACGCAGGAGGTCAGCTCCTACCCCAAAAGGCCAGAAGGAGGTGTCTTCAAGTTCAAGCTGAAGCAGACATTTACCCTGGCTAGCCGTGGCTCTGAACAATAAACATATCCCAGAGGCACTTCTTCCAGCACTGAGCTAATACCGAAGAAGGGCTTGAGCCAGGGCTAAGCCTGACCTTGTGCTGGAATTCTACATTTGAAATAAGAGCCAAGTCGAAAGGGGCTTTACCTCTCATGTCTGATTCACAAATCAGCTTCATGGGATAGATGTTATAAAGCTACAACTTCATTCATTTTGCAGCAGCAGGAAAAAAATAAATAAAATGAAAGGCATTCCTGATAATTTCATTTCTTTTTACCTTGGAAAATACACAAACCTTTCTGCCAGTAAATCCATGCTTCTTAGAGAACTGATGCACTGTAAATCTACAACGCCGGGACTTGTGTTCTGGTTGTCATAGAGCCATTCAAAAGCAATTTCTCTGTTGTTTCTTTATTACCAATATTTATTACAATTATTTTTCATACCTTCCTGTCACAGGCAAAATATCTGTGCCTAGCATTTAAATTACAGCATTCAATGACCTTGTTTATGCAAATTGATACTTAATATATTAACAAGTTCTGGATTAGCATAAGTATTCACACATCAAAATGACTGGTCCAGACAGCAGCAAAGGGGCTCAGCAGTAACATATGCATTTGAAATTGTTCCACCAGTACCTTTAATCGAACATTAGTAACATTTTTAAATGAATGTCACATATAAAATATGCTGTGCCATGTCATAGATAAACCTGAGAAGGGACATGCTGTTCTGGTGATGAGCAACAAATCTCTCTCCTGGATGACTGAATGAAGTTACAGAGATTCACGGCCTACAAGAATAGAGGACTAACTATTGCTGAGAAAAGCTGTTTTCTACAAAGAGTGTATATGCCCTGACTCTGCAAGATGCTCAACACAGCTCAGAACCTGGGAATGGAAGGGGTCCAGCTCTAGAAAACAAACTCCATAAGCAAACAAGTGGCAAACTTAAAACAATTTTAAATAAATTCTACGTGTGGATAAATATTCTGTATTTCACATGCACCAATACCAAATCTTTCCTCCTTCACTAATCAGCATCCAAATGTATGACACTAGCTTTATCTTGTGCTCAATCTAGAGGATGAGGTCTAATGCTACCTCATGTCCATATTGCCAATGTTCACTGTGCCTCAGTTGCACCCTGTGTCCAAAGTCAAACAACAATGAAACTGGAATTCAACAGGTTCCAAAGCAGCTGAATGAAGGAACACCGGGCTGAGCTGTAGGGCATCACTCAAATGCAGGAGATGGTGAGCAAGATGAATATAATAACTGACAGGTTTGTTACAGACAGGCTTTGCCTTTAGTCTCACAGTCAGCTTTGCCCACAAATGTAAAAATACCTGAAATACTGAATTAGGGTGCAGAGGATGAGCACACACACAGGGTCTAAGAAAAATCTTACTAAATTATTTGATCCTTTGCCTGCTTAAAGTTAATAAAGCATCAGTTCATCAAAGTTGTCTTCCTGGAACACCAGGATGCATCACAGGCTCATTACATTTTGGATGATATTGAGTGAGCAAAATTTCTTCCAGCATTTCTTCTCCTTCTCGTGGCAGGTTTCTATCAAGGTGGTATCTGACCTCCACCTTGCCAGGTGAGCACTGAGGCTGAGAACTCATCAAATCTGAGAAATGTCTGCTGCTTTTGTCAATAAATTGCTTCTTGAAGTCCTGCTGAATTTTTCAGTGACCTCTTGTTCCCGTTGGTGCCTGAAAAAAATTCAGGCTTTTTAACTTTTTCTTCAGTATTTTCTCCCTTCAGCTTTGCTTTGCAGCCTTCTCCTACACTGCACTCAGTCTTGCTCTTTGATCTTCTGATCCTTTTTGTAATTGCATCTGATACCTTCACTCAGCCAAACCTTCCCAAAGTTCTTTTGGGAGGCTGAATTTGAAGGATTGCCAGGCAGAAACGCATCACTTTCCAGTGAATACAGTCTTGACCAGCAGTAAAGCTGCAAGAGCCCATATTTTCCAGCCTGACTGCAAATGTAATTAAATATTCCCTCTCACTTTCTGTTTAATGATGGTGACTCCAAAGAATTCAAAGAGTTATTTTGGTTGCAGTATTTCTAATTTATTCCCTTTGGAGATGGAAAGATTTGAACTAGATGTTCTATCATGGCTTCATCAGTATTTGGAGGTAGATAATATGCAACTTCAGATGTACCACAGTTGTTCGCTACAATTAATACTTCCTTTTCTTTTTTTTTTTGCCATTAATATAACTTTCCCACAGCCTACTTAAATGCTGCAGCCTGTACTTATTCTATCACTGATGAGTTATTGAAAATAACACTACAGAAAGAAAAAAACACTATAGAAAAGACCAACATAACTGGTCTTTTCTGCAGCATTAGAACCTACTGCTGAATTCCAAAATATCTGTATTTGTTTGAGTTAAAGACCTTTCCAGGTGCAGGAATGCTGGGATCAACCCATCCAATAGAACGAAATTGCTAATGCACAAGGGCTGTTAACTTTGCTCACATTTTTAAAGTTGTTACTTGCTTTCTCTCCAACTTGCCTTTCAGTAAAGCAGGCCTCCCTTGGGTTACTACTCATACCACATATCCAGCCCAAGCTGAAAGTCTGAACAAGCAAATCACAGACCTGACCTTGCTTTCTTCACTGCACAAATGACAACAACAAAGCCTACCATGTTTTCAGAAACCAAGCTCACATTTATCTCTGTCATAATCTGCCGTGAAGTAAAAAACACTTAATCTAACCTCACGATACTATTCTGCTAGCCTAAACAGGTTGTCTGTTCTGTGCTTTTGTCTATATGGCATCAGCTTTTAGCCATGTAACAATCCCTTTAGCTTATTAAATATTAACAGATGTAAAAAAATAGTTCAGGACAGCTATTTGGAAACCCAGCTGTACCAGAATCTCAGATGAGGGGGATGGAGCAGCCATCATCAGAAGCACACTGCCAGTAGGCCCTTGGCTTTCTGAGACCCATGGATCATGCGCTGCTTCAGGTTCAGTTCTGTGGAAGCATTTTGTACAAAACTCCTGATAAGGTGGGATACTTAGGGCTCCGGACATCAGTTTGCTTTTAACCTTTTAATCTTAATGTTCTAACTTTTTATTCTATTTTTGGAGGGTAAAGGCAGTGCCAAGATCTGTCACTTTCATAGTAAAAGGCCTACTAAAAGGAAGACAGGAGCATTCACTTCATATGGTGAATGCTGACAGAAACCCTTGTGCTGGTGGCATAAGAATGCAACACAAACATGCACACAAAGACTGTACCAGCCAACCTTCCTGGGGTTGTTGGATCCCACTGGCATCTTCCCAGGCGTAATTAGGCAGCAAGCAGCCTAGACCTGCATTTTCAACTGATGCATCATGAACCCAATATTCACCAAGAGTCTTGGTTCTAGTTGAAAACTCCTGAAAAGCAAATCTGAAGATGTTCACTCATAAAACAGTAACAACTATTTCAGACTAGGAGGAGCTGAGGATTAACAAAGCCTTGCACTGGTGCAGCACAGCTCTGGTGCATTATCAACCTCCCAAACAAGGAAAGCTGCATATCCATCCATCAAGGCATGCATCCAACACTGAATTACCCCTTAAAAAAAACCTCCAAAACATCAGACCTACAGAAAATTTTTTCTCCCTGAATAACTGCTAAAAGATCATCTTCAGGGCTTGCAAAACAAGGTAGAAGCAAACTTCAAAGCCAACAGAGTATGACTAACAGCTAAATAATCACATCTCAGAGCAAAGCCTAAGCAAGGAAATCTGGAAATTCATCAATTCTGAAAATGCTGGTAGCCAAAAAAAGTGGGCAATGCACATTTTATTCTGTATTTACATCAGAGACTTTGGACAGTACAATTATCTTGAGTGTAGGGCATACTTTTGTGGGTGAGATATCAACAGAAACCACCTCGCAGTCTTAGAGAAGGACTCTGAAATGTGCTGTGTTCCTCCTCACTGACATTACTGCATCTCATTCTTCTCAGGAGAGAAGAATTCATCAGTAAAACATACCACTTTGGCCCCACTAATGCTGAGACATTTCTCAAAGTCAGTCATATTTGCAAACAGTTTGTGAATTTAGCTAGCATTATGAAAAAATTTCACTCAATATACTGCAATATGTCACTAATGTCCTATTAGTAAATATCCTGACATGGTTACTTACTTTTACTTCTTAAATTTAGTCCATGCTGGTAAAAGGTGCTGAAGTGCTGTGAACATACAGGGACTGTGGGACAGCACAGGATATTACTGCGTCCGACAGATTTATCTTAAAATAACTCTTGATAGAAATCAAAACACTTTAGAACCAGAATGAGAATGACAAAAGCTACAGCATTTGTATTTGATACGGTAACTCAGCATAAAATCCACGAGAACTCACTACTTAGCCCACAGACTAGCTGCAAACTGTAGCCACAGCTCTGCTAAAGACATTTCTGTCCTTTATCCCTTTGCCCCAAATCCCCCTCTCCTTTCTGGCCACGGGTATTTCTGCAGCAAGGCTCTGCAAGGCACTTCCCAGTTCCAGTGGTCTAACATGAGTGCACTGCACAAGGATAGCCTTGAGCCCTGGTACAGCCTGAATATTACTTTTATGTAACTTCTTCTCTGTAATTATCAAAATGTCAGCTCAAAATTGCATGGCAGAATTTCAATTCATTTTAGTTCTGTGGAAGATGATTGTGGCTTTTTAAAAGTTCACTTGATATCAAAACGGCCTAGAAAGAGCAAATGTAATTAAAATCATTTTGTGGTTATTAGAAGTTTAATCACCAGCAGCCAGTGAAAGAAGCTACAAATAACACCTTCACTGCCATCAGAAAAACAACTCAGCTACTCCTGGTGCATAGAGCTGACCCTGGGTTTGATAATGTCTGTACTTTCACAAGTTATTATGGCTATAAGCACATGGAGAGATCACCAGCTGCCCAAAAGTACACCACAAAGCACAAGAAACAAACTATGTCTAGCTTCTAACATCTGCTTATGTATTTCCAGAGAATTTCTCATCCAGTGTTTGTGCTCAAAACAAGTTTTCAACTTGCATAAAACTGCCATAACTAATGCTGCTCCAGACAGGGGTTTGCAACCAGACAGCAACGGATTTAAATGTTACATGAGCATGACATATCTCTCTAGTTCTTCTTTCGTAATAAAGATTGAAAGGTGACTGCATGGGCCTCATTATTGCTTTCAAGTTATGTAGAAACATTTCTAGTAAAGTAGTATCTCAATAAAGACAGAAATAAAACATTTGTTATACTTTTTCCATTTGTAAAAAGAAAGGAAAACATAACCAGACATTGCGCCACATAAGCTTCAGTAAACAAAAAACAAGCTCCATGTGCAGCACATGAATGAAGCATGTCAGACTATATCATCCAACCGTTATAAAATACAGTTTCATTTCCCCCTCCCCTCCGATTTTTTTGTGAGCTTGCAGAGCATACACACTGCCTTGCCATGTCAGTTAATAACCTGCTCAGAAAAGGGTATATTCAGAAACAGCTCCCAGAATTACAGTGGCTTTTTCATGGTTGCAACGAACTTGAATTAAGCCCTGCAATTGATTCTGGCAGCTCTCCACCATGCCACCTTGCCTTTCCATGTCATTGTGCTCCCTTTGTGTCAAATCTTTCAACCAGCCAGCCACACTGCCATGGTCCTACTTCAGGCCAGCTGTGACTTTTAATGGAAATCTGAATGAGGAAGTATCAACTGAATTATTACAATCCAAATCGATCACATTAGATTCATTATCTTAATCCACTCAAGCATTCACAATAATAATTGAATAAAAGTAAATTGGTCAAGATCATTCATAGACAAAACCTTGAGACAGGGCACTGGAGAGAATGTTAAAGAGGTGTCTGAAGAGAGGAAATATTTTTTAAAAATGCAGTGCAGTCCAGCTAAACTACTTCAACAGTAATTGCTTAATCAGTTATGCTAGACTAATTATCATTTAAAATAAAGAAATAAGAGGGAGACAAATATTGTTAGTCAGACCACTACATGGAGACTCAGGGTGGATCTAGTGAAACTGTTCCTCTGGTTCAAGCAGTGGGCACAGCAGCCAGTGCAGATGCTATTAACAGGCTTTGGTGATGGAAAGTCCAGAGCAAGTAACCTCCTAGTTCATTACTTGTACATAAACCCGGTATCTGGAGCCTTTTGTCATTGTCTAGAAAGATTACTGTTTGACCCCGAGCATCCCATTTAATTTCTTCAGGGCTCATTTGCATCCCAGTTGTCTTACATGTCACAGGTTGTGATGCCTAATGATGGAGCTGATCCTCATTGTGTGAGACAGTAGGCTCTGAGTACACCAGGCAAACAAGGGACACATGCAGTGAGTAAAGCCAGCTCAGGCATGGCCCAGCACAAATGCACCAAACTGAGGTCTGACAATTCAGCTGCATTTGCACGTCGTGCACCAAACACCATTTCTGCTAGAAACACACAGCCACAAAACCCTTACCTGAGCTGTACTGACGGCCGAGCACAGCACAGAGGTGATGGCCAGCAGCAGTGTGGCCCCAGGGAGCCTATCAGCTCCCAAACTCTTGTTGAAGAGTGGACTTCACCTATTCTCATGATGCTGCGGTTGATTTCCAACGTGCACCATGACCACAAGTGTTAAGAGACTTATAGCGATTCCTTATGATTATGCACATTTCACAAACAACCTAAACTGTTTAAAAGAAAATTTCCAAAATATGGGAATTCCCACAACGTGGTCTTAAAACACCAAAGCAGCAGTGTTGTGAGGCTCCAAGCTCAAAGACACTGCAAAGGGAAACTTACTTTTGCCACATACAGAAACCCTTACCAGCTCTGAACTCTTTCAAGTTCTGCATTGCCCTATTGTGCAACAAGCATTTAATAAATGTTATTTTACAATTCCCTGCTTATTTTCAGCACTTAAAAAATCACATCTTGTTTTAATGTGTTGTGCTTTCACTTAGAGCTTGCACTTTAGGAAAATGCTAGAAGTACTGAATAGCAAACATCAAACAATATCTAAAGATAAGTAGTATCCAGGCTGTTAAAATACGCTAACAAATACTTTTGCATCAGTTTCCACAGTAGCTTCACGTGGGTTTTGAAATACATCAGTATGCATCCTACACTGGTATAACCAAAGTCTTAAAACCATCAGAATTCAAGGAAGACATACAGCCAGATGCTCATATTAATCACTTATTACCTGACTTGGATGTAATCCAGGCTTCTATTATTTACTACTGTCATATGCTTAATCAATTTTTTCCCTACCATTTCTGCCTGATTTGTAAGAACTCTAACAAGAACATTAAACACAAGACATTAAATTTATTTTTACTTAATTACGTTGTCTTATTTAAGAATTCTATTTGGATTAATACAAGGACATCTATTGCCTTGCAGCTCTGAAAAGTTTATGGGAAATGAGTGCTGTAGGAATTTACTGACATTACAGCCAGTGGAGTCAGCTAGAAGAGAGTGCTGCCTGATGGCTGGCTGCATCTCCTCTTCATTAGGAAACACATTAGGAAACTTAGGTAAGGCAAGTGGGAGTTGACTTTTCATAGGACAAACAGAACTTGTATTTCCCAGGCGTGAACAATAAAAGGCCAGACAGGCAGCTGACCAAATTAAGCATACCCAAAATTCAAATTGCATACTCAATACTAGACTTTGTAACATTTTCCATTAACATTTAACTATACAGTGGATTTTTAAATTACATTCAGTTACTTCCAGCTGAACTCTTTTTCTGCTCACAAATATATAAGCTGTGTTACTGATGTTAGAACATACTCACAGATTTATGACATCACCTACTCTTTTTCTGACTGAATTCTCATGAGTGTGAGCACGCACAGGGAAACTGAGGATGCTACAGTGGCACACAGATGAGAGCAGAGGATGTGCAGAAACGGACTCAGGGGACAAAGGTGTTAAAGACAAGCACAAACAGAAATACTGAACGAGTTCAAGCTGCCATTCACAGAATGGCACCCTGTGGGAAAAATACTGTGCACTCATGTAACTGAAGGCTGTGTCACAATGCAGGCTTACAGGGGAGGGGAATAGCATTGCTGAAACACTATTAATTCTGCCTTTTTACTTCAGAGCACTTGACATAGTTAAAAAAAAAGTAACTGATCCCAGTGCATTGCATAAAATTTTCTCTTTTCCTAGAAGAGAAAAAAATCCCATTCTGTGCAACCTGAGGAGGATCTGCACACCATGGCACACACCTCTATCACTCATCTGAAGGTCAGTCTGCAGAAGCAGACATGAGAGGCAGGTAGTTATCCCTCTGTGAACTGTCTGCCCCGAAGATAATATAACAGCATGCCTAATGAGTTTGAATAGCCCCATTTTACATATGGAACAGATACTAATACAGTGGACTTTTCCTAAGAGACAGAAGGGTATTCACACAGGTTATCTTTAGCTTAACAAGGAGGTTGTTCACAACCATCAGAGCCTAGCTCTGGAGTATGATTCACACCAGCTAATTGGGGTCCCACTCAGTCCCTCTCCACAGGGGCTGCTTATCCCCTGCTCTCTTTACAGAGGCCCCTGGAGAGATGAGCCTCACCAGGCTGAAATTAGATTTTGTGAATTGCTTCCTGTATCTAAGCAGCTCAGAGTCATACTGGTCTCTGGATTTGGTGCCAGCAGGGATTTTCATTGCATCATGCTGGCAGAGAGTGTGGTTTTATTGCTTCCCTTCACCAGTAGAATCAGTCATATCTCATCTCATTGGCTTTTTGGTATGGCAGGACCCCCAGACACAAGCAGCTTCTGGTCTTATGCAGTTCCAGTCTGTGTGCACGTCGGTAAGCTATTCTCTTGTTCATCAAAATACTCTGGTCATCTCTACCCATTTTTGACAGTGAAAGCATCTTCCTAGACATGACAATGCTTAGGAATATAAAGCCTGCAGTTTTGAGCTTGCCTGCTTTTAAGCCACGTTAAAAAGTGAGAGAGTTGCATTCTTAGCTTGAAGGGCTCCAGAGATCAGAAACAGAGGTCTTAATCATTTCTGCCCCAAAGACCATCCAAGACATAAAACCCCTCTCTTGCCCAGTACCCTAAAGTGGCTAATGAAAAGAAAAAGTAACACAAGCAGATGTGTGTAGAGACTATTCAGTAAACACACAGCCTGATGTGCCATTAATTTTATACATTTCACATGTTACAATCCTTACATCAATTTGACTTTCAGGCTGATTTTTTTCTCTTTTTTTTTTAGCTTCCTCCCCCACCCCTCCAGCTTAGTCAGATAGTGCTGGAAATCAATAGTTACATCGGTAGGAAACCTGGATTAATAAGAGGACAAAAGAAATTTCAGTCTTACTAGAAGTATTTGATACTCTCACATCAAGAATTGAGTTGATTTCAAAAAGAAACTTGGCTGGTTTAAACTGCCCCTTTCAGGTGAGCCAAAGAATTTTGCTTAGCAGTGAAGGGTATAAAATGCAATTCTGCTAGGAAAGTTAAGAGAGTTCACAGGCAGTAACTCATTTGTCTATCCCCAAACAAGTCACAGAGATCAAAATACCATCCTGTATACAGTGAAAACTATTAAAAGTCCTATAGGCACCCCACATTGACAGCTTCTGAAGATTCCAAAAGGTATCATCATACTAGAGGCAGCAGAGTCCATATTTCAAACACAAATATTCTAACCTGTATTGCTCTTAGGAAAGGCAGTTTGGTTTATTATGCACTCTGTGAGAAGCTCCACAGACTGTCTTTTAAAGGCCAGCACTGAGCACAGTTGCCTGGGGTCTGGGGCTTCAAGTTTCAGATGATCCTCCACCCTCACAGGTCCCCTGGGAAATAGTGGTGTTGCAGTCACCAGATAACTGGCCTGTTATGTTTGTACAGAGAAGTGATGGAGAAATTTCTGGTGAGCAATGCCCTATGCCTCATCTGAGGTTTCCCCACACAGCGGAACATGAAATACCTCAGAGGACACTGATAGAACTATCCAAAGGTAATCGGAATTTTTCATACAGGAGAAAAATACTCCTTAATTGAAAAAAATTAAATCCCTCTGAAGCAGTACCATGCTCAAGTAGATGAAGGGAATCAGTAATACTGAACAGCTGGACGGTTGTTTAACTTAGCTGTGCTATGAAATAAACAAACAGATAACCTTTACCCAATTGCTTTCTGCATGTTCCCTCTAGCAATTTTTTGACAAGTGAAGCTGACAGGAAGTCTTACCAGACACTGGATCCTTCCCCATCACATTCCTGAGTCAGATCCTGGCGTACCTGTAGTGAACAGCCCTCTCTGATGGTTACGGCTGCAGAGTCTCTTACCAGGTGCCTCAACCACAACTACCAAAACAAACTGTGACAGCTTTAAACTTCCTCTCCTGCGTAAAGTATGATTTATCTCAGAAATGGAAAGGCAGAGATGACACCATCAGATACTAGAGGTGATTATTCATAGCCCCTAAAAGACCCTTAGTTACTAGAACCTCATGAACGATTGCTTGTAAAAGAAGGTAGGCTGGATTGGGAAAGAAAGAAGGGATTTGCTTTTGCTTTTCACCTGTCACCGTTACTACAGAAATAAATAACAGAAGTAAAAATTACCTATTGGAAATGTGTAGCACAATTTATTGTCACCCTAAAAAACATTATTGAGTAATTCTATGAGTGTTAAAAGAAGCAACTGTTCTATGGCAAGTCATCTTATTCACCTCAATTCCACCTCAACAGCTGCCCAGCTCCTTCATTCAAAAGGTAATTTTCAAGATCAGAATTTTCTGAGATCAAGATTTCCCTACAGGAAAACAAACACATTACATTTTTACCAAGTATATAATCAGTTAGCAGAAATTAAAGTTGGAACATGAAGAACATTACATAAGCTGAAAGCTTGGCATTTTATTACTGAGAAAACTTCAGAAAATCTAGAGCAAAGACGAAGAGGAAAACTAGCAGTGAACAGCAGGCTAACAGCATACATGCTTCTACACAAAGCTGTACAATACAGAGCTATAGTTTTTTCATCAGACTGATGCCTTATCAGCCCCAAAATCACAAGCCAAACAAGATTAAAATGAGGAAAAGCAGTTACCATTTACAGAAAGTCCTTCAGGTGCACTTATGGCAGAATGCATATGTGATACAGGGCTTCAACACTTTTATCAATTTAGCAGGTTAGCATAATTGACAAGAATCCCCAATTAAAAGTAGAGTTAATGAAGTAATTCTCCTTCTTGGTTTGGCCCCCTATTGAAGCCTCCCCCTTGCTTATTGCCTTACATTGTCTATGTCTAAATACATGGGAAACTGAAATTGCCTTGGTTCACCAAAGAATCACGATTAGAATAGGATTTCCAGGAATGTATTTGTCTAATAGGGTAGGAAGAGTACTGGAGTTAACTAAGAAATTATACAATAAAAGTCTACAGATCTAGGCAGATGTGAAAAATATATTAAAGCAGAAACCTTTTGGCACTGAGACTAGTTAAATAAGCCTGTGATTACTGCCAAATGAAAAATTTCCAGCATTACAGTACATATGTACACATACTGCAGTGCAACATATTTTCTCGTTTCTCCCCTTGCTATTCCCACAGCAACAATGAAGCAGAAAAAAACTTAAAAATTTTGTCTGACTTCACATGCACACACATGCCCACACCTCCACTACAGCCAGCACAGACAAGCAATATACTTTGTTTGAGAGACCAAGTCGTATTACATGAAGAATGGTAAGACAGATAAATGTAAGTCTGATGTTTGGCACATGAGGCAGACAAGCTAAAAGGAAAAAAAAAGTTTTAGTTACAGGAAGGCTTCAAACAGGCTGCGTTGAGAACCCACATGTAGATAACCCCACCACAAAGGCAGGCATGGACCTTCTGGTGTCCCCAGGCTGGCCTGGCTGCATGCAAAGGAACGCAGAAATCTTGCCTTACCTACAAACCAGCAACCTGTTTCCCTTATAGAAGAACAATATGATGATAAGGAATATGGTAGCTTATCCTCTCTCAGCTGCACTGGCTCCCAGGAAGCCAGAACTCCTTCTCCGATGTGCGTTCACTGAGTTTTTAATCAAAACCTCTCCCTGCCCCCAAACTAGATAGCTGCCAAAGAGTAGGGAAAAAAGCTTCATGAAACATAAAAGGAGTTCTTCAAAACCTTTTTTAGAAGGAAAAACTGCTGAAGTCCATTTGAAAGGCAGGAACCTCTTCTCCAAAACAGTGACCACCAGAGGAAAGTGCACAGTTAATTATTCAGTGATAAAACCTCATCTCCAGATGGATGCTGACCATTTAACACAGCTCCTAGAATGCTGTTCATCAAACATATGGCTCCTCTGACCTCAATTACTATGGTTCTCATACAAGTTACTTCTGAGAAACTATTCCAAAGTTGTGGTGGAGCTGTGAATAAAGGGTTAGGATAATGGAAGTTCAGATTTATATAATCCTCTGAATAGCCAAAGTGACCTTACAAAGTCAGAAAAATAATTTCAGAACATACCAGAATGTTCATGCAAATATTTGAGCATCTCTGCAACCCTTGCATTAACACAAACAGTTCTGCTATTTGTTTCTGGTAATAAAATATGAAATAACTAGAAAAAAAAATACTTGATATGCTTTGTGATGCAAGTAAATTTCTTAGAATTCTTCTTCAGAAAAATCTGATCCACTGTGGCCAGATCTTTTGTCTGGAGTATGAGCTTTTTATTAAATTAATACTAAAATACACAAACAGATAATCTGTTGCTGAAACACAGCCATCTCTTAAATTTTTTTTTCTTCACTTGATTTACAAAACCAGAAGAGAACTCTCTAAGTATTTATAAGTGATACACAACATCAACAGTTTTACTAAACTTCACATAACTTGCACAAATAGACTGAAAAACAGTTTGGTCACATGACATTATACCAGTAACACTGCCATACCTGCAATTCAGTTTCATTTTCCCAGGTCTCCTCCCTGCACTAAATGACGAGGGCAGATTCTTTGCCAAGTCCCTAGCACATTGCAGCAAGACATGCAGGCTCCAACACCTTTAAGCCAAACTAGAAAGTGTACATTTTTCATTCATCTCAGCTGTGTAGATTCCTGGTGTATGAAAAGGACTCAACTACCACCCCCTACAGCTGGGGTTCCAGCCCCTTGTACTGCCATTGCTCATGCACTCACAGGCACTCTCAGTCAAGGGTCTTTCTGACCCTCTGGCCCTTTTGCATAGGGGGTCTTTACATTCAGCAAACAAAGTGGCTCAATCTTTTTGGCAGCTATGAACAAAACTTGTTTTTAATTCCCTACACCTTGCCCTCAAGCTTCATTTCCTTGCAACAAGTTACTATCACTAACTCTCTCATACCAACCTTTGCACATCCACCCCCACTTGCTTGCTAGTGTGAAGAGCAATGAAGAACAATGAAGAAACACATGGCTATTGCACCCTTTCCTTAATGCCGTGCTGAGTAAAACTGCAGGGAGGCTGCTGACAGCTTTCACGTGTTCAGGAGACACAGTGGGCAGCTGTACCAGCCCTCCCGGCTCCAACAACCCCATGGGTCCCTACTGAGGGCTGCCTCGAACACCAGCCAGGGGCCAGTTTTCACTATCCACCCAGCCATAACCAGAACTGCTCTTAGCTATTTGCACATCTCCCTTTCTTTTATTTATTTTTTTTTTCAGGAATACAAAGTGGGCTAGATATCTGAGAGTCAGATAAACTTAAACCAGCAGTGGCACTGTTGCAAAATGAGGCAACTTTGTGAGGTCCATGGGTTTGAATCAAAGCTTCAAAAATTACTCACCACAGCTACAGAAGAGAACAGCATACAATCCCTTAAAATACATGCCTCAACAAGCAGAGAGATGAGAGAACATTACTGCCTACAGATGCCACTGCATACATATCCACAGAGAGAGATCTGTCCTCCAAGCCTGAAAGAACTGTGACAAACGCCACAGCCAGAAAGCACATTTGGGGAGAAAAATGAAAATGCAGAAAAAATAACACAACTAAGACCTTTTAGGTTGCTGGGATATTCTGAATGAAAAACAAGATGTAAGATTGCTTCTGTGTATTCTAGTTAAATATTCACACTTTTCTCCCTGCAGCTACTGTTTCCATATTTCCTTGTATTTTAAATTTTAATAGGAAAGAAAATATTTAGAACACTAGGAGTTCAAAGAAAAGAGAAGAAGCCCAGGACCACATCCCTCACTATTTTCATGGGCATAGAGTATGACCATGTCACTTACTGTATTAACCACCGGTAATGCTACAGTAAAAAGAATTTAAATGCCCAGATGACCTTTGTTTTTTAAGAGTTGGTATTTACCCTATCGTTTAGAAACATCATTAAAAGACAATTTTGGCATTTTTTCTTGCTAATTTGGAACTTTGAAGAGAATACAAGAGCAACAGTGAAATAAAAATGTTGATACCAGTAAGAGTTTTGTCTTCATGGATATGTAATTTAAATTGTCAGACTTTTGGAACATTTATGATATAAAACATAGTCAATAATAATAGTGTTCCTCAAGTCACCTAAAAATTTGTTTCATTGCCTTTTTATTTTTGTCTCCTTTCATTTTCTGTAATATAATCATAGTCCGGTGACTTCATCTGCAAAGAACAACAACAAAGCTTTTGCTGTAATGATGTACAACAAATGATTCTCAGTTCCATAACCACCCTGTTCCCTTATTGGTGCCTCATTTGAATACATGGATTCCCAAAAAAATTAAATCATATTTACAATTTCTTCAAAGAATTACATAAAGAGCTGAAAGCACCATAGTCCCTGTACTTTCTAAAAAATAAAGCAAAAAAAAATCATGATAAGTTACCATTAAAAAAAAAAAAAGATAATATGTTTGCAGACAAAGCTCTCTGTCAGAGAAGAGAGGAAAAAAGAAATAGCACTGAAGAGCTACGTAGTTTTTTCTGCCACATGATGCTGCACTGTGCACAAAAGCAACCTTCCAATCTGGAACAAGACCAAAGGAGTCATTATGAAAGACTCACAAGATTGGATGAGATTGGAATTACAGCAGGGTGTTATTGTTTCCATTTAAGACTTGATCATGGCTAACAATCTACTCCACAGTGAGAGGAATCCAGTCCCTGGACACAGACCTGCTGCATGAACCAGCAGATATATGAGCCAGATGCATGTGGCTGCAGGGCCTTGGTATTGGCCAAAGAATCAGCTTGAAAGTAATTTCTTGGTATTTGTACAGAAGGAAGCACCTGTAGAGGCTTTTTTTTCCTACGATGAGAACAGTAATGAAATTTCCCTATGCTGCACCTCAGAAACTGCCATTTGTCTTGAAGGACACATTTCTGCTTGATAGTTTTGATCCTCCTTATGAACCTATGTGTTTCAAAGCATGTTTCACAACTTGTATTCTCATGCGATCCCAGGATAAAAGTTCACCTTCTACCACACACTTCAAAAGACTCTCTGCAAGCCTCTAGAAACAGTTTTTAAGTATTTCTAGTATCCCAGGGACTTTCAGGAGTGCAAGACGTACAGGCGCCTGGCCCATCCTAAAGCAAATCTCTCAAAAGAGGGGCTGAGCAGACTCAGAACAACCTGTAAAGCCCATCAAAGGTTTGAGGGGCAGGAGCCTGGTTCTAGAGCATTAGCAAATGCCATATAAAAAGCTCCCTCACTTGTCTCAAATGATTAAATGAGACAAACTGGTAGGTACCTGTTCTTCCTTTGAGATAATTTTCAGTTTCAATCAGTCCGTTTTCATAATTTGGGTTTCCAGTCTACATCCCCAAAAGTAACTTGTGCGTAAAACTGGAAAAACAGATGTCATTCCATGCAATCAGGGCACACAAATGCAATTTGTGCATATAAATTACATTTTTCTAGCTCCAGAAAATCGACACACTAAAGGGAAAATTATATATCTCTAGGCAAGTAAAGAGATATCAGGAATAAATATTTTATAATGCAACTAGCTTTAAAAACAAGGGGATCTTACAAAGCCTATCACATTAAAAAGGATCCCTATCTGAACTAAGACCATTGTACTTAAATTGAATGCTAATACTCAGTTCCTGCATTGACACTATTTGAAAATCTGACCATGTCTTGATCTTACCATTGCTCTCCAAAGGAGTTAGCCTGGATTTTCACCCAAGGAATAGTAATTTTGACCCATACTTATGTCAGTTTTGTTGGAAGACATGCCTTATAGATGTGATCTCTCTCTCTCTGTCTTTCTCACTTAATTAACTCTTTCTTTTTTAGATGAGCAGTGTAAAATCCCACCAGTCTAAATTTCAGAGAATTCTCCTCCTATTAGGACAGGAAAAGACCTTACACACGTTGATATAATTATTTCCTGTAGGTTCTATACGCATCCAAGGTAATGTTCCTCTTGCAAAGCCACCAACCCAAATTTAATTTTGCAGAAGCGAATAAAGTCAAGACCAAGTAAATTTAATTTTTCTCCTAAGAGACAGTGGCACTCCTTTAAATATATGCACAGGCGTTTGGATATTGTACATGCACTAGAATAGCAGTCATTAATGAATACTAATTTGCAGTTTGCTTTCATTTTTCCTGTGGGTTTGGTTTTCAGCCTTGTAGGGTCTGACTGCACCACTAACGCCAGAGGGAAAGCAGTAGACACTGCTCTGTGCTGAATCTACAAATGCAGTTTCTCACCCTACAAACTCATCTATACACTCAAGTTTGTGCAGCTTTACACAGAACCAACATTCAAAGCCATAAACCAAATCCTGGGAGACTTTTGCACAAAATTCTTAGATTTATAAGTAAACCTTTTTAACATTCCAGTTCCTGCCAAGAAAATCGATGATGATACACAGACTTCCAAGTAAAAGTCAAGATGACAGAATTTAAAGAGGAGCAGGAAAGATGTGGGAGAGCCAGACTCGCTGCCTAAGGGACTTCACATTGATGGCAAAAGTAGCTTAAAATTTACTGAAGTGCTGGCAGCAGTGACTTCAGGTTTAGTGCTATCACCCCCCTTCAAAACTGGCATGGAGACTGCCAGCCCAGTAGCCTAACCCCTTGTCTTGGTTTGAAAGACAGGTGTCAGTCAAGGAAGGCTGGAACCTCCCCTGAAATAGAGAAAATGCAATCCCCCTTCCCTCCAAATTATTATAACTTTGAAATAAAGAAGCTTTCAGGCAAAGATGTGAGGAANGGAGCTCTCGGCAGGCAGGGCGCACGGGCTACAGTGTAGCACAGGCTCAGAGCAGCAGCAGGGACACGGTGGCCGCAGCCCGACTCCCAGCAGGGCAGGAACAAAACAGGCTCGGGAATCCCGGGGCTTCTCCCACGGAAGGAAAGCAGCCAGAAATGCAGAGGTTCAGCGTAGCGTTGTCCTCACCACCACGGCAGGCAGCAGTCTCCCCTCACCTCGTGACCAACGCTGAGTGCCCACCGGCCCTCCGAGCTGAGTTCCCACCCCCCCAGGTGCCAGAGCGGGCAGCCTGCTTGGCCTTCCCCTTTGTTCTCGTAATCACCCAGCCCACAGTTCTCTGCAACACACCCAGGGAAAAATTCCTCAAGGGAAAAAGAAAAGAACACAAAAAGGAGAACTTTCAAACCTCAACACCCCTGGACAGAGTTAAATGACATGCCATTGCATCTTTGAGGAAAACATCATTGTTCCATTCAAATACATCTCAGTAACTTTGGGGTTATTTTCAGCTTTCCATAAATGCAGCTGTTTCTGAAAGGGCTGGATCCCCATGGTCCTTAATGCCAGGGGCAGTAGCTCAGAGCCCTGTGTTTTCAGTCACTGCTGAAGACCACAAGCTCCCACTGCGAGCAAGTTCACAGGGAAGGACAAGAAGTAAGGAACAATGACTCTAATCCCAATGCATACTGATGTGATAATTAGTTGGAGACAGGGAAGAGCAACCCAAAACCAGAAGGAATAAATGTGCACAAGTCAAAGAAAAAAACCCTGATGTCTGCTTATGCGTATGGGGGTTATGAAACAGTATTTTGTCCAAGCTTATTTCACATAATTAAAACTAGATCTCTCATTACCCCCTTCCCATTCCTTTCCCCTGTGGTAATGCTGCACCAGATCCTGACTCCATGTTGGTGCTGAGACTGACTCGACTGGAAGAGAAATTTTCTCATGAAATCAGACAGTATCTGCCCATCTGTCTTTCTCAGGAAACAAGTATTCAGAAGAGCTCAGATGTCAGCAACAACTTAAATATTACCTGCTCACTTAGATATCTCACCAGCAGACTTCTAGATATAGAAGAATGCATTTTGAGAGTATAATCACATAAATCTGTTTTCAAATGCAATACTTAATCTGATATTAAGATACCAAAATGAAGATTCAAACACAGAAGTAGCTCTTTTTACATGCATGAATATCCAGTCAGGTAGAGAGGATTATCCTAAAGTGTTCTTATATTTTAAAAAGGTAAATATTCTATACCTGATAGCAAGTATAAAACCGTAATTCATTGGCTTCTTGGTCTGAAACATCAGTGAAAATATCTAATATAGAGGGTAGTTTTCAAAACTGAACTGATCATAAGAGAACCTGCAAAAAGAGGAGATGTTCTCTTATGTGTAGGATGACTTTTGTGAAAACATGACCTTTTTTTGCCCAACTGTAAGTTAAAGAAGCTTCACTGGAAGGCTATACACTCACCATAACAGCCTGAATTGGTGTGAATATTTGCAGCAGCAGCATCTCACGTGCAAGACTTCACACACAAATGTGCATGTATAGACATGCAGAAAGCCTGTAAAACACTGGATATGTTTAAAACCCCCTTGAGTTCCCTGGTTCAGTACATCTCCTTTAGGGACCTAAATACAAAGAATGTAAGAGCAGAGTCAAGCCATTTCATTGTGATTTCTGCAGTTCCACCCAGATTTAAAAGTTATTACTCAAAATTACCAGTTTCTCATTTAAGCCCCAAATACTGCTAACAGCAGATTATACATAAAATTGCTCTTACAGGTCTAACTCCCACACAGTGAAAGCTGCAACACAGAAGGGGAACCCTGGGGAAATTTGATTCCCAGGAAAGAATGCTTAGACTGTGAAGCTGCACCAAAAAAAAAAAATAACCAATCATTTGAAGATGGAATAATATTTTCTCCCAATAAAATCTACTTAAGAGAGTAGCCTACTGGAATGAGGTAGGGGATTAACCTATATCCCCTCAGTTCCTACTTTGGCATGGCTCTTTTTTGCTTAGCTCACTGTCGGTATGGAAATGCAGGGCACCAATAAGCAGAACCAAAAAACATCCAAATTGTCCTGGGGATTTTCTACTGTGCTGATTCTGAATCATTGTTTTCATGATTGTTTTCATGTTCAATCTTGCTTTTACAGCATGCAGTTAAAGCTATTTACCTTCCCATGTTTGCTACCATGCCTCATAAATAAACATGTGCCTTCATGTCTTCCGTATCTGTCTCTTACTGCCTTCTGTTCTAATTCCCTGTCCTCTACCACTCCTATGACACTTTAAAAAATTTTTTTAGCCAATGAGAATTATACAGTTGAATTCTACTGCTCATAAAATCTTAGCATAGAAACCTGGTTGTAAAAAAAGCTGCCCTGGACAATTCTACTTACACTGTTTTCCTCTGCACAGAACTGTTCCCCTAAGATTTATTTCTATCAATCATTTTTTCCACCCCAGAAAAATGTCATTTCTAAAAATATTGTAAGAATAACTGCAAAACTATTCATAGCTATTACATACTATACAATATGGAAAAAGGAATATCTGCACTTTAAACCTGAGCAGCACCTGAGTCACTACAGCCTTTCCCTCCATGCTCCACAATTGTTGTAGCTCAAGGTTATATGAAAGTACGTAGCAAATACTAATAAAGCAAGAGAACATTTGAAATAAGACTTTGGGCACATCTGTTTCCCCCATATGTAAGCGAGGATGAGCAATTTTATGTTAAAAACATTTGCCGAAGTATAAGGAGCGTGTGTTAACTGTACTTCCCCAGCCTCTTCCCAGAGTACTTTATACTGGTAATTTGTAATAATACATTCTTTGATTTAGTTCAAAAGCTCTGAGAAGACTGATGTCCCAGGCTGGCATAAGCTGCTTCCCTTAACAACATGCTGTAGTCTTTGAAAAATCCCAGTGTGTCCCCAGTTTTGGTGTGTTCTGCTGGGGAGGCAAAAATAAGTGATTGCAGAGCAGATAGTTCTGCTAGTTAAACTGCAGTTATTCTGTGGGCACCTGCCTTAACTTGTGCCATACAAATGCCCATTGCAAACTGTTGCAGTAAAATTGTCCAATTCTTAATCTCCATTTCAGGTTGCAAGCAGAGCCCTCAGCAATAAAAAAAAGGCAATTCTCTTCCTTTGCTGCTTGTTCGGAGGATTCAAACTGTTCATCTTAAACCAAGAATTTTGGGATATTTTGCATTTGATTTTGCTAAATATGCCCGGTATAGTAAATACTTTTGAATACAAATAGTGCTGTGAGCTATCAAGAGCCCCTGGACTACAAAAGGAGAAAATATACCATCTAGAAACATCTCCAGAATTGTCTTCCCTGTTCACCAGAGCCTTTTGGCTGTCTCTCCTCTTTACAATGATGATGTCTGCGTTAGTGAGAGGAAACAGAAGACTTCTGAGAGTAATTAACTGCATTCAAGAAGAGATGTCATGACCTCAAGGAGGATAAAAGCTGCAGAGAACGCCCAGCAGGTAAATATGCTCCACAACACAGACAAAAGCCCATTCTCATCCTCCTCATTTACCACATGCCAAGAATGGTTTACACTGTATTGCCTCAGATATAGACCTTGCTCTTGCCACGATGCAAGTTTATGCTGCATTTCATAGAAGACAGAAGATCACTACAAACTACAGAAATACCCCAGTGATCATTCCAAACAGAGATCATTCCAAAGAAAGATTTCCCATTTCTGTCAGGAGGACAAAATAAAAGCAAAGATCTGCCATTAGTCACCAACAGACCTTTTCTATACAATAAAAAGAAAACCACTAATAGTTTAATCATCTGGTCCATCAATGCTTTCATTTTGGATGAGTTAGATTGTAACAAGGCACACGTTGGAGCAGGCTGGGCTGTCATGTATCTAGACCCCTTCTTCAAATGTAAGTCCCTTAAGGTCTCCCAGTTTGGGGTGAAACCAGTCAAAATAATCCAGCTGGATATTGCCTTTCCTAACTGTCCCATTCTGAAGTTCAAATCAATCAGTTTGGTACCTTTTAGAAATGGTGAAGCAAATAGACTAGTAGACATGAACTGATCAACAACTGAAGTCAGGATCTCATGTTATGGAGGGCAGAAACCAGCTCCCACCTTTTCAGGGTTGAGCTTGGCAGCCTTTTTCACTTCATTTCCACAGTAAATGATGAAACTCCTTGTACTCCAGGTGCAGAGAGCCTAGCACCTAAAAGTAGGCAGTAGCAGCAGTGCACCTAACAACCCAAGCCCAGGGCAGGAGAGCCACCCCATAGCTACATGGGTACAAATTAAAACCCTAAAACAACTTCGGGTAAGAAAGGCAACAAGTTTTAGGTTGTCATTAGCAATAAGCTTCTTGAAAACCCAAGTTTTTTCTTTGATGATGGCTTTGTGTGAATTGGAGTAAGAAAGCATCTTCCACAAACATTTTCCGGTCATAGACAAAGCCCAGTTTGCAACACCACATTTGTTCTCTAATCAAAGGCAAGAGTTTATTTCCAACATCAAAGCTGAGCTAAGCAAGCCTTTTTACAAAAGAAAAGAAATAAGATTGTTAAAATCCTTTTGCTTTTAATTACTGAAGGTTTCAAAGACAAAGGGAATTTTGCTTTCACATTTTGCCCAGCACTTTCCTGAGATTTACAACACGTAGTCTTCCTGGCACACATCTAAGAGGAAAGACAGAGTTCACAAGGAGACAACAATTTACAGTATTTGTATCATAATGCTGTCATGCCCTAGTGAGTCTTTGTGTCTCTGATATTCTTCTGAGAAAATCTTTCCTGTTTTTACCACAGAATACCTGGCTACATTGAGGCATTGCACTACATGCTGTAGTGTTTCTGTAGATAGGTGATGTGCTGTTGAAATTTTCTAAGATGGAAATGAAACCTAAAACCTTGGAAGGAGACATGCAAACGTTGCTACGCATTGAAACATTTTCTTATTAAGTCAGCCAGTGTCTCTGTATCAAATATAATCAGAGAACATATGACATGTTATGCATATGACAGATTTCAATAATAAAGGCTTCTACTGCTGCCTGCATTACTAATACATATTAACAATGGGCAGGTGAAGAAGAATTCTTAACACTTCCTTTATTTATTTTTTTTTAAATGAAATTTGAGGTGTAAATGACCAGGCTAGAAGACGCCTGTCCTCATGCAGATGATTTTCTTGGCAATCACTAAGAAAATCACTCAGGCTGCACCACAGCCTGGGGCAGGGAAGACGGCACCATCAACAGCATTAAGAACTCTATACATGTACTCAGCTGAGGCATCCTCACAACTCTGTGCTCTGTTAAAGGGAATTATAAATTTGAAATCAGGTACTTTTCATCCAAGTTATAAATGTTCAAAAAAATATCTCGTCTTCTACATGCTCAGTAGAGGCTAGTTACGGTTAATTAGTTCCTGTGTTTATGTGTTCTTACACACCAGATGGCTTGGTGAGCTATTCAAGCACTCCCCAACAGGACATTTTCTGGCAAGTTTCTTACAGAGACTGGACACCACTGGCAGTTTGGCAGCAGCTTTGCTATGAACAATGAACAAATATCACTGACAGGCTCAGTGGTTTCTCTATCCCAGGAAACATACTTCCACCTTGGTAAACCAACTCAGTGAGCATAAAAAAAAAAAAAGCAGATCCAAGCTGGCTTGGACTCAATGTTTATCCATAACTTCAGAACCTCCCTGGAGCTTAACTCTAGATAAATCACTTCCATGGAAATTCCAGCAAGACAGCATTACAAGTGAATAATGTGACTTTAGATCCAACTACAACTCGAAGTGAGGAATCACTTTGGCATCTGTGTCTCATGTACATTCCACAGGAAAAATGAGGCATCATTTCATGGATGAAATGGCCCATACCAAGATTTATATTTGAAACATTCTTGGTAAAGGTGACTAACAGCTAAACTCAGAGAGCACATAAAGGTAAAGCAGGGCTGAAGATTGAATTGTCAAAAAGTCAGTGTTCTATAATTTTCTGCAGAAAAGTCAAATCTATGTAAGGTAAAAAAGGACTATTTATGCTAATAGATGGTGAGAATAGTCAGGAATTACTAAAGAGAGAGGAATAAGCTTCAACAAAGCCATTCAATCTGCAGCTTCGCTGTGTCTCTACTGGCAGTCTCCTTTCAGACATTCTTCTTTTCATCTTTAAACTCAGAACATCTACTTATTTCCAGTCCTCTGCCACAGTTCTAGACATTGGTTTACCTTCAGCAGAAGCCACAAGGAAGCTAGTAAATGATCTTTCTGGTTTCTTTGCACATGAAGGGTAGGAAGAGGAGTTCTCAGAGAAAAAAAAAAATAATCAGCCTGTGGAGTTTCATGGAACTTCCGAAAAGGTTAGATTGACCTCTCCATTAAATCTAACTCAAATTAGATCTAGCCTTCATTGAACACAAGCATAAGTCTATCCCAGCTGACTTCTAAACATCTGTGAAAGGGGCTTCCATGCTGAAACCCATTCCTTCAAATAAGAGTACCTCCAACAACAGCCCCCTGCAGCAAACAAAGCAGGCTGAACTTGTTAAGGAGAACTGCTGACTCACACAGCAATAAAAACTCAGTGTTGTTAAAGCCGGAGTTGATTAAATATTTATTGCCTGGCAATTTTTTCACTTGCTTAAGTGTAAATGGATCTCTTATCCACTAAGAGATCGTAATTATAAAAAATATGTTTATAGCTCACTGTTTTCATGTATGTATGTATTTGAGTTTTCAACAAGCTGAAAAATCACACTTTCATCCATACTTACTCTTACTATTTAAACTAGTTTAATACTTGTTATATATAATGACTGCCATGATCATCACTGAGTAGGAGATAGATGTGGGATAGTCCCCAAACCATCCCATATGGAAAAAAATGTATGACTGCTACTGCAGGGTCAACCTCAGTCACTACCCTACCGCTCATGGTTGTAATCTCCACTTCTCTAAATGGTTAACAAATTGCTTTTTCATGACTATTTTTGGGGGTATAGCACAACATATTTGAGAAACAGCAGAATATAAAGCAGGAAAAACAAATGATGGAACATATAAACCCTAACTATTGCTGGTATTTAACTGTTTTCAGGAAGTGGCTATATCTCTAAACCAAAAAGACATCAATTGGGATGCTGTGCTCCCAGCTAGCCATCTGCTAAGAAGAGCAATGACACCTCAGCTCTTGCTGTAATGTTCAAAGTAGAGAAGACAACTCCTGCTGTGCTGCTGAGACCCTGGGAAACTGTTAAGTATGCAGTTATTCTATAAGGATTATCTGGACTGTGTTCTTCCCCGTGGGAAAGGTGGAGGCTCAAACTTTCTTTAGGCTGTACAGCTGGCAGGGAGGCCTTCAAAACTGCCTGGGGTGTGAACAAGGGTGTCCCAGACCAGCAGTGCTCATGAAGGGCGGAGCAGGGTAATGGCCAGCATCTACAGAGGGCTTGGATGAGCAGGACAAAAGTAACTGGTTTTCCAGGACTGAGAAGGGCAGGTTTGCACTAGAATAAAGCAGCTTTGTGAGGCACAAACATACACACTGAGCCAAAAAAGCATTTCACCTTTGCAGAGAGCAGCTGAATTCTGTTCTAAGCTGAATTCTGAAGCAAGTGGTCTCCAGCCTTCCACCTTCACCTCAAAAATAAGTTGAACTTTGTGGCAGATAAAAACTCCCTTCTTTTAAAAGGAGTTACACCCTTCTGCTAAGGAAGAAGCACTGATTAGGGTCCTCTAGTTCACTTCTTTTTGTAACATTCCCTTCATACACATCTGTATTGACATATGACAACTTAATTACGCATGATTGAGATGCTTACATTTACTAGATCTAGTTAAAAGTATATGAGACCCCAGGAACACAGACATGAGACCCCAGGAACACAGTGACACCTCCATGCACGGAGGCATCACCTCCCGCCTCTGTTACTTTCTGAAATTGGAACTGATTCAGCATTAAGAAAAGATGGGACCTCATAACAAAACTTTGAAAAGTGAAGATCAGAGGGAGGGTAAAAAAAACCCCTAACGGTTAACTCTGAACAAAAAGAAATGAGAAGTAGAACAATTAAAGCGCCTAGATAAGTAAAAATCACTGGTGAAATTTCAAAATCCTGGAACATTTAAATAGATGCCTGTTACCCACAAGAAAGCAGATGGACCCAAAAACACACAGAAAACAGTGATATTTCTTAAATGTTGCCCTGAAGCCCTGAAGATAATTGATCTCCTAAATATCATTCAAGTAAACCAGGAGGAGAGTGCAAGCTATTTGCCTCAGGTTTGTAGGTCTTAAGAATATTGCAATACAGAATATCCTTGCTGGAAGATTGGAATATTAAAGATTCCTGCAAGAGGAAGGAGAGCCTGCTGAAGCATCTTTGTCTGCTCTTAAATTAATGAACAAAAGCAAACCATTATACTTTGACAGATTTTCTTGTAAGACAGCGACTGTACTCAGAGAAGAGATGCTGTCAAATACAGGTCTACAGGCAAGGCTGGTTTAACTTTCAGAAAAATCATTGTGTTGAATGAAATGCAAAAAGTGAAAGTAAGGTGAAACTAGGTTAGTCTCACCATTTTAAGAGAAAACTAAAAACCAGAAGATCATAACTGTAAGAATTCAGAAGGGATTTCAGGGGTCAAAATGCAAGAGAAATGCAAAAGGAAGTATTGCAAAAGATACAGCAAAAATAAAGCCCCAAATAATTTCCAGCATTTCAAAAACTCTGCACCAAAGCTACAGAAATAACCATTTAAAAAAATGGAGTCCACCAGTAGCAGATCCAGAGGAGACCAGTACACAGGTCAACAGGGACAGCCAGGAGGTTTGGCTGTCAACAGTCTGAGAAAGCAAGAGCTGAGATGATGCCTTGGTGCTCTCAAAAGACATAATACAACATTATTTGACAGAGCTCTATGAATTAAATATCAGTGCTTGCTGCTCGACTTGAAAATCTTGTTGACATCTGAATAAAAAACATGATAAACTGGTGAAATCAAAAATAAAACATAAGAATAGTTCCTACTGAAAGACTGAGTCAAATACAAGCTAGAGTGTGAAGGTAAAGATGTGCAGCTAGGCTTGCTAGAAAGAGTGAGAATATTAGGACTAAAAGCAATATGTAGCTTTTGGCTTGGTTCAGTAAACAGATACTATGAGACAAAAAGCAATTACCCAGTCCCCAAACCAATGTGGGACATGATTACAAAGTCCCAGGAAAACACAAAACCCCACAGAAAGCTCTGAAAGTCATTAGGATTACAGCAGCAGGACAAGGCCAGCCCACATTTACTCCATCTGGAGCTATGCACATGATCACAGGGCACTGCTGCTTGTGTCACTACTGCTTATGTGCTACTGAGTTTCTTAAATTTAAGAGAGTTTATACTATTTATTTAAAAAGGAATGTGGCTTCAAAACCATTCAAGCAGTTCTAAACATCTCATGTCATGAGTTCCTCAACATATTTCAAACTTAGCAAGCAGACACCACAGCTCACACTCTGTCCAGCTCTCCCAGGCTCATGGGAGCAGTATGTCGCTTCTTACAAGATTACGCTTGTACACACTGGTTTTGGAAAACTCACACCATAACCTTAGCTTCAAATGAACATAAACCAGAAACTTGGATCTGAAGAATCAAATTTACACAAAGAGGACATTGATGTGACCCTTTAGAAAACAGCTGTGTTGCTGCAGCAAGAGTGGACATTTCTCCTTGCTGCCAGGACACAGCCTGCCAAAGGACACCACCATACACACTTACGCAAAAAGAAACTTTTTGTGGTTTTAATTGGTATCGACTTTGTACTTTCTGTTTCCTATTATGGGTGTGAATGAATACAAAACTTCAAAACAAAATTTCACTGAAATTAATGAGTTCTGCTTGACAAAAAGGAACTTGCTGACCCAACATGAAAGTCAGCAAAAATTGGTGGAATTACTCTGAAGTTCAGTTAAAAAGTTAATGAATTTCAATGAACCCAATTATTAACACAGATTCTGAGTTTCATCAGTATCCTGGCCAAACAAAACTACAGGCAGAACCTCATATGAAGAAAGAGAAAACCTGAAGTTCGAGAATGGAAGACTGGAGAAAGCTGTGGAAATGATGTATAGATGATGGCACAACTGTGCCTTCTCACTGTGACTCAACATGTGACTCTTCCTCCCCGTCCTTGAGTTCATTTGTTTATGCCTTCATGATGAAAGGAGCGCAGCTGTGATACCTGGCATCCCTTTTCATTACAACAGAGCCATGCAGGATAACTGTGGGAGCCAAATGGAAGAAATTATATATTCATGAAGTGCAAAGTGAGAAATGAATTAGAAAAAATACCCTGCTTGGCAGCTACATGCCGGACCACAGGCAGGTGCAATTAAGAAGCAGATGAAAGCTAGGACAGAAGACAGGGACATTCTGGGGAAGAAGCATGTTTTTCTAGCACCTCCTCTGGGCAGCTGGGTTGTTTAACCTCTCAGAGGAATTCTTTGACCTCTCCTGGCAATAATTATCAACTTTGCTCAAAACTTTGCAGACGTGAATTCTGTTTTCTCACTTTTCAGTCGACAAATTCCTCTTTTGCACCATGCCTAAAGTGTTCAAGAGTGAAAAATAAAACAAATGCAGAAAGTAAGAAGCAAATCATTCAAGGAGCAAAGCAAAGGCACAAATCAACAGAAATCTGAATCCTGTTAGGTATGTTGCTGCTTTCTTGCGCAAGTAGGACAATCTTCTCCCTGCTGCTCTGGCAGAAGGGAACCTTGAAGATTATCCACCAGCAATCTTACACAGGCTTTGTTGTTCTGACAATTTTTTATGCTCCAGAAACACACAGAGAGATTGCGGCTGCAATACTCCCCTGGATGCCTACACTTACCAAGGGGCCCGGAGCTACCACTGTCTCCAGCAATAACTGAGTATCTCATTGCCTGAGGAGCCGAGGTTTACGCAGAGAAAGCTCAGCGGCTCCCCATGGTAAAATTTCAATACTACAGGGCTGTCTGTCATATTTGCTTTAGGAAAATAAGCATTTAGCTATGAAAGATTACATGATCAGTACGGATGGGTATTATTTGCATGGTCATTAATATTTCCAAGTACTCTTCAGAAAACAAAACCAAAATTCCAGCAAACTAGACAATACATTGCTGTCTTTCTGTTTATTAATCATCTCATTTCTAGCACTTTAAGGCTCTTTGCACCATCAGCACAGTTCTGTTGCTGTGTAACAGCAACAGTAGTGAGAAAAATGTTATTCATTAAACAAAGAGCTTTTGCTGAGAAATGTAAGGCGCAAAGGGGCTTCATGTTAAATACCAGATCAGTCAAAGAGTTCTGCTCAACACGTCACTGTCCACATGGAGACCGGTGACAAATGGTGTCCCTCGGGGCTTGGTCTTGGAGACAATACCATTCAAAATCTTTGTGCCAACACGGACAGTAGGATTGTGTATGCTCTCAGCAATTTTGCCAGCAACACCAAGCTGTGTGGTGAAGTCACACACTGGAGGGGAGGGATGGATCCAGGGGGACCCTTACAGTCTGGTGAGGTGGGGCCTGTGCAAACCTCATGAAGCTCAATAAAGCAAAATGCAGGGTACTGTACGTGGGTCAGGGCAATCCCAAACACACGGGGACAGCCTGGGCAGAAAAGTGACTGAGAGCGGCCCTGAGAGAAGGACTTGTGGTGATGGCTGATGAAAGGCTCACCATGGGCTGGCACTGAGTGCTCCCAACCCAGAAATCAAGGGAGTCCTGGGCTGCATCCAAAAGAGTGTGGCCACTAGGCTGAGAGAGAGGATTCTCCCCCTCCACTCTGCTCTCCTGAGACCCCACCTGGAGCACTGCACACAGTTCTGGGACCCCCAACATAAGAAGGGCATGGAACTGTTGAAGCGAGTCCAGAGGAGGCCACAAAGTTCCAACAGAGACTGGAGCATCTCCCTTGCTGGCTGGGAGAGCTGGGGCTGTGCAGGCTGGAGAAGAAAAGGTTGTGTGGAGACCTCACAGCACCTTCCACAACCTGAAGGAGGCCTAGAGGGAAGCCAGAGAGGGTCTCTAAATCAGGAATTTTAGTGCCAGGACAAGGGTGAATGGCTTCAAACTAGAATAGAGTAGGTTTGGATTAGATGTCAGGAAGAAATTCTTCCCTGTGAGAGTGTTGAGGCACTGGCACAGGTTGTCCAGGAAGGTTGTGGATGTCCCAGCCCTGGCAGTATTCAAGACCAGGCTGGATAGGGCCCAGGGCAGGGGGTTTGGAATGAGATGATCTTTAAGGTCCCTCCCAACCCAAACTATTCTGTGATTCTATCATTTGATTAGGCAGGTATTTTTTACGGCATATGCCAATGGAACAGATAAACAAAAACCCTGCAGAAACAGTTCCCACCTAATGGTTAATGCAAGAGCATTAAGAGCTAACAGGCATCAGTTTGTAAGAAGACAAAATCAACTTGCTGATCTGTAGAAACAAAGAGAAATGCAAGTGTGCATGTGTGGTCATGTTTATGGCAGATGGGAGAAAATGTATAGACAAAGTCAAAAATGCAGTGATTGAAACATGTTTCTGAATTTAGTCAGATCCTATGTCTTCAGGCTTCCAGAGTGTAGAAAAGAAAACTGGAAGGTTCTTTAATAAAAACTTTATATAGAAGAATCTTGATCCTGGCATTTAAGAGGTCTGCAGAGCCTCTGAAGTTTCACAAGAATGAAGCCCAATCCTGCAAAATTCAGTAGAGTAAATCTCCCATTATCACAAATTGAAGCTTGCATGAGGGCAACAAGAGCAGGCTTGAAGTGCGGTAAAAGCAGTAAAAAAAAGGTAAAAGCAGTACTGCAGATGACACCCCAGCATGCCGTTCCCTTCTTCCCAGAGCTCCAACTGGCACCTGATGAGCAGCTGCAGACAGATAATTCACATCTCTCTAGGAACAAGCTGCTACTGCAAACCATGCTGTGTGAAAAGGTCTTGATATTTTTTTGCAAATAATTTTAATAGCTATTGCAGTGTAGCTGTGTTTGACTATATCCACACATACCATAAAAGGGCTGTGTGCATCTGCTGATAGGGATTCTGGCCCAGCTACCGTAGAGCTATATTTGATAATTTGCAGATTCCCTTAACAACAAAGTGGAAGCTGAAAGATAAAGAAGAGGAGAAAGAACACTGGATTTTAGGGCCAGAGGGAGAAAAGAACTGTCCGCAGAACCAGCAACTGTATTTTAGCATAAAGGCATCATTATGGTGAGATAGAAATGGAGCAACACAGCAGGGCAGAGATGTACAGCCGCTCACCGGGACAAGTCACTTGCAGCCTCAGGAGCTGTACAACCACATGACAGCAACTCATATAAACCCATCTGCATCTCGGTGTTATGGCTGACTGACACCATGTAGAGTCGAGTCCAAGCACGTCTCTAGCAAAGCACAAATTACTTAAACAATGTTTACAAGTTCATCTGCATCTTTGTTTAATTTTTATTCATTTTAATTTCTCTTCCTCTTTGAGCAGCAGTGTTTAAATTCGGTTTTTTAAAGTGAAATAAATAGTCACATCATCATAGAGAAAAAATATGCAATTGTATAATTAAAGTTGATAGACAATATATTTAAAGAAGATGCTCAGAACATGAGTCTCACCAAAACTGGCATCAAGCCAGTTTCAGCAAGTAAACAATTTTTAAATTAAAAAAATCAAAATCTTAAATAAGACATGGAGCAAAAGAGGGACGTAATCAAGAGAAAAATACATTAAGAAAATATGCAAGACTGCATGCAAAAAATTTTTTTCAAAAGTGATGTTGCAATTTCAAACCTAACAACATGAGAAGGAAAGAGTTAAAGTATTTTTAAATCTTAAATGCTAAATAATGATGCAAACAAATGAAACCATATGTTAGCATTTCCTCAGTCCTGCCCTTTGACATACAATTTGAAAATCTCACTCTTGCAACTTGTATGAAAAAAAAACCCCCAAATGGCTACAGAATCTTCAGCAGTACAAGTGTTTGCCATATGAAACCTTGGTGAAGGATTATGAAATTGCCCAGAGATTTTTTTTTTTTTTTAACCTAAAAGAGAAGTCCTGAAACTTCCTATTATATATTTGATTTCTGAGCTGTAGATAAAAGTCAGTGCTGTCTCACAACTGGGCAATGTAAATGTGTGCAAAGAGGTGCTCACACAACTTTGAAGTAACCTGTAGATGAGAGTGGCAGACGCTCTCATCTCAGTTTATATTCCACTCTTTCCTATCTGGTGCCTGCCTTATGGCATTAAAACATCTCATGAGAATCATTAGTGGGTTTTTACAAACTCTTCTCTTCCCTAGCCCTCAGACAATATTGCTTTCAAGCAGACCGTCGGATACACAAAATTCACATCTAGGGATGACTTAGAAAGTTCAAAATAAATTATAAATCAAGGCAAATAATTGCCAAACAATGGTTTACCACACTCAGTCAGACCAAGAGCTCAGTCTGTCATCTTTCACAGCATCAAAAAATAGTTTAAGTTGAAAAATACCTTCAAGATCTTTGAGTCCAGCTGTTCTCAAGGTAACTGTCACTGTGATATTCAGACACAAAAAGCAGGAAAAAAAGTCTAGTCATTCCCCCCAGACATGCAGATGCACGTCCTTCAGCACAGGCCAAGTCACAACATCTGCTCAAAATCAAAGGACAGGACACATAAGATCCAGCTTTCAATTATAAGCAGGACCCTTAAAAATCTAAGGAATTTCAAAATGCAGAACTACATATCTCAAAGCTACCTGGTTTGACTTTCCTTTTACATTACTTTAAAACACCTGGCTTTCAGTTTTACTGTTTCTTCCTGCCTTGACAATGCTGTGTTTCCCTGAGTATTGTTTTTGCACAGCTTGTTTTTTGGTAGCAGGCAGGCCACAGAGGTGGCTTCTGTGAGAAGTTACGAGAAGCTTCCACCATGTCTGGCAGAGCCAATCCCTGACGGCTCCAAAGATGGACATGCTGCTGGCCAAGCCTGGGCCAATTAGAAATGGTGATAACACCTCTGGGATAACAGATTTAAGAAAAAAGAAAAAACAAATTTGTGGTGCAGTTGTAATTTTCCAGTCAGAGAGGAGTGCAGTGAGAGTATGTGAGAGGAGAACGACCTGCAGATACCAAGGTCAGTGGAGAAGGAGGGGGAGGAGGTGCTCCAGGTGCTGAAGCTGAGATTCTTCTGAAGGCTGTGGTGAGGACCATGGTGAAGCAGCTGTGTCCCTGCATCCCATGGGGGATGCAGAGATCCACTTGTAGCCTATGGAGGAGCCCATGCCAGAGCAGGTGGATGCCTGGAGGAGGCTGTGATCCACTGGGAGATCCGGTGGAGAGAGGGGGTCCCTGCTCCCAGGCTGGAGCAGCCTGTCCTTGAAGGACTGCACCCCGTGGAAGTGACCCATGATGCAGAAGTTTTGGGAGGATTGTTGACCATGGGAGGGACTCAAGTTGCAGTAAATTGAAGGGAACTGTTGCTCGTGAGATGGAGCCCCGTCCGAGAAGTTCAGAGAGAACTGTTTCCTGTGGGAGGGACCCCACAGTGCAGCAGGGGAACAACTCCTCTCCCTGAGCAGTGGAAGAAGCTACAGGTGATGGACCTACCACAACCCCCACTCCCTGCCTCCTTGTGCCGCCGGGGTAAGGCTGGGAAGGAGAGAGGGGTGGGGGGAAGGTGTTTTTAAGGACTTGTTTGGCTACTCAGTATCCTGCTCTGATTTTGTTAGCAATAAATTTACTTTACATCTCTAAGTTGAGACTGTTTTGCCCTTGATTGTATTTAGTGAGCGACCTCTCCCAGTCCTTAACTCATGAACTGTTCATTATATTTTCTCCCCCCTGTCCAGCTGCAGAGGGGGATGAACAAGTGGCTTTTGTGGGTGCCTGGCATCAGGCAGGGCCAAACTACAACACTGTATTAGCCCAAGAAGGACATGGTTGATGCTAGAGGCATACAGGAGGCCCAAGGGTCATGACATGCACCTTGGCTCAAAGACTTCAACTTTAGACGGCTGGGAGCCATCACTACCAAACTACCAACACTCTCTGCCAAGTCAAACAACATGTCATCTGGGGCACTGCAGCATCAGCTGGCCTCTCTGAGTGCAGCACTGCCCAGAGGCCTCAGGACCAGGGGCACATGTGGGGTGGGCGGCTCCTGTCCACAGCTCCCAGCTGCCAGGATGGAGATCCCAAAATCACCTACCGGGGTGCTGAGCAACTGGGAACAGTAATTACACGGTTGTCTTTAATTAGGTTATACTGCAAATTTGATCTCATGCACATGGGAGGCAGTTCTCAGAGGAAATGTATTTCTGTAAAAGGTGTGAGATTTGAAAAAATAAAATTCTACCCAAAATAAAGCAGTAAGACAAAATGCTGCCAGAGGAAGCTACTACAGGTGATAGGGGAATGCTCTCAGAAAAGAGCAGCCTTTGAAGATTTACAAGTTAATATCACCATTGTGGTACAGAGTTAAAGAGCTAATGGGTTGTGTATCTCCTTCCTAGAAAAAATATTTTCAGTAAAGCGGTAAAGATGCATATATATGTGTGCCGTGTTTACCAGCTCCACATCAGCTTGAAATCAGCAGGCTGAATATAGCTGTCATTTTGAAGCAGTCTCTGTTTCCAGACACAGGTAACACTACCCTCTGCTGTAGGAAACCACAAAGTGCCTGGGCGGGGGACACTGCAGACGGCACAGCCACCAGCCCCAAGGAAGCGTCTGGGCACCGTGTCCTTTTCACCCCCGGTGGCAAATCACTGCTTTCCCACTGAGCCACCCTTGGTCTATCCCCCTTACTGCCCTGAAGGTGCTGTGCAGGGTGTGAGGGCTACAGAGAGTTCCAGAGTCCCCATGGCCCTGGCACCTCAATGCAAAATGACTTGCATAGCTTAAAGTGTTTCTGTACTGAATTATATTCAGGCCCTTTGCTCCTGTTTCTATTAACTTATAATTTATGCTACATATGAATGATTTCTGAATGACGTTCAGACTTTTACTACCCTTTCCTCATGCCTCATTCTGTTCCCTGTTCAAATTGCAAAGTGATCTGAACCAAATATTTACTCCCTAGAAGGCTGAGTAAGAAATATTCTTGCTCTGGTGCAATCAACAGCCTAAAATCCAAGTCTAAGCTCAGCCTGTGCCCTACAGAGTGTAGGCCAGGGCTGCTGAAGCATAGCATCTTCCAGGGTACCTCAGCTTGAGGTACTAACCCCTCAGGCAGCCTCTTCTTTCCACCAGGATGGCTTACAGCATGCAGACAGCAGAGAGCACTGTCTTCTGCCTTCTGAACATCTAGGAATTTACGACTCCTAGGCTACGGAAATGCAAGAGGGACTAGCTGAGAGTCTTGCAGCAATGGATGTATGTGCTCATGGGGTAAGCAAGGAGAAATTCAAGTGAAAAGGGCTGTCATACTCCCAGTACCCGGAGCTTCTCAGCTAGGAAATGTCATGTTATCTAACAGTCTGTTTCTCTGGCAGCTCTTGCACTTGAAGGCATGTGAAACCACACACCTTTACATGGGTCAGGGCAAAAGGAGATGGCACCAAAAGGAGATGGAGAAAACACATTCAGCCTTTTCACAAAAATCACATTTGCTCATCTATGGATCTTCCAAAACCCTCTCCACACAGAAGTATCCATCACTGTTCTGCTTTCAAACTGCTACAAAAGCCTGCAATGACTGTTTTATGTACAGCTCAGTGCAACTGCCATCCAAGAGTGGCATGTCCCTTTCTGTATGTCCCTTTTTGTCACAACTCCAGGCCACAGTGTTGAGTCGCTTATGTCCGGTGCAGACAAGAAAGCCTTGGACTACAAAAGTTACCCAAATATTTAAGGCTGAAATCAGCCATCAAACAAACCTATTGAGACAGGAGATTGAGCACAGGAAGGTATTTCACTGGGTAATATATAAATAATCTGGGAAAATCCTTCCCACAGCTGTTGTGGGTAATAAATGCATACTGAGTCAAAAAGTGACCAAAAAAATCCTCTTAAGAAAAAAAAAAGCAATGCATGAAGTCTTATTAAATTCTTACTTCTAGAATTCAATAAATTTCTAGATTACTGTTCTCTAGAGATTAGGAGTTTATTGAAGGAAGTACCTGGATGTGATTGCCATGCTCTAGCAGCCCTTCTATGGCACCTGATAGCCACACCACCTAAACCAGGCTACTGAGTCTAAAGGGCATCTGACCTAACCCAGCAGCACAGCGCTTGTGGCCAAGAAACATCATTTTAGGGATTGCACAGTTAAAAACAACTAAACAAAATCATGCAGCTGCAAGGCTTCTGCAAAAATAGGCAAGGGTTTCTGTAAATCCCAGCCTCAAGTTTATCTATAAACAGTTAGTAAATAACATTTGAATTGCTATAGTTATTGTGCATCACACCCACTTGTTCCTAATGCTGGTGGTCTTCAGACAAAACTGAAGCACCCTTTGTTGGATTCAGTTTATTTTATTTAGAAATGGAAGTAAAAGAAGGAGAATTATGGGTATTTGAATCCTGAAAATGAGTATCAGCAGCTCTAGGATTTAAGGCCCTGTAAAAAAATACAGCTGACTTCATTCACACAGTAGGTCTGTGTGCCATAAACAGAGTTAACCTAAGCTAGAAAACAGCTGCTTCGGAGCCTGGACAGTAGAATTATGGCAGGAACAGAGAATTTTCCAGGGCACAGAACAAAGGCCCCACAACCCAAGTTGCCGTCCTCAGGAACACAAACCCTGTGTGATGATTTTTATTTTTCACCCATGATGCAGAAATAGCAGCATTTCTTTTTGTCACAACACCCACACACAGATGGGCTTGCTAAAGACTGATATGCCCAAAAGCTGTGGCTACAAATATCAAAAGCAGCTGAGGGAAATCTATTGAATTTCAACAGGAGATTTCTGCAACTGTTTTTTTAGCAACCAGATGAGTAATAGCCTATCTGAAAGACTCTGAAGGATATCATTTAGACTTAAGCAAGAGCTCTTCAGACAGGCAGTTCTAGCACCAGGGAGGAATGAGCAATTCTGTGTAAATAACCAATAGTGGAGCATGCCTCTTACAGCAACTCTCACTTCCTAGGCTGCTCTAGTCTTTTAGCAGGAAACTAAGCTCCCAAAACTCACAGGCCAGACTGTACATGGCTCAATCGTTTCTAAAGACCTTTAAGACAACACTCCTGAATAAATGATAAGCTTACATATATCCAGCACTTCATTCATTCATTCATTGCCAAAGAAGGATGATAGAACGATGTTTCTCCAGCTCTGCTCCAAGAGGGCAAATCTGAGCTCCATGCTGCCGAGCCTGAAAATGTGTTCAGAGATGTGACACGCCACAGGCACTGATACAGCTCTTTCGTTCATGTGAAACGCACACACTTATAACACCTTCAAATGATTGCTGTATCTGACTGTAGGAGTGCTTTTTAATTCTATTATTTTTCATTCAAATTTCATTATTGAAGACTGAAGGAAAATAAAAGCAATTAATGGAAAAAGACAATAAAAAATCTTATGTAGATAAAGAATCACCCATGCTCACTTGACCTATTGCTGCAGGCAAATTAGATAAAAGCAGACACAGTTTTCTGAGCAATATGTTCTGGTGAATGCTCAAAATCTTAAACGTAAGTCCTTGAATGTAATGAAACAATTACTATAACACATAATATTAGTTATAACAAATACACCAAAGTGCAGCATGTTGTTCTCTTGTCCACCCAAAACCAGCAAAAGCCAAACAAAGGGTAACAGATACTCTTAAGCCTGGCTGCAAGATCTGTGACTTTTCATTAGAGATTTACACGCAACTTTGCTGAAGATATACTTTCTGGCCAAATGCTGATTTTCTTTGCTTTGTACCTCAGCTTAAACATCTATGAAATAAGAGTACAAGCCAGAGCCCCCTTCAGAAATAAGCCTGCTGCATAAATGGTACAGACCTGAGGATGGGCTTTTCTGAAGCAACACCTCAAGCATTACAAAGCTAAGATGAGAGACCATTAACTATTTCAGCTGTGCAATGGCTACAATTCTGTCAGGCTGTCACCCCACCTAGTCTGAACATAAGCAGAATTAAAACCCGAAAGACGACCCTGTCCTCAAGACAGCGCTCGTCTCTGAAACTCTACTGTGCTTGCTTTTGCAGAACTCTTTTGGGATAAGAAAGCCTGGTACAACCTTGTTACTTACTGAGTAGGAAATTCTGAAAATGGTGACATAACAAAAAAAAGTAAAGTCAATCTATTTACCTGGGGCAGGGTATAGTGAGGGTTGAAATACTGCTTACTGCAGTGGAAACACACATTGTGGAAAATATATTCCTGCAGAATCACAAGCAGTTATCTCCACCATCACCCCCTCTCACCCTGTTATCTTGTTCCAGCAGCTTTCCATAAATACTCACAAAAATTTACAGAGGCTGCTGATTATTTAAACTGGTGGGTAAAAGCACAGCACTGTTAGAACAGCCTGGTAAGGTTAGGGCTTTGGCAGACTATGTATCAAAGGGTTTTCACAGCATTTGTCACAACCTCCACTTTCACTGCATTGCAACAAGAGAGGAGGGTTCCTGCGACAGACAGACTCTGCCAGCTTGCACAGCTTTAAACCTTCTTTCTGAATTCAATCCCCAACTTTTTTTTCTCTCAGGTGATACCAGCACTATGTATACTTGAAAGTACAACCTCCAAAGAGCTGGGGAATAGGAGCTGAGGATGGACACACATGCAGTTTTAGGATGAGTAGAGCAATATAAAAAGCCCTTGATAATATTGCTGAAGTTGGATTCCTCACAGCAGTGAGAGATATGCACAAATGGGATTTTTGGAAATGCCTCTTGTTGGCTGAGCTCCCTCTGTCCCTCAACAGGATATGGAAAAGCAGTTACTGAGGGATTAGAGTTCCAAAAGTTTCAGATAAACATATTTCCTCCCAAAGCCCCCAGCAGCTTTGTAGTTCATATCTAATTGAGCTAGAGCTGTTGCTAGAGCTGCTGCTTTCTGCTGTTTCATTACAGAAGGAGTCTGAGTGTAACACCTCTCCCTTGCATATAGCTCAGGGCTTGTGGAATGAGGGCAATGAAAAGAGAGAAGCTATTTCTTGTGTAACCCACCAGGCACTGTTCTCTGCAAAATGTTTGCCTGTCACCCCACACAGGTGACTCTCTTTCCCATAATTTCCCTGGTACCTTCTCATTTTAAGGCACAGAATTGCTTACTTACTAGAGACAAGCTGGAATCTAAATGTTAATCTATCCCTCTGCTTACACTGCACAGGAGCAGTGAGCTTGGTACTGAGTTTCCCAGGAATAACAATGTCAAAAGTCAAAATGCAAGAAATCCTTTTGGATTTTGTCATGAAGGTATAGATACAGCTTCACAGTCCTCTGCAGTCCACTGATCAGCACAAATACGTGGTTAAGGACTGCAAGCTTTTGAACAAGGCTCTTCAAACAAAAAAAAAAAGTTACTTTGTGTACTTCAACACTGTGGATTTCTCTTCAGATGAAGAAGGAATGATTTCAGTGGCTTCATCAAGAATCAAGAAAGCATTCCCTTTATGTCTTTTTAAAGGAAAATAGAGCAAGAACACTAGCATATTGGAAAATCTGCTAGATCTGTGCACTACTTTGTGTTCATATATTTTGAAGCACCACAGTCCATTGACATAAGGAATCAAAAAGATCCTGGAGTCAGCAGCATGCCTCTGGCAGCAAGAAGACATGTACTGAGGCTGGCCCCACTGGGCTGTGCTACTGCCGTGTGGCACGAGTGTTACGACATCAATAGCTACTGATAGTACAGTAGACCTGGTATAGTTGTTAGGCTGTTTCCTGGTCAAATTAAATTTTGATCACATACGAGTAGAACCTATGCATCATCCAAACCCATATCATCAGTTATGGTGAAACATCTTTTCATTCATGTCTGATCATTCCTTTCCTATGAGAGCAGTTTGCTAGTTCACTAAGATAACACTAATGCAGATGCTGCAACATGGCCAAATGGTCTGAACATAAAAACGTTTTTAAAATCCTTGACTATTATTAGTTAATTTGCGTCATTAATGTATGCTACCACCAAGCAACAATAACGGAACAGAAGCAAAGAGTGCCTGGACAAATCAACACTCAACATCCACATGCAGCCTTCATAATCATTCACGATGATGCATTAAGTATTCACAAGCATCCATTTCTGGGAATGAACTTCACACAAATAAATTCTTAACACTAGAATTTCTCACCCCACAGTGCTACAGAGATCTTTTCTAGGCACAAATTTGGGAAATAAATTGTTGTTATGGAATGTTCCATCATGAAAATGCAAGCAGAAATTACATTTTTATTGCCATAAATGCCATCAACTATTTATTTTCTGTGCAGTGGTCACAAAATCATCTGCTACATTTTAAAAGTGTCACACAGACAACATGAAACATTTATTTAAGAGTTTGTACATGCAGAGAGCTTGATTTAAACAGTCCTAATTGGGCTTCTCACTGAAGCGAAAACTAGCAGTTTGACAGTCAGCACCTTTCATGGAAACTTAACCTCATTCAGAGCCACTGAACACAACATTTTTAGCCCAGCAATACAAGTATGTATCTTGGCACAGCTTGGCACAGGCAACTGTATTCACGTCGGAGACCATGTGTGAATAAAAACTGTGACTGTGCACAGAGGTAACAGAAGACTTCCAGAAGCCAAACTGTCAGACTCAGAGAGAAGACAGAGCAAAACTCCCATTTTGCAGACAAGTTCTTAGCATATCCAGATTTCACCTAAACCAGAAGAGTATCTTTTTTACTCTTTTATACTCACATGTTATTATTCTGTGTGTTCCACTTACAGCTCTTGCTATAATTTTGCAGATTACTAAGGACTAAACTAACTGGACTAAACTCCATTATTTTCAATGCTGCAGATGCATATTTCCTGCTGATTTTCCTGCATCATGGTGCATCATTTTTTATTTTTCTTTGGGAGCTTACAAAATTTATTTAACCCCTGGCTTAGCAGATCGCAAGACCAGACTCTTCATTAGCTTAAGTCACTTATCCAAATAGCAGTGTCGCACAGGAGACCTCATGTTTATACAAAGGCCTGTAATTGTTTTCTAGTACTTCTGCTCTGGAACAGATTAAGAGGCCCCAAATCACCCGTTAGGTTGAAGATAGGCATAGCATAGCACTCTCATGCCTATTATTTTATCAACATACAAAAATAAAATATAAAAGCTAGATGTGCAAGACCAAATGCAAATACAGAAACTCTGATTGTACTCAACAGTGGGAAAAAAAATAGAGTAATGGCCTCAATTTGGAGGAAGTATCCTCTCTCACGGCCCTGTCTCTTCTATTTACACCATAAACAATAAAAGGAACAGGAATATGTGCAACTCTACCAATTTAGACCAAAAAAAAAGTGGCAATGAACAGAAGGAACTAAATGTTTTTGGGGAAGAGTTATGTACTGCTTGAGAGACAGAGTGAAAAACACCCAAAAAGGTACGAAAAACAAGCCAGACTTTTGGCAGGTGGCAGTGCACCAGGGCAGCCACAGCCTGGACAGTGTAGCCCAGCTCCACTGGAGTGTGCTCTTGGTTTGCAATAGGAGCATCAGCGCTAGGCTGCAGGAGTGTGGAGCTGCAGCAGCCCCTGCTCCAATGTGATTTTGCGTGACATGAGCTGGCAGGACTCAATCAACTACTGGCAGGGCCTGCTACCAGCAACAAAAAAGCAGCTATGCTGATGCTGACGTCTCAAGAGTCAGAAGTAGTTAACAATTCACTCAGAGAGTTAGAGAGAATGAGAAGGGGGTTGTCAAATATTGTCTTGCCTTATCAGTGAAACAGACCTCATAGCTTGACACTGAACAAAGGACCACCTGAACTTTTATTGCAGAGTCCGGGGTCTTCTTGTTGTGACATCGTCTTCTGCTGGATCTCTTGTCACCTGGCTGTCTCTTCCCACAGGTGCTCCTGTGCCCTTTGTGATGCAATGGATTGGAATCAGTTCACAGCCTCTTGCACGCAGCAGTGGAAGATTACGACCACTGGCACAAGAAAACCACTGACTCATTAATAGGGAAAGATTGAACATGTGCACTAATTAGGTAAGAAGCAAGAGAATCATTAATCAAAAGAAGTAGAATAGTAATTAATAAGAGAACTAGGTAAACTAGGTAACTTGTAGCCAGTGGCTAAAATCTGTATGTAGTGTAAAGTTTTCAGAATTGGTGTGCTTGATTTGGGGAAAGCTTTTACCTTGTACCATGCACAGAATAAACATCTCCCGTCCGAACCCTGTCCCTGTGTCTCTGTTTAGAGAGCCCGTAAATCAGCAGCAGTGCCACCTGTGCTGCTCACCGCGAAACAGACTTCCCCCAGGCCTCATCCTGGGCAGATTCCCTTGCCCTGGACTCCGCAGCTTTGAGGCTAACAGAGCTGGTGAATGCTGTGTCACGGCTTGGCCCCGACAT
>VXAC01002615.1:30248-66236 GCA_013399225.1 Rhipidura dahli | reverse complement strand
AGGGCTGGGTGCCAGGGGGAACCTGTTTGCTTTGGGCTCGATTTGAAGTCACCATGGCCGAGAGTGGCAGTGCCAGGTTTGCCTCTCCCCTTCTGGGCTGTGCATGATCTGTTGTCAGGACCGAGCTTGGCATTCTGTGCTGCTTTTTCCTCCTCATCCTGCTGGTGGCTCTGGTGTGATGTGACGCTACCTGTGCCTGTCACACCTGTCCCCAAGAGGAGCATGGCAAGGAGCCTTTGGCACTGTGATTTTTGGCTGCTCTGTCCCACGTCAGTGGTTTGAGGGGGACCCCAAGGGCCACACGCTCCCTGCTGGCATCGCTGCCTGGGGATTGAGCATTTGTGAGCATCCAGTGGTTTGTTGTAAGGGATTTTCTGCTGTCCATGAGCAGCTATGAAGGTGAGCATATCCCCAGCGCTCCTGCCCCTTTGGAGCATCCCTGCTTGGCAGGAACAGGATGAGACCCTCCCAAAGGCACTGGTGGATGGCTATCCCCATGGGATGGCTCCTCTGGAGCAGGTGGAGGAATGTGGCTGTCCGCTGGCATGTGCAGCACCGGCGGCTCCCGGCAGCTTTGGGGCGGGCTGGGAGAGTGACCCCGCGGGGGAGCAGCCCGGGAGGAGAGGGGGGAGCCCTGTCCCCGGCCCCCAGCCCCTATTAAAATGTTAGACACAGACCTCCAAGTCAAAAGGCAGGGCGACAGACGGCCCTTTCACAGGGCCTGCTGCTCCCCACAAAAGGGGGGTTTCCAGGGGAGGGGGGCAGGAATGCGGGCTGCGGCCGGAGGGCAGAGCCGCCACCATTGTCCCCGCTCCCTCGGCGAGGGCGTCATGTTGACACAGGGATTTCTGCCGGCAAAAGGTGTCGGAGGCAGAGGCTTCCCTCCCTTCTCTCGCCTGTTTCCTTGGTTAAACTCGGCAGCAACAGAAATCCCGGGATACGGGGAGCTGATGCCCGTCTGCTCTCGGGTGTTTTCCACACGGTTTCTGAGTGGGCAGAAGTTTTGTTGCTCTTGTAGAGTTTCAGCAGTTTCATGGCTGTGAGGCTGAGGGGAGCTGGATTCATCCCTGTCTGGCCATTTCCACCTTTGCCCGCTGCCCATCCCACTGAGACATCCCCAGCAGGAATTGCTCCGGCTTTGGGTTGGCTTTGTGCCACCGAGGCACCCGTGTGCTCTGCAAAACCACCCCCCTCCCTTCCTTGTTTATAAATATCGGGGCTAAATTTAGCTTGTTTAAACTTTTGGTGGCTGTTCAGATCCTGATCGTAGGTTTTATGCTCAGGATTGGACGAGTGGGATGGTGGGGTCACAAGTGGGAGTTTTCCATATTTGGCTCTGGGGCAGTGCAGTGTTTAACCAAAACTTGGTTTGAGGAGGAAAGGAGAAAAAAGAAAGAGTCCATCATCACTTAGTGAGATGGTGACACTGGGGCTGTGTGTGTGCCACAGCTCTGGGAGCACAGCAGAGTGAATTCAACCTGCATGGGCAGCAAGTGCTGGGTCCAGAGTGAGGGGAAAGCCAGTATTTACCCCAAAAAGGGGTGGGGAGGGAAAAGTGACCTCAGGCACCAGCAATGCTGAGCTGGCGGGCAGCCTGCAGAGGTGGAAATTCCTTATGTCCCCCAAATTCTGACTTTTTCTTCTGCTGGCTTAAAGAATAAAACATTATTGAAAGGGGAAAGTTTAGAAAGGAGGAATCAGAGCAGGGAGCAGTCGCAGGGAGTGTTCTGAGATGTCGCAGGGGCCGGGTGCCATTCCAGGGTCTGATGGGCACTGTGGGTGCTTTTTGGGGGAACCTGCCCTGGGAAAGTCACTCGGCTGGGTGATGGGAACATCTGGATTCCCTGGGGATCCTCTGCTGGAAGCACATCCTTCGTGGTCACCCCATAAAGGAGCCGGGGCCGGGATGAGCAGAGCGAGCCGGGCTCCCACAAACAATGGGGCCGTGCAGCTTTCACACCGGCAGAGGATATAAAAAAAAATCGGCTGGGGAAAACAAATATTTCATAGCAGCCATTGTTGAGGGTGGGAATGAGGCAGAGTTTTGTCTTGGGCTCTTCCTTCGACATCTTTCATGTTTGTTGTGAATGAAGCACCATTGAGAGGCAGCTCCTTCCCAGGTAGACAGTTAGCACCCGTGAATAGCCCGGCCACTCTGCTTAGTAATGGGATTATATTGTTTTTCATTACAATGGGAACTTTGATTCCCAAACCGTCCTGACTAATGTCTGCTTAAGAAACAAAAGCTATTTTTTTTTTTCCTTCATAGAAGGAACAGGGCTCTAGCATGTGTTTTTTTTTTTCCCCACTCCTGTCCACGGGTATATCCAGCTTTGGGAATTCCTTTAGTTTCTCTCCAGATGAAAGTCTGGATCTTAAAATCTCAATTAGATGACTTGGGCTAGGTCAAAAATGGAATGGAACAAGAAAAAAAAAAACACATCAAAGACTTGGGATTGAAGTTTGCTTTTTTAATTAAACAAGAATGGAGATCTGCTCTTGCTTTATTAACCTGATGTCACTTGGAGTAACCTGCTGCTTTGCCAACCACCTCCCTGTGTGAAACTCTGCTTTTTTCCCAGGCTGGTGTCCCAGGGTGTTTAATAAAGCAGGACCTGGATGAGACTTCTTAAAAAACCACCACTTAGGCCTGGTGTGCTGGGTTTTGGTACTGGGAGCTCCGTGGCGGCTGCTGGAGGTTTCTGTGGGGCTGTGCCGGCGCCGGGGCAGCTTTAGGGTGTCGGGGTGCCCCACATGGGTGAGGGCAAGCTGGGCAGCTCTGCCTCCGTGCCTTGGCTCCCCTGGGAGCTGTGGTGAAGCCTTTGGTTTCTCAGCAGCCACACGTGCCAGAAACCACCGGGCAAAGCTGCAGGTGAGGTGTGCTGATCCTGGCTGTGCCAGAGGGGGCTCAGGCAGCCCCCCAGCCCTTGGCTGCCAGGGAACAGGGAGCATCCCCAGCCCCATGTGCACCAGGGAGGTCAGGGCAGCATCCAAAAGCATTCCTTGTCTCCCTGCACTCATTTCCTTCTGCAGGCTCCGGGTGGTGCCAGGAGAGGAGGTGGGGGCAGAGAGCAGGGTGCCGAGCTCTGGTTCCCCACCAGGATGGTTTTCCAGACACCCCCTGCTTTCCCCTGGCTCCAGAGTGTGCTCCTCTGTCAGCAGGATGTTTCCAAGGCAGGGATCCACCCTGGAGACCACAGCATGCACCTGTTGGTTGCTCCGTGCACCACGGGAGGGGTTTTTGGGGAGGCGGTGGGATGAGAATGAACAGAGCAGGACAGAGTGAGAAGCAGGGCTCTTCTCTCAGGGACATGGAGACCTATCCCCGAGCACTGGCCTTTCCTCTGGTCAGACTGGAGCCAGGGGAGATCAGGGCTCCCCGAGCAAACGTGTCTTATGGGGAAGGGTGTGACTTCAGGAGAAAGCTGGGGTGTTGCTGCCGGGCTGTGCCAGGCAGGGAGCCACTGGCACGACTGGAAAGGTGACTCTTGTGAACGTGGCTGCCCCATGGAAAGCAGGCTCCCTGCTGCCCGGGCTCTGCAGCTGCAGGGCTGAGGAGAAGCTGTGGGGCAGGAGGTTGTGGTTCCTGCTGCCAGCCTGGGCAGGATGGTCACCCCCAGAGGTGTGGGGACAGCGGGGTAGGGCCGTGTCACCCCTCTGCACCTCGGAGCAGCCTGCAGTGGCTGTGGGCTGCTCTGCAGCTCAGGGAGGCTCTCCTGGGCGTTGTTTCTCCTGCCCTCAGCTGTTGGCAGCAAACATGTGAAATCTGAGTGTCCTGCTCACGTTCAGCCCCTTGCTTCGCTCCAGGGGTCCTGACCACGCTGGCACAGCCATCTGCAGGTCACACAGCACATTTGCTGCTGCACAGGACTCTGGGGGCGTGGTGGTCCCCTGGGGGGACCCTCTGCATTGCTCAGGGTCACAGTGGTGCTCCTGAACCTTCTTTGCACTGGGGTGGCTCTGCCTGAGACTCTGTGGCTCTTCTGAGGTGGCTGCGAGCCACAGGTACCACGGAGCAGAGAATGGCACCCCCCCCAGCCCAGCCTGTGGGGGTGGGGGCTGCTCCCCATGGTGGGACACCCTACAGCCAGCACCAAGGAGTGTCCTGGTCCCATTAGTCTCAAGCGTTCCCAAAATGGAGCTCAAGTAAAGACCTGAGTGTGCCCTGCTCGGCTTTCCCACGCTGCTCATACCTTGGGGAAAACAACCACGGGGCCGTTGATGCTTCCAGCAGCTGAGGGTGAGGAAGAGGTTAGGTGATAGCAGAGCAGATAAGAGGCAGCCTGGATGCGGGGCCAGGGGCCGGGCTGGGGCTCCCCACCAGCCCCCCCCATCCCCTCCTGCAGTGTGGGGCTGGGATGGGCATGGGGGACAGCCCGTGCACATGGTCCAGTTTACACCTGGTTTCCATTTTGCTTGTTGGCTTTTTGGGTACATTTTAAGCCCAGAGTGGGTTTTACCTCCAGCCCTGCCACAGTCTCAGGGTCGCTTGGGAAGATGAACTGGGGCCAGGCAGGAGAGCAGTGCGTGGTGTGAGCTGTGGGGTGATGCAGGCTGAGCCCCCCACACCCAGGGCATCCCTGTGCACCTCTGAAACACCCCCCCTGCCCCCGGGCTGTGCTTGGGCAGGGCTGTGCATCCCGAATTTGAACAAAGCCCCCCCTCCCGTGCTGCCATGCGGGAGCCGTGCCGGGGCGGGCCGGGCTGCGGGAGTGCCTGGGTGTCATCTGTGCTGGCCGTGGCAGATGGCAGCTTAGTGCAGAAAGGAAAACATTAGTCTTGGGTCAGAGGTCGCAGGAACATCTGCCTCGGGATGCTTTCAGTGCCCGCATTGCTGCGGAGGGACAAAACCTGTTGCTGGTGGGTTGGAGGAGAAGCCTCGCGCGGGGACGGAGCGGACAAAGGGCTGCCAGCACCAGAGCCACGCACGGGGAGCACCCAGAGCAGAAACCACAGGCTGGGGGGGCTGGGAGGGACCCCCCGAACTCTGCCAGCACTGCTGGTGGGTGCTGGAAGCTGTGTCAGCCTGGCAAGCAGAGGTGTAGGGCAGGGCTGAGGCAGCAGCGTGGCAGCAGCGCTGATTCTCCTGCAGCTCATTCAGGCTTTGGATTATCTGATCTGCTGAGCTCTCCTGGAGCCTCGCTGGAATAGCTGCAGTGCTGGGCCACTGGTTGTAGCTCCTTAAGGATGTGCAGCAGACACAACAAATGCACGTGCCCGTCCTGAGCAGATCCCAGTTTGGCCCAGGCTCGGTGCTGGGAGCGGAGTGGGAATTTGGGGCCGCTGCTGCTGTTCCCAGGCTGTCCCCAGGGACTGCTGTCTGACCTTGGACAAGGCCTTCTCCATCACCCTTCACACTGGCCATGAATCATGCAGATTTATGGGCTGGCAGCTCAGTGCATTATTAATCGTGTTCCCCCCTCACCGGAGTTTGCACTCATTCCAAGGGGGAAGACACATCCCAGCCTGGTGCTGTGGGAATCCAGCTCCCAGCCTCTGCCTGACCCCCCAGAACAACAACAACAAAAAAAAGCCACCAGGATGGCCAGCAGCCCCAGACACCCGAGGGGATGTAAATCAGTGTGTTCACCCCTGCAAGGAGCACCCTCACCCACGGGGATGGGGACTGACTGCTGTCCCCTGTCCTGCCTGGTGCTTTGGTCACAGCCTGGTCCCTTGGTGCAATGGAACACGCCCCAGAAGTGCAGAGGTGTGAGGCTGTCTGCTGGAATGGTGCTGGGAGAGGGAAGGCAGTGTGTGTTGGAGCAGGGCTTGGCTATCACCGGGATGAGGATAGGGATCCAGATTGGGAGCAGGATTTGGATCAGGATGGGGATCAGGATTGGGAGCAGGATTTGGATCAGGATGGGGAACAGGATTTGGATCAGGATGGGGAATGCCATCACCCTCAGCGGCTAAAACAGAGCATTTGATGCCTCCTCAGCAGGTTAATGAGTCAACGGAAACAATGAGGGAGACACAGCGGTATTTTTAGCCATTCCTGCCTGCTTTGGGAACGGGGTGCTCGTCACGCCTGGAGCTGGGAGCGTGTCCACAGCTCCTCTCCGGGGCTTTCACAGAGGCTCCTCAGGACCCCGGGCAGCTTGGCCACATTTCACTGCCTCAAAGCTGCTTTCTAATGGCCCTCCTGAGCTGTTTTTGATCCTGCAGCACCCGCCCTGTCCTCAGCCAACACATCTATCTGTAATTAAAGCCGAGCTTTAATGTCTCCTATGCTAATTTCCATGAGCTTCTTGGGGTTTGGTTTGGGTAGCCCTGGCTTGTGAAGTGCCAAAGGAAAAACCACAGGGTGATCTTCACCTGGCTGAGCCCGCGGGGACGTCGCATCCTCCACGTCTGCTCACCTGGAATCCCTGACACCAGCTTGTGTTTTTTACACAAAATAAAGCTCAGCTCCCTGGGCTGAGCTTTAGGAGAGGCTTTTAGTCCGTGGAGAAATGGTGAGGTTGTAGCACGGCTGGGAGTTGAACTTAGCTCTGCTGAATCCAGCCTTTCCAGACCTGGAAAAGTGGAGCAGTAACTTACAGCTAGGATTGCCCTGCTTCTTCACCTGGTTTTTGATCTCTTGCTTTGCATGCGAGACTTGTCTCCAGGCTTTCCTCTGCAGCCAGGACTCCCTGAATCTGCTGAGGTCGCTGGGCTTTGAAATGCAGCTCCAGTCTCTGTCTGTGAGTGCTCTCCGGGACCCGTGAGGGGAGGGAATGGTGGAATTCATCCCGTGGCTCCATCCACGGCCAGGAATGTGCTCTGCCCTGCTTGTCTCAGACCTGCTGTTGCAGAGAGGGCAGGAACAGCCTCGTTCTGTGCAGAAGCATCTACACAAGTAGCAGGAGAGGTGTGGAGGCTGCCAGGTGTGAGGGAGGAGGATGTCCTGGGCACTGCCTGGGGAAAAGAAGCCAGGATGACTTAGAAACCGTGGAAGGATTTGAGAGCCTCCCCATGCTGGGAGCTGGTGTGTGCAGCAGGTGGGTGAGGGTGGGAGATGCTGGGCACGTAGCACAGCCCCGTGGTAGAAACTCCTCTGTGGATTACAGCAGTGGCTGCTGGAGTGTAAGGGTGCCTGTGCTGTATTGCTTTTTCCCTGAACATTTGCTGGGAATACCCCTTTCTGGGAGGAGAAATGTGGAGCCTGAGCCTACCCTGGTCCCAGTGGTCCATGTGTGCCCATCTCAGCCCTCCCAGTCTGAGCCCTTCCCTGCCATCTACTGCACTCTCCTCACTTCTGGAGCTGATTGTGGCCATAAATCAGCTCTTAACGCAAACAAATAGAAATTAATTTTAAAATTAATTTAAAATTCCGTGGAACTTGAGGGATTTCCTGGAGCACAAGCCTGGAAAGCACCTGAGCAGCCCAGCCAGGCATGAGGCAGCCCCCAGCCCGGGCACTGCCAGTGACTCCAACCTGCCCTGTGCCTTCAGGCAGGGGCTTCCCTATCCCTCAGGCTTCTTCTTCCAGTCACTAATTAACCTCCTGCCTAATAACCATGCCCAGATTCAGGCTGGGATTTGCTTTGGTTTCCCATCCGTGTGCTCAAACCCCCACTCGCCTGCACTGCAATTGGAAACGGCCCGAAAACCAATTGGGTGGGAGGGCGCTGGGCTGTGCGCCCCTCTCCCCGACCTCAGGGCGCAGGAACCCCAATTCCAGAGAGCCCCTGCAGGCCCTGGGATACCGAGCATCCCCTCCAGCTCCCGCAGCACCGTGTCTCTCTCCCGTGTGGCACCAGCGCTCCGTGGCAGCTCCCCCCGTGCTTCCCGCGCTGCCACCGCCGCTCTTTGTCCAGCATCGATTTTTTTTTTCCCTCTCTTTTTCCTTATTCCTCTTTTTTTTTTTTTCCGCCTTTCCCTCCCATTGGAGCCTCCCGTGACGCTGCCCCTGTCCTCCAACCTCCGCGGGAGCGCGGGGTGGGATTGTTTTAAGAAAAAAAGCGTGTGCGGTGCGGGGCGGCGGCGGCGGCGCGCACGGCGGGGTTTTTTTTTGCCAGATGACTGCGCGCAGCCGAGCGGCGTGCCTGTGCCTGCTCCTGTCCCCGAGCCTGTGCCTGCTCCTGTCCCCGCACAAAGAGCCCTTCTCAGGCGGCCCCAACCTCCGCATTCCCCCGCGCAGCCACCCAGAAGCGCCGTCGCCCCGCGGCCGCGGCGCCCGGGGCTCGGAGCCGCCGGCGAGCCGGGCACCGTCCGCGGGCGCCGGCAGCTGCTGCGCCTCATTAGGATGCACACCTGCTCCCCGCCGCCCTTTGTGTGCCGAGCAGATGCCCTGATTTATTATTATACACATTTTCTTTTTCATTTGGCCTGGATAATGCCGTCTCATTAACTCAAAATGTCTCCGAATCCTGACAAATTCTCACACAATCCCCAACAATGAAATCAGAATTGGGTTAAAAAAAAAAAAAAAGAAAAAGAAGAAGAAGAAAAAAGTAGGGGAAGAGGAGGAGAAGGGGAGTGGGGCTGAAATGTGGTCTTGCCGCCGGCAAAGCGAGGTAGCTCCAGGCTGGGGCAGCCAAGGGTGGGGTTTGCTGGTTGTGCTTCACTGGAGGAGCCCTACGGTGCTGTTTTGGGGGTTGCAGGTGACTGCTGTGCTCTGCAGCATTCCCCGGGACCCCCCCTGCTCCCCCCCTTGCCACGGGAGCTTTGGAGGCTGTGCAGGATGCTCAGGAATGCAGCGTCCCACCAGATCCAATGGCAACAGGTGTGAGCTCGTGGTGCCCTGAGCCGGAGCTGCCACAGTCCCCCAGTGCCCAGGCACCTCTTCCTTCCCCACCCATCGCCTCCAGCTCGGGTTCCCTCACCCCAGGCTCCTGGCCATGCAGGATCCCAGATTTATTTCTGGTCTCAAGGCTTGTGGTAGAACTTCGAGAGCTGAGCGTGGTGTGCCCTGTGGTGGCACTGCCATCGTGTTGTGGGAGAGCAGTGTGCCAGCACCGTCTCACTCCTCCCATGCCCTGCTCACCGTGGCTGCTCAGCACAGCCCAGCCAGCACGGACCATCCCCTTTGGAAGAGCTGTAATGTGAGCAGAGAGGGCTGGGGACAAAACCTGTGGTGATGGCATCGTGTGTTGCAGATGGGATGCAAGAGGTGTCATGCGGGAGGGTTTGTGCCTCATCCCCGGGATTTTTTGGTGTCAGGTGCACAGCTTTGCTCTGTCCTCACCTCCCCCACCTCTGCAGGGTCCTGCCAGCCACACATCCTGCCCAGGCCCACCAGGATGGCTGGTGGGATTTGCCCTCAGGGCATATTGCCAGCCCCAGTCCTGCTCCAGCCCAGGTGGCCAGTGGTGACAGATGGTGAAGCCGGTGGTGGCAGCGGGGGTTCTTTTCTCAGGGCCCCCATGCAAAGGGATGCAGCAGCCAGGGCCACTCACCCTCCTTGTGCAGGGTTTGGCTTTGGGGAAGCTCTCAGATGACTGCGAGGAGCAGGAGCGTGTCCCACCTGTTGCCAACCGATGCCGAGCCCCTGCTTGATTGTGTTCGAGTGATTTAGGGGGGAGTGAGGATCAAAATAGCCCTGGTGAAGCAGAGACCCTGCTGTGGGCAGGGACAGGCAGGGAGCAGCGCTGTCCCCATGCTGCCTGGCCCCGTGGATTTGCTGTGGGTATGGGGATGCTCCTCTTGCCCCCCACCCTTGTGCCTCGATTTCCTCTTCAGCGGGGCGGGGAGGGAGCAGAACCTCCCCGCGATGAGACGCAGGATGTCAGCGCCGCGGCTGCGGTCGTGCAAGTCGGCGCAGGCCCCTCCATGGGGGACGCCTTTGTTCCCAGCACCTCTTTCATCTTCCCCTTCCCACCCCGGAGCAGCCAGGGCAGAGCCTCACCGCTGCCAAACCCGACGTGCCGGGCTGCGGTGCGGGGCTGGGCCGGTCCCTGGGGCTCCAGATGAGCCCCCCTGGCCGCTCGGGGCCATCCCGCTGACGGTGTTTGTGTCACCCCTGCCAGGTGTAGTGGTGCCTACGTGGGCGAGCGGTGCCAGCTGCCCAACCCCTGCCTGAGCTCCCCGTGCAAGAACGCCGGCACGTGCAGCGCGGTGGTGCGCGGCAGCACCGTGGATTACACCTGCGCCTGCCGCCTGGGCTTCACCGACGAGCTGTGCCTGACGCCCCGCGACAACGTCTGCCTCAGCAACCCCTGCCGCAATGGCGGCACCTGCGACCTGCTGACGCTCAGCGAGTACAAGTGCCGCTGCCCGCCCGGCTGGTCAGGTGAGGGGTGGCACTTGGGGACACAGCCAGAGAGGGAAGGAGGGATGGCCTGCGAGCAGGGGGTAGCTGTGTGGGTGGAGAGCTGCCTCTCGTTTTGGGTTCAGAGAGGTGGGGAGGGTGGTGTGCAAAGCTGAGTTGGGGTTTGGGTGGGTCGCAGCTGGGGAAACTGTGATCCTCCTGGGTGGGGGAATCAGTTACCACCAGCCCCAGCTGTGGGTCTGCAGCACAGCACAGAGCACCGCCGGCAAGAGCCGAGCTGCTGTTCGCATCCTCACCCTCTCTCCCCTGCCCTCCTCCCCAGGCAAAACCTGCCAGCAGGCCGACCCCTGCGCCTCCAACCCCTGCGCCAATGGGGGTCAGTGCGTGCCCTTCGAAGCCAACTACGTCTGCCGCTGCACCGCCGGCTTCCACGGCGCCAACTGCAAGCAGGACGTCAACGAGTGCAACATCTCCCCACCCGTGTGCAAGAACGGCGGCATCTGCACCAACGAGGTGGGCACCTACCAGTGCTCCTGCAAGCCGGCCTACACCGGGCACAACTGCGAGCACCTCTACGTGCCCTGCAACCCCTCGCCCTGCCAGAACGGGGGCACCTGCCGCCAGATCGGAGACACCACCTACGACTGCACCTGCCTGCCAGGTAGTTGGGGGGGAGAGAAAAAAGGGGTGAAGGAGCCTCTTGCAGCACCTGAATGAGTAGTGCCCGAATTTCCTGCGGGTTGTGGCTGTGGGAGGGGCAAAACCCTCTGGGTGTGGGCTCGTTGCACCACGTGCTTTTGGGAAGGCGTCGGGCAGCGATGCCCGAGGAGGAGAGTTCATCTGGGGGCTTGATATACTTTGTGCTTCACCAAAATAGCTCTTTGAAAACAACTGTTTGAGCAGAGGCCCCTGTGCGGATGCTCATATTCCAGAATAAGAGTGCCTTTTTCCGCTTTAGCTTAATCCACTTCCAGAATGGAATAATTAGCCCGGAATAGCTGTTTTGGAAAGTTTCCGAGTGCTAATGGAGCTGGGGAAGGAAGACCCTCTCCGTGCTCGCTGCTGCTCCCTCCGGCAGGCTCTGGAGCAGCCCAGCAGGACTGCAGCCTCTGGCATGGAGTGCTCCTGATGGGGGCTGTCCTGGGAGCTCAGCACTCTGGAAGGGATCTTGGAATCCTGGAAAGGAGCTTGGCACCCTGCAAGCCCTAGAGAAGAGCAACAGCTGTGACAGGGCCCCCTGACCCCACCAAACCCTTTACTTCTGCCTTCGGCAGCAGGTCTGCAGTGCAGTCAGGGCAGGGGGAGGAAAGGACTGAGCAGCTCCACGCTCCCCCTGTCCCTGGGTCAGCTGGAGAAATGAAACCACAGAGTTTCAGCCCAGAGCCATGCTCAGGCCAGGTTGTGTTTGCTGGGACGGGTGCTGCTCCTCACCCAAGCCAGCCACACTGGCCAGCTGTGGCAGATGTGGAGGGGATGCACCTGCCCTGTCCCTGGGAAGGAAGCTTTGGGCAGCACTGCACTGCCTGGGGAGTTTCCTGTGGGATTGGTTTGATGCTCTGGTCACCTGTGGCCCAGCAGTGGCCAAAGCAGGATGAGGGTTGGGTGGCTTGGGGAGCTCCAGCCTCCCTCCCCGTGCCTCCTGCTCCATTTCTGCTGAGGACGTGGCATCAGGGTGGGGATGGGGTCTCCCAGGTGGCACAGACCCCCATATCCTGCTGGCAGCCAGCCCAGCTTGGGGGAAGATAAGAGATCCCTGAGAGCAGCGTGGGGGATCTTGTCTTGATGCCTGACACAGGTTCAGAGGTTCCATCCCCTTCCCAAAACTTTTGGCTGCAGTAACCCAGGGATCTCATTCACCACCCAGAACAGATCCCTGCAGGATCTCTCTCCTGCCTCACCTCCACCCCTGCTCACCCAGGCTGGAGCAAAGCTCCTGTCCTTAGGGACACTGAGGTGAGGGGCTGGCCACGCGAGCAGGAAGCCTCTCCTTGCAGGATGAGCTCCCGGGGGCAATGCTGCATTGGAGCAGCTCCCAGCCCTGTCCCACTGGAGCAGCCCTGCCGCAGGGACGGGCAGGTGGAGGTGGCAGGAGGAGCTGTGCCGGCCCTGCCCTGCTCTTCTGCTGACGAGGCACTTTCCCTGAGCAGCCCGAGCCAGCGTGGGGCACGGCGGGGTGAGGCACGGCCCTGGGGGAGGTCCCTGCCCCAGCTGCTGCTCCGTGGGCTGCTTCCAGGAGATTTGCATCCTGCAGGAGCTGGTTCACCTCCCGTGGGGTGGCACAGCCCCTGCTTCAGGGGAACAGGGGGTCCCTCAGCACTTCCTCCGTCTCACACAGTGCAGGAGCTGCACCAGCAGCAGAGGCAGAGGCACGGGGGGCTGTTCCTCATGATAAGGGGGGTGATTGATATGCTGGTATGTGGCACAGCAAACCTGGAACAATGTCCCCTTTTCATTCCCAGAGAGGCCTGGCCCTACCGGGTTTCTTCAAGTTAAACTAATCTTGGCTGTTTTATCGTGCCATCGCTGCAGAATGTAACCCCGAGTTTAACATAATTGCCGGACTAATTACTCATTTGGATGGTTCAAAATGAGTTAATCCTGGTATCTAGGACATGGCGAGTTAGTGCTGCTCAGGCTCAGCCCAGCTGCTAAAAAATGAGGTGCAAATCAATGTTATCTGCTCTGGACTCCTACCAGCAGTCATAAAAAGCTGTGGCTGCTCCCCGTGTGGTGGGGCTGAGGAGAGAAAAACATGAGAGAGAGCAAGATGAAAGGTCCCAGCTGGGTCAGGGTGCGGGGTCCCACAAAGGGTGAGCCTGGCCACCTGGTCCTTACCTATGGAGGTGACATTTTGAGCTGTCTGTGCAGGGAACAGCCTGGTCTGGACCTGCAGAATGCATTGGAGAAATTGGGGGAGCTACAGATGGACACTGGCACTGTGGGCTGGCACTGCCATCCCAAACCCAAGCAGCTGGGTCAGGAGCTTTGGGGGTTGTACAGTAAATGCAGCTTTTAACACAAATGTCAGCCAGAGGTGGCTTGGCAGATGTCCTGAGAAGGACCTGGCTGCTTTCTTCCTGCTGGAGAGGCTGGGGGTGGCAGGGTTTCCATGCTATCAGCTGGAGCTGATAACAGACCCAAGCAGGAGGTGGGCTGGGATGAGCCTGGTGCTGTGTGGGATGGTGGCAGGGACTTGGATCCCCCTCAGGGTAAGCTCTGCTGCTGAGGCTCTTTACAAGTGAAATTAAACGCCGGTGATTCAACAGTGGGTGCCACAAGCCTTCGTGGGAGCAGCCCTAGCAGCCCTGCTTCGTTCCAGCTTGTGTGGAGTCAGATCCTCCACTGCTTGGGGCAAGTGTCTCCAGAGCTGGAGGCTCTGGCACCAGGGACACCCTGCCCTGTGCAGGGGAAGCTGCTGCCTGCCAGGCTCCAGCAGAGGCGGAATAGGGACGGAGATGAAACCAGGCAGCTGCTTCAAAGCTGGGCTGGCACACACTCAGCACCTGATAACGAGCACCCTGCTGCTGGTGGTGAGGGTGGCGAGGGACAAGGTGGTGCCACGCCTGTGGGTGGGTTGGCATCACGGCTGATGTCTCCTATGCACAGGGTTCACGGGTCAGAACTGTGAGGAGAACATCAATGACTGTCCGGGCAACAACTGCAAGAACGGGGGCACCTGCGTGGATGGCGTCAACACCTACAACTGCCAGTGCCCCCCAGAGTGGACAGGTAATGCCCACAGTGAGGGTGGCACAGGGCTGGGCTGGGGGCACAGGTCCTGCCCTGGGGGGATGCTGGGCACAGCGTGAGCAGAGCTGTCCCGCTTCACACCGGGAGCGGGGTCAGTGCCAGCTTCACACAGGTGCCCTGTCCCCCGACAGGTCAGTACTGCACCGAGGACGTGGACGAGTGCCAGCTGATGCCCAACGCCTGCCAGAACGGTGGCACCTGCCACAACAACCACGGCGGCTACAACTGCGTCTGCGTCAACGGCTGGACGGGCGAGGACTGCAGCGAGAACATCGACGACTGCGCCATGGCCGCCTGCTTCCAGGGGGCCACCTGCCACGACCGGGTGGCCTCCTTCTACTGCGAATGCCCCCACGGCCGCACAGGTGAGGCCCTGTCCCCTCCCTGTCCCCTGGCCTGCCCGTCCCCAGACTCCTTGCTGCAAGCTTGGTTCTCAGTGACTCGTGTGCCTATCGTCCTTGACGTGCACCTTTTGCTGCCCAGGTTTGCTGTGCCACCTGGATGATGCCTGCATCAGCAACCCCTGCAACGAGGGCTCCAACTGCGACACCAACCCTGTCAATGGCAAAGCCATCTGCACGTGTCCTTCGGGGTACATGGGGCCAGCCTGCAACCAGGACGTGGACGAGTGCTCGCTGGGTGAGCTCACAGAGCAGTGTGGCTGGGGATGGCTCTGGCACAGCCAGGAGGGAGTGCTGAGAGCTGTTCTTGTGTGTTACAGGAGCCAACCCATGCGAGCACGCAGGAAAGTGCATCAACACCCAGGGGTCCTTCCAGTGCCAGTGTCTGCAGGGCTACTCGGGCCCTCGGTGTGAGATTGATGTCAACGAGTGCCTCTCCAACCCCTGCCAGAACGATGCCACCTGCCTGGACCAGATTGGGGAGTTCCAGTGCATCTGCATGCCCGGTGCGTGAGCAGCCCTGTGGAGCCAGTCTTAGTGCTGGGGGTGGGTGGTGGGAGGCCTTTGGGTGCCCCTGAGCTTCAGCTCAGCGCAGGGTTGGGTGAACAGCTCCTGTGTGCCTGGGGACAGCACCGAAAAGAAAGAGCTCCGTAAAGGCTGTGTAGTGTGAGGACGAGAAATGAGAGTTGGGCACCATCAGCCCTGCCCTGGATTCCTCCTCTTGCCAATCTTGCTGGCTTGGATTGAGCCAAAGCCTGTTGGACAACCACGGAGCATCTGATGCATCAGATCCTACTGTGTGTAGAACAGCCCCTGAGCTGCCTTTTAAAGACTGGGGGGGACCAGCTGTGCCTAGGTGTAACACACCTGCCCTGTGGTTGTGCCAGCCCCTTGCCACGGTGCTGACAGTGCTGGGTCTCTCGGCAGGGTACGAGGGGGTTTACTGCGAGATCAACACGGACGAGTGCGCCAGCAGCCCCTGCCTGCACAACGGCAACTGCCTCGACAAGATCAACGAGTTCCACTGCGAGTGCCCCACTGGTACGTGGCACCTGTCCCGCCGCCAGCATCCATCCCACTGGGGTGGAAACAAAGCCAGGATGCATCCCAGCTCGAGCCACGAACGGGCTCCTTGAATTTCACAGCCCTCCGGAATGGGCAGAGTGTAGCAAGCACCTCTTGGTGCTTCGGAGGGGGCTTCTCCGATTGCAGTGAGGGGCTGAGCCCCGTGCGGGCATTTCTGCTCCAGCTCCGGCCCATGGGAGAGGGGAAGGAGGATTAAACCCCACGGCTTTGCACTTGAAAAGGCCCCTCTTTGGGAAGGAGGGCTGGGGGCTGAGGGGGGGGCCGCACCAGCGGCTTTGAATGCGGTGTCAAAGTCACGGGGTGGAGCAGAGAATGGGGAGACGGTTAATCTGTGAAAGGAGGTTTTGAAGTTCAGAGACTTTGCTCCTCTAGAGATGTAAATAAGATGCTCTCAATGGTGGGTCGCAGCCCCGCATTCAGGGCCCCCAGCAGCCGTCCCCATGGAAACCCCGCGCCCCAGCCGGGATGCGGGGGGCCGGCGGTAGCGGGGCGGGGGGGCCCGGCGGGAGCTGCCTGGCGGCAGGGAGGGGAACCTGCAGGGACGTGACTTCTCCCTCCATTCCAGGCTTCAACGGGCACCTGTGCCAGTTTGACATCGACGAGTGTGCCAGCACCCCCTGCAAGAACGGTGCCAAGTGCGTGGATGGCCCCAACACCTACAGCTGCGAGTGCACCGAAGGTGAGGGGATCCTGCATCCTGGGGGGCTGTGGGGGCTGTCCTGCCCCCATGATGTGCTGTAAAACCACACTGACAAATCATTTAGTGCCCACCTCTGCAAGCACCTGCTGCGGCAGGTGTCCCCGAACCGTCCATCGGTGGGGTCGGTCCCTGCTGATGTGATTCCCATGGAGCAGAACATCCCTTTCCCAGGTGTTGGCAGAGCGAGTCGGGCTCTGCAGCCTGCTGGCCCCGGAGCCAGGTGTATGGAGCCTGGCACTCCTTAGGTGTGGCCCCGCAGCAGCCGTCCCACCGTGCTCCAGCCCGCCGGGGCGGCAGCGAGGGGGAAGGCAGGAAGGAAGGAATAAAGCTGCCTCTATGGGGACGCAAGGTGCAGGGCCGTGGGGGCTCGCCGACCGAAACCCAAGGAGCAGTTGCACAAAATGATGACTTGAGCCCTGGTGGCAAACAGTGGCTCTTTTGTGGAGCAGCTCCCGCCAGAAATCTTCCAGCTGAATGGCCTCTAATTAGTGTCTTGCTAATGCCAAGCCCCGATGAAAAGCTGCTATGTGGGCTTGGCGGGGTCTAGTCAAAGCTGTACTTTGTCCTCGGCTCTCCACCCCCAAACCCGGCGGGGAGGGAGCCGGCCAGGAGAATAGGAGCTGCCGGGGGGGGGGTTTATTATTCGGGGGTGCTTGCGGCCGGCCCCCACCCCGTGCGCTCCGGGACGAGCCGCGGGCGAGCGCGGGGCCCCGCTCCGGAGCCAAGGCGGCTTTAATGCAGGTCATTATGCACCCCGGGACAAAGCCCCCGGGCTGGGCTCTGACCAGCCCCTCTGCCAGCACATTGGGGTGCTCCCTGCCTGCACCCCGCTCCCGGGGGTCCCAGGGCTCACGGTGGGGCAGGTAAAGCCATGCCGGTGCAGCACCTCGCACCTGGACAGGGTGGGAAGGAGCCTCCCCCGTGCCCACCCCGTGTCCCCCACCCTCACCCTGCGTCCCTCCTGCTGGTGGAAGGTTTCACGGGTGCCCACTGCGAGATCGACATCGATGAGTGTGACCCCGACCCGTGCCACTACGGGACCTGCAAGGACAGCATTGCCTCCTTCACCTGCCTCTGCCAGCCCGGCTACACGGGCCACCGCTGTGACATCAACATCAACGAGTGCCAGAGCCAGCCCTGCAAAAATGGGGGGACCTGCCAGGACAGGAACAACGCCTACAACTGCATCTGCCTCAAAGGGACCATGGGTGAGCAGGAGGGAACCCTCGGGGCTCTGTACAGTGCTGGTGGAGCACCCTGCTCCCATCCTCGTCCCGGGGCTGGTTGGCCCTGGGCCACCTCCAGCAGCCGCCCTGGTGCTGGGGCCAGCCTGGGGCATCCTGGGTGAGGGCGAGTTCTCCCAGTTTGGTGCCCAGCTCTGGCAGGAGCCGCGCCCCAGCCGGGAGCCGGGAGCTGCCCATGGCAGAGGCGCTTTGTTGTGGGGCGGCAGTGGCAGTCGGTGCCAGGGGGCTTCATTTTACTGCTTTGGTGGGGCTGGGGATGCCCTAACAGCACCTCCCTCCTGTTGGGCGACCCCCTAACAACACCCCTCTCCTCCCCAGGCCCCAACTGTGAGATCAACCTGGACGACTGTGCCAGCAACCCCTGTGACTACGGCAAGTGCATCGACAAGATCAATGGCTACGAGTGCACCTGCGAGCCAGGCTACACAGGTGAGAGCAGAGCCTCACACCCCGGGGACCTGCAGCTGCTGGTGCCTCACAAAACCTGGATGAGGGAGCAATAAGGAGGGGGGGATGCTGCCATTCTGTTTGTAGGAGGTTTTTCACCCTCCAGCGCTCCTGCTTGTTCAGGGGAGTGACCCTGGCTCGGTCCGAAATCAAAGGGGTGTCTGGTGCTGCGAATCCGACTCCCGCTGCGCCCACTCCCATGGGTATCAGGTTGCTGCCTTGTCCAACTGGTTTGTTTGATGGCTGCTGGAGATGGTGGAGGGCTTTGATGGGAGCAGCCCCCACCGTTCGCACAGCCCCTTGTCCTCGGGCCCGCCAGGAGCTGAAATAAAGCCTGGCTTTGTCGGCTGTGGCAGGTAGGGTTACAGGCTGAAACCTCCTCCCTTCGGTGTTCCCTCCTGGACCCAAGCAGCCCAGGGCACGGCCTCTTCCCAGCCACGTTTAGTGAAGGCAGGCAGGCAATGCAGGTTGTGAAGTCACCCTCCTCTGCAGCCAGCACGTGTGTGCCCCCAGATCTGAGCCTCCAGCAGGCATTTTCCCTTCCCTGGGTGGTTGGAGGGGGAATTGCCTGGTGGGTGCACTCCCCACTCCGTGCCATCCATCCTTACAGGGTAACTGTTCTTGCTCCCCCTTTCCCAGGGCGTATGTGCAACACCAACATCGACGAGTGTGCCAGCAACCCCTGCCACAACGGGGGCACGTGCAAAGACGGCATCAATGGCTTCACCTGCCTCTGCCCCGAGGGCTTCCACGACCCCAAGTGCCTGTCTGAAGTGAACGAGTGCAACAGCAACCCCTGCATCCATGGGAAATGCCACGATGGATTGAATGGGTAGGTTGGAGGGCTGCTGGAGGGCTGCAGGGAGCAAAGGGTCCCCAGCAAAGTCGGGGTTAGAGGAGGGTGAGCATCACCCTTGAGCTGGTGCTTGTCCACACTCTGGGCCGGTGCCAGGGGATATTTCCCTGAAGGGATGGGATTTGCTGGATAAATGATGGCTGGTGTAGCCATGAGGGCCAGGTCAGAGCAGATCTTTATGCCCCAATTTTTCCCCAAAGCTACAAGTGTGACTGTGACCCTGGCTGGAGTGGGACAAACTGTGACATTAACAACAACGAGTGTGAATCCAATCCCTGCATGAACGGTGGCACCTGCAAGGACATGACCAGTGGCTACATCTGCACCTGCAGGGAGGGCTTTAGTGGTAAGTGGCAGGGTTAGGTTGTGTATTCTGGAAAATTCCTTCCTGGAAATAATGGTGGTCAGGCACTGGAACAAGCTGCCCAGGGAAGTGGTGGAGTCATCGGACTGGAAGTGTTTGAAAGGGGTGTGGATGTGGCCCTTGGGGATGTAGTGTAGTGCTGAACATGGTGATGCTGGGTTAATGGTCGGACTTGATGATCTTAGAGGGCTTTTTCAGCATCAACAAGTCTGTGATTCCGTGATTCTGTGGGTCCAGGCAGGGATGCTGCCATGTTCCCCCCATACCAAGGCGTGGGTGGGAGCTGTGGGTGGGTGTTCCCATGATTCTGGGTGGGCTGGGGGCTTCATTTTGGGGACAGCAGAGCCCCAGGTGTGGCTGGAAGCTGTGGCAGTGCAGCCAGCCTGGAGACCTTCAGCAGAGTTCAGGGCTGGAGCTGAGCACAAGAGGCTTTCCTGGGGCAATGGGTGGGCTGTTGTCATTATCACCATGTCCCCACGGTACCCTCAGCCCCCTGCCACCAGCAGGGCTCCATCACAGCCTCTTTTATCTCTTTTTTTCTTGACACAGGCCCCAACTGCCAGACCAATATAAATGAGTGTGCTTCCAACCCCTGCCTGAACCAGGGCACGTGCATCGACGACGTCGCTGGCTACACCTGCAACTGCCTCCTGCCCTACACAGGTGAGGGGAGCACCCTGCGCCCCACCACGGCTCTGGGGAGTTTATTCTTCACTTGTGACACCAAACTGGTCCCCCAGCACACGGCAGTGAGCTGGCACTGAGCATGAAGGCTTCCCTCACCCTGCCCTGCCGAGGGGCTGCCCACAGCCGTGGCTCCACCTCTCCACGGCAGCACAGCTGGAGGAAATTTGCAGGAGGGAGCTTTGGGAAGCTGCCAGCCGCAGCTTCCTCCTCTTCCTCCTCCTCCTGGAGGGCACCAGGGCGGTGGCTCGGGGGCAGCAGCACCCAGGGGCCGCCCCATTCACACCCCACCATTCCCCAGCCATGATGCCCGTGCTGCAAAAGGCGATCCGAGGCCGAGGGGCCGGGGGATTCTGCTGAGCCGATTCCTGTTTGCCGGCCCCGCGCTTCCGCTCGCGCAGCCCGGCACAATCGCAGGAAGCCGTGAGCTGTTTCCTGCCCTCACCGGTGGCCATAGAAACCCCTGGGGGGACGGGGACTGGGCAGGCAGGGAGGGGAAGGCTCTGGAAAATAGCAAAGGCCAGTTCAGGAGATATTGGCTGACAGGGAAGATAAGGGTTTGGAGGGAACGTGTCCCTTGGCTGGACGTAAACAGGAAAAGCAGCAGAGAGGGAAGGGGGGAGGGAGTGCATGGGGGGAAAAGACACCCCAAGCAGCACTTCCGTGCCAAAGGAAGTGTGCAATGCTTTCATGCAGCCCAGATAGCCAGGGCTTAAAAGTTTGTGGGTGTCTGGGGTCATGGGTGACCAGGAATGGAGGAGACAGCCCCAGCTGGGCTGCCCTGGGGTAGTGGGGAAGTGCAGAGCCTTTCCCAGGCTGGCAGCAGCCCAGGGCAGGACATAACAGGGTCTTGGGCCAGCTGTCATTTTGGAGGGTGTCAGCGGGTGCTTGTGCCTGTGCAGGAGCCACCTGTGAGGACGTGCTGGCCCCCTGCGCTGGCAGCCCCTGCAAGAACGGCGGCGAGTGCCGGGAGTCAGAGGACTACAAGAGCTTCTCCTGCAGTTGCCCCCCTGGCTGGCAAGGTAGGGGCATGGCCCTTTTGGGGGTTAGAACCCCCCACTCATGGAGGGCAAGGCAGGGGGAGGGAGCCAGGCCTGTGAGAGGGTCCTGACATGCCCCGTGGCTCAGCTGGGTGGACAGGATGTGACCATTGCCTGCACCCCTTGGTTCCTGCCCTGGTGCCCAAGACGTCATTGTCACCCCTAGCACTCCCAGCCCACACAACCCCTGTCCTGCTGTGTGCCCAGGTCAGACCTGTGAGATCGACATCAACGAGTGTGTGAAGAGCCCCTGCCGGAATGGGGCCACGTGCCAGAACACCAACGGGAGCTACCGCTGCGCCTGCCGCACCGGCTTCTCCGGCCGCAACTGCGACACCGACATCGATGACTGCAAGCCCAGTAAGAGCAGGGGCTGCCCCCAGACTCGTGGCCCTTCCTGGGGCTGGGATTCTCCTCCTCATCCACGGCCCAGCCCCGGTGGCCTGGGTAGTGCTGCGAGCCCTGCTTGGCTTTTGGGCCACCTGGCGTGTGTCCCTGTTGAGCTGTGTCAGTCCAAGGCCAGATGGGAACGGGAGGGATAATGTGTGCCATGGGTTCTCCTTGTGCCCAGTTTTGGTGGGGTTGGCCTGGCTTCTGCCCATTCTATGGGGTCAGTCCCATTCCTCTGCATGACCAGGGAATGTGTGTGGGCTCAGTGCCGTGGGGCAATTACTGACCTGGGCTGCATCTTCACATGCACGTCCCTCCTCTCCAGATCCGTGCCACAACGGTGGCTCCTGCTCCGATGGCATTGGCATGTTCTTCTGCGAGTGCCTGGCTGGTTTCCGCGGGCCCAAGTGCGAGGAGGACATCAATGAGTGCGCCAGCAACCCCTGCAAGAACGGGGCCAACTGCACCGACTGCGTCAACAGCTACACCTGCACCTGTCCCTCCGGCTTCAGCGGCATCCACTGCGAGAACAACACCCCTGACTGCACGGAGAGGTACAGTCCTGCCAGCTGGGACAAGGGGCTGAGGTGCCTGTGCTGCCCCACAGCCCTGGGTTGGTGTGTGGGGCCCTTGGTGTGGAGCAGGACCAACGGTGACTCACTGGGGTGCGATGTCTGTGTCCCCAGCTCCTGCTTCAACGGTGGCACCTGCGTGGATGGCATCAACACCTTCACCTGCGTCTGCCTGCCCGGCTTCACGGGCAGCTACTGCGAGCACAACATCAACGAGTGTGACTCCAAGCCGTGCCTGAATGGGGGCACGTGCCAGGACAGCTATGGGACATACAAGTGCACCTGTCCCCAGGGGTACACCGGGCTCAACTGCCAGGTACGGGGAGCTTGGGTGGATGCTGCTGTGGGGGGATCTGGGGGTCACTGCAGTCTCCACTCCTGCAGAAGCCCTGCTGGTTCCTCACCCTCATCTCCTGTTCTGCTCCCCCAGAACTTGGTGCGTTGGTGTGACTCCTCTCCCTGCAAAAACGGAGGCAAGTGCTGGCAGACCAGCAACCTGTACCACTGCGAGTGCAACAGCGGCTGGACGGGGCTCTACTGCGATGTCCCCAGTGTGTCCTGCGAGGTGGCTGCCAAGCAGCAAGGTAAGGCCCTGCCACGTGTACAGGGCCAGGCTGGGGGGGCCCCAGGTGTCCCCTGTGCTGGGCACTGAGCAGGGATGTGGCCAGTTCCATTCTTGGTGGGGATCTTTGGCACGGAGTGGTCTCAAGGATTGCTGTAGCAATGCACCGCCAAGGCTGTGGTTCCCTGTGGGGTGTGTGGTGGTCAGGACATGGCTCTGTGACCAAGGCCCCTGCATCTCACCCTGCTCTCCCTGACAGGTATCGATGTAGCACATCTCTGCAGGAACTCTGGGCTCTGTGTGGACACTGGCAACACCCATTTCTGCCGCTGCCAGGCTGGCTACACCGGCAGCTACTGCGAGGAGCAGGTGGACGAGTGCTCCCCCAACCCCTGCCAGAACGGAGCCACCTGCACAGACTACCTGGGAGGCTACTCCTGTGAGGTGGGTGCCTGGGGGGGCAGGAAAAAAGCCCCAGTTACTGCCTTTTCTGCTGCCCAAGATGCTGCCCCTTGGGCGTGGTGCCCCTTTACCAAGTTGGAGGCTGGGGTGCTGGCTGTGCTCCTGCAGCCATGTGGGAATGGAGGGAACCTCTCTGACAGTTCCCCTCTTTCCTCCTTGCAGTGTGTGGCTGGTTATCATGGAGTTAACTGCTCAGAGGAGATCAATGAGTGCTTGTCCCACCCATGCCAGAACGGAGGAACCTGCATCGATCTCATCAATACCTACAAATGCTCCTGCCCCAGAGGAACTCAAGGTAAATTAATTCCCCAGGCTGGGGCATTAGTGGGCTGAGTGCAGATATCCTTGGATTCTGCTCATTAGCTGCTCGGGCTGGCAGCAGCAAGCGCAGCGGGCGAGGTTTGTGTCTGCTCACGGGCTTAGCCATCAAGGCCACGCGGCCTCGGGCACGTGGTGCCGTGTCCCTCCTGCCCCAGAGGTGGCTCAGGCTGCCACTGACGTGGTCAGGCTCAGCCCCTCAGCGGGGAAGGCTCGCACACAGGGGAGCAGCGGGCCCCCCGATACTGTTTGATGAGCTGTGTGGGTTGTTCCCCCATCTCTCTAGGGGTGCACTGTGAGATCAATGTGGATGACTGCAGCCCTTTCTTTGATCCTGTCACCCTGGGGCCCAAGTGCTTTAACAATGGCAAGTGCAAGGATCGGGTAGGTGGCTACAGCTGCATCTGCCCCCCTGGCTTTGTAGGGGAGCGCTGCGAGGGAGATGTCAACGAGTGCCTGTCCAACCCCTGCGACGCCCGCGGCACCCAGAACTGCGTGCAGCGGGTCAACGACTACAAATGCGAGTGCAGACCTGGCTATGCGGGTGAGCACTGCATCCCCTCTGCTCCCAGCCCCTGCAGGCACCCCTGCACGCCTTCCTCTGCTCCTCACACGCTCCTCTCCCCCGCAGGCCGCCGCTGTGACACCGTGGTGGACGGCTGCAAAGGCAAACCCTGCAGGAATGGGGGGACCTGTGCTGTTGCCAGCAACACCGGCCGTGGCTTCATCTGCAAGTGCCCCCCGGTAGGTGCCTGCTCCTCTTCAGCGCTGGGCAAGGCGTGTTGTTGCATGGGCACAAAGGGGTGGTCAGGAGGTCAGTTTAGCCCCTGAGGCTTCCCAAGCTGGGATAGGCAGGGATGAGAGGATGCTTTGCTGTGGGTGCATCCATAAATGTGCATCCTCCATGCTTGCAAGGAGGCTGGAATAGGGTTAAGGAGAAGATGGCTCAGGCCTGAGGGTAGAACAGGCTGAATGTTATTTGCACCACACAAAGCAGGACAGGCAGCTGTGGAGGAGAGCTCCCTTCACTTTGAGGGGATGCTCTGACAGGCTTTCCATTCAAGATTATTCTTGCCTGTCACCAGTTTTAGAGGGTGAGTTTTAGTTTCCCAGAACACACGTGTAGGGACAGCATCAGCCATTCTGACTCCCTCCTTGCTGTGCCCATTTAGTTTCCCAGAACACACATGTGTTGATGCTGCTCGTAGGGACAGCATCAGCCATTCTGACTCCCTCCTTGCTGTGCCCATTTAGTTTCCCAGAACACACATGTGTTGATGCTGCTCGTAGGGACAGCATCAGCCATTCTGACTCCCTCCTCGCTGTGCCCTCCCCAGGGATTCGTGGGTGCCACCTGCGAGAACGACTCCCGCACCTGCGGGAACCTGCACTGCCTGAACGGAGGCACCTGCATCTCCATCCACAAGAGCTCCAAGTGCATGTGCACGCCAGCCTTCACGGGCCCCGAGTGCCAGTACCCGGCCAGCAGCCCCTGCACCTCCAACCCCTGCTACAACGGGGGCACCTGCGAGTTCTCCGGCGACGCCTCGCCCTACTACCACTGCAACTGCCCCGCCAACTTCAATGGCCTCAACTGCCACATCCTCGACTTCGACTTCCAGGGCGGCGTCGGGCAGGACATCATCCCCCCCAAAATCGAGGAGAAGTGTGAGATCGCTGTGTGTGCGGGCTACGCCGGCAACAAGATCTGCGACGGGAAGTGCAACAACCACGCCTGCGGCTGGGACGGGGGCGACTGCTCCCTCAACTTCAACGACCCCTGGAAGAACTGCTCCCAGTCCCTGCAGTGCTGGAAGTACTTCAATGATGGCAAGTGTGACTCGCAGTGCAACAACGCTGGCTGCCTCTATGATGGGTTTGACTGCCAGAAATACGAGGGGCAGTGCAAGTAAGTGGCTTCTTTAAAGCTTTGTTTTAAAGCCCATGGCCTCTGTGGTGGCCCTCTGGTCCTTCTGGTTGCATCTGGTGAAACTCCTCGACTCAGGCCTGCTGTTCACTCCCAACATTCTGTTCTGCTGCAACTCAAGCAACCACATCTCCCTGTGGTCCTTCCTGAGTTTATATCCACTTGGAAGCTCTCTGGGTTTGACTCACTGCAGATGGCTTCCCTGTCTTTGCTTGTATTCCTCCATAGAAGTGAGTTCTCCAGCTCACAGCAGTAACACAGTCAGTTTCAAGGCAGGGAGACCCCAGATGGAAGAGCAGCCAGGAAACATGATGATGTTAACATCCAAGCATTTCCCAAACATTGTCTTTGGCAACAGCAGGAACTTAGTCCCAGATTGCTGGACCAACTCTGGTCTTAGTAACTATTCTGTGTCCCCATGCCTTCTCTGAGTCACAGTAATTTGTCCCTTTTTCTTGTATAATTTAACAGCTGCTCTCTCTCTCCTGCAGAGGTGAATGCTGCAGGAAACAGCTGCTTTCTATGTAAACTGGTTTAGTGTCTGTCAGGGTGAAGAATATTTATGCAAAAGAGGGATCCCTGAGGACCACCACTGTTTTTGTCAGCAGATAGGTGTTATTTCCAGTACTTGGTATAATTCTTTCTTCTGCCTTTTTTCTCCCCTCCCCAGTCCTCTGTATGACCAGTACTGCAAAGATCACTTCTCGGATGGTCACTGCGACCAGGGCTGCAACAATTTCGAGTGTGAGTGGGATGGTCTGGACTGTGCAAACAACATGCCAGAGAAGCTGGCGGATGGCACGCTGGTGGTGGTGGTCCTCATCACCCCTGAGAACCTGAAGAACAACTCCTTCAACTTCCTGCGGGAGCTGAGCCGCGTGCTGCACACCAACGTGGTCTTCAAGAAGAACCCCAAGGGGGAATACATGATCTTCCCTTACTATGGCAATGAGGAGGAGCTGAAAAAGCATTACATCAAGAGGTCCACGGAGGACTGGTCGGATATGCCCAGTGCTGTCATCAACAAAGTGAAGAGCAGCCTCTACTCCAGGGCTGGCAGGAGGCAGAAGAGGGAGCTTGATCAGATGGACATCAGAGGGTAAGAGGGTTCCACTTCCTATGAGCGGCACTCAGAGTCTGCTTTCTGTGTTGGTAACAGTAACACACTAGGAAGGGAAGGATGTAGGCCAGTTAATTGTAGTTAGACTTTGCTTTCTGTGTGAACAGAAGTCGGGTTTTGCTCTCACGTGGGAAAATGGAGTGATCATTCAGGAATCCCTGGTACAATGCTGCACCGACTCTCACGATTGAAGGAGTCCTGTGCATTGTTGGGAGCCGGGGCTGGGCTGGGTGGGACCTGGAAGCAGAGGTTGGCCTGACCGACTGTCTGACTTCAGGAAGTCATTAAGTTAAGCCTCATTTTCTCCCTGGGAAATGCTTTCTAGAGCTTTGTTGTAAAACTCAATTACTGCAATCTGTGTTTGGAGATCTTTGGTGTAAACATACACATCTAACCTGCTCCCTCTCCGTGGACTCAATCAAAAACCACTGAAGGCATAGGAGTTAGAGCAGTGAAAATGATGTGAAAAGATCTGAAGGCTCCCAAACAGCATTGTTTAAGATACTGTAGTGTCTGGGTAATTTTAAAACATTGTGAAACAGAGACTTCCATCCATTCCCATAGATAAAGAGCTGGGATTTTACAGCATCCTCTGAGGCAAATCCAACAGACCATGAGTGTGAGCTGCAGGCTTTGGGCCGCAGGGGAGCAGGGAGATGGGTTCCCACCTTCTAATTCCCACTGATGGGGGTTAAAGAGGGCAGGGAGATGGGGCTCACCCGTGTCCTCGGTGTGGTCATCGCTCCCCATTCCTCATCGACTCTTCCCTCCCACAGATCCATCGTCTACTTGGAAATCGACAACCGCCAGTGCATCCAGTCATCCTCCCAGTGCTTCCAGAGTGCCACCGATGTGGCAGCCTTCCTGGGAGCCCTGGCCTCCCTCGGCAACCTGAACATACCCTACAAAATAGAAGCTGTTAAAAGTAAGTGCAGCTGGTCAGCCAGGGGAGGAGAGACAGCTGAAACTTTGCAGCCTTCCCCGAGTTCTGTTTATCTGTCAATTGCCTGCGTTTCAGCACAGTCTGGTTTTAATAACCTCACCTTTTAATTTTTTTCCCTTTAAAAAAATTGGAAACCCGCTTTATTATTTTTGCTTATTCCAGGTTTTATTTCAAAATCATTATCACTCTAAAAGTTATTAAAAAAAAAAAGAAAAGAAAAAGTAAACCCAAGCAGCTCCAATCAATCAGTGACATGCAAGGAGTTGAAGTTTGTATCTTGAAAATCCCCCCTAAATCCTTTTGTCTTAACAGCTCAATGCAAGCGCAATGATTTGAAGTTTGCTAATCCTTTTCCTTAAAGGAGAAAAAAGTGAAGCTGTCTCCTGGTGCAGGCTGCCTTGTGCAGCCGAGAATTTGCCGATAGTTTGCAATTCTGATTAATAGCGTATAAAACGACCTTATTTTGGTGTGGGGGGGGGGCTGATTTAGATCAGACTTGGGTACCTCTATTAACTAATTTTCCTTCATTTCCACTCCGTCCCCGGTTTGCTATGCAGCTTAATGTCTCAGCATCTCTCCGTGCCCCGCTGTTTTGCAGGTGAAACAGCCGAGCCCACAAAGAACTCGCAGCTGTATCCTATGTACGTGGTGGTGGCTGCGCTGGTCTTGCTCGCCTTCATCGGGCTGGGGGTGCTGGTGTCTCGCAAGCGGCGCAGGGAGCATGGGCAGCTCTGGTTCCCAGAAGGCTTCAAAGTGACGGAGTCGAGCAAGAAGAAGCGACGGGAGCCCCTCGGGGAGGATTCTGTTGGGCTGAAGTGAGTAATTTGCTTGCTGACCCCCCGTAAGCACGGCGCAGCAGGGCTGCTCAGGGGGCTCTCCTGAGAGAGCCCGTTGGGGTTTTGTTCTCCAGTGCATCGGTGTGGCAGGGAGGAGGAAAATCAGGGGTCTTAAAGTGCTGCATGTGGGGGGAAAAAAGCAGCGTTCCATCTTTGTAATCTGCTTGCACTTGGTAAAAAATGAAATGCAGCCTGAGGGGAGCCTCCTGGAAATCGGTTGATTCTTCTTTCGGTTTGTGTACGTGCATGGCCACAGTCCATCACAGTTTCTGCAGAGGAAAAACTTTCTGTATTTTTGCTTTATTTTTAAAGACCCCTCAAAAATGCTTCAGACGGCACGCTGATGGATGACAACCAGAATGAGTGGGGTGATGAGGAGACCTTGGACACCAAGAAGTTCAGGGTAAGCCCTCTGCTGCATTCCTTTCCTGTGCTGCAGGCAGTCTCTGCTGGGTTTGTCAGAGAAGGAGCAGAGTGATGCTCAAGGGCCCCTCATTGCTGCTCCCAGCTCCTTTGCAAACCTGCCTGTGACAAACACACACCTTGGAGCCTCGCAGGGCTTCCCAGGGTGGAGCCCAGCCCAGGGTGCTTTTCTGGGAGCTCATTCCCTGCTGTTCCCTCAGTTTGAGGAGCAGGCGATGCTGCCGGACACGGATGACCAGACGGATCACAGGCAGTGGACACAGCAGCACCTGGACGCCGCTGACCTGCGCATTTCCTCCATGGCTCCTACGCCTCCACAGGGGGAAATCGATGCTGACTGCATGGATGTCAACGTCAGAGGGCCGGGTAAGGACCCCCTTGTGCTTCTGCACTGGCTGTCAGCTCGTGTCAAACCCTCCCTCAGCCCCTGCAGGGGAGCAGACCCACAGCCCTACCTGTCCCTTGCTGGTACAGAGTCACTGCTACAAATTCTGCACCACAGGGTTGATGCTGTGTGTGTTTTAGAGAGAGACCCTGTCACATTTTGCTTTCCTTGACAGCTCTTTTGTTCAGTCACTGAGATGGAAATTACAGAAGTACCTATTAAATCACCCAAGTTCTCTCTCTGCTGCTCCTATATTCCTCTCTTCCCACCCAGTTGTACATTTCACAGTCTTTTCAGGTCTTTAACAATGGTTAATAGGTTTTTAAATTCTTACAAACACCTGGTCTTCCCCATATCTGTGTTCTGAAATAACGAAGGTATTTACCACACTCAGTTTGCTTTGAGCAGCCTTCCTTCCAAACTGCACCTTACACAGTGCATGTGCAAACGAGCAGATGAAGCAGGGAAAGCAGTGAGTGGCGAGATACCACTGAGGAATTTCCAGATCCATATCAGAGGAAGGATATTCGTGTTTGATGTTCAGAACCAGTCAGGAACTCAGTCTCGCTGCACCCAGGAGAATAAGCATCTATCGCAGACAGAGCACCTGGCTGAGCCTCCCGCATTATTACAGAGGTTAAAAAGCCTTTTTTCCCCCCTGGGCATCCCCCCTGTGCTTTCAGACGGCTTCACCCCGCTCATGATCGCCTCGTGCAGCGGAGGAGGGCTGGAGACCGGCAACAGCGAGGAGGAGGACGACGCTCCCGCCGTCATCTCGGACTTCATCTACCAGGGCGCCAGCCTGCACAACCAGACCGACCGCACCGGCGAGACCGCCCTGCACCTGGCTGCCCGCTACTCCCGCTCGGACGCTGCCAAGCGCCTGCTGGAGGCCAGCGCTGACGCCAACATCCAGGACAACATGGGCCGGACGCCCCTCCACGCCGCCGTGTCCGCCGATGCCCAGGGAGTCTTCCAGGTGATTGATGCTTTGGTCACCAGTTTGGGGGTTTTTGGTGGTGCCATATGCCGAGCGTTATCACAGCCTTATCACAGCTTTATCACAGGGTCTGCTGCTCATCTGGATGAGGTGTGGGGTCACAGTCTTAGAAAATGAAGCCCTCGTTGTCTTGGGGCACAGCAAAGCAGCAACCCCACGGCAGCAGAACTGGGAGCAGAACTGGAGAGATGAAGCTTTGGAAAGGGCACTGCAGGTCCTGAGACCTGGATACCTGGAGCGCCTTGCTGCCTGCCCCTCCTGATGTTTGTGTTCCCTCTGCTTTGGCCCTTCCCGTGGCAGATCCTGATTAGGAACAGGGCGACAGACCTGGATGCCCGGATGCATGATGGGACCACCCCCCTGATCCTGGCTGCTCGCTTGGCTGTGGAGGGGATGCTGGATGACCTCATCAACTGCCACGCTGATGTCAACGCCGTGGATGATTTAGGTACTGAGGCAGCTAAAACAGCAGTTCACCCAGGCATGGGACAAAAGGGCTGCTTGCTGCTGGTCTTAGCACTCACTGATGTGTGTTGTATCTCGTGGTTTTCCTCTCCAGGCAAGTCAGCCCTGCACTGGGCAGCTGCTGTGAATAATGTGGAAGCTGCAATGGTCCTCCTGAAGAATGGTGCCAATAAGGACATGCAGAATAATAAGGTAAGATCTCCTAGGCTGAAATATGCAAGGGAAGAACCATTATGGGAGTCTGTTAAAGAGTGATTTCTGGCAAAAATACAAATGCCTGGCACTGAGAGTGTGATTTGATTGTTCTGCTGTGAATGAAGTTGTTGGATTTAGCTCGAAGGAGCACTGTGGGATTTGGCTGTAGGGGTGCAGTGCTTGGTGGGCAACTTGGTACAGACTATTTGTGGCCACCTCCAGCATGCTCTGGGTCACTTGTAGGTTCCTGGTTTGATACCAGTACGAGGAGATGGCTCAGCAGGGTAGGAAAAAACAGGAGCAAACCCTCACCAGAGGAGAGATGAGGACAGACCATCTCTGCCACCCAACGACATGAAGTTGGGTGTGGAACTCAGGGCAGCGCTAGCCAGGAGAATCCATGAGCTCAACCCTAACCAAACACTGCTGGCTTTGCAGGAGGAGACCCCACTGTTCCTGGCAGCCAGAGAAGGGAGCTACGAAACCGCCAAGGTCCTGCTGGACCATTTTGCCAACCGGGACATCACGGACCACATGGACCGCCTGCCGCGGGACATCGCCCAGGAGCGCATGCACCACGACATCGTCCGGCTGCTGGACGAGTACAACCTGGTGCGGAGCCCTCCCCTGCACAACGGCCCCCTGGGGGCACCCACCCTGTCCCCCCCGCTCTGCTCCCCCAACAGCTACATCGGCAACCTCAAGCCCGCCGTGCAGGGCAAGAAGGCCAGGAAGCCGAGCACCAAGGGGCTGAGCTGCAACGGCAAGGATGCCAAAGATCTCAAGGCGCGGAGGAAAAAGTCCCAAGACGGAAAAGGGTGTCTGCTGGACAACTCCAGCGTGTTGTCCCCAGTGGACTCCCTGGAGTCGCCCCACGGGTACCTCTCCGACGTGGCCTCTCCCCCGCTGATGACCTCTCCGTTCCAGCAGTCCCCTTCCATGCCCCTGAACCACCTGCCAGGCATGCCCGACGCCCACCTGAGCATCAACCACCTCAACATGGCTGGCAAGCAGGATATGGCCATGGGCAGCTCCAGCAGGATGGGCTTCGACGCGGTGCCGCCGCGCCTGTCCCACCTGCCCGTGTCCAGCCCCAGCACGGCCATGAGCAGTGCCCCCATGAGCTTCTCGGTGGGCGGCGGGGCCGGGCTGAACGGGCAGTGCGACTGGCTGGCCAGGCTGCAGAACGGCATGGTGCAGAGCCAGTACAACCCCCTGCGAGGCAGCCTGCAGCCCGGGGCGCACCCGCAGCCCCAGAACCTGCAGCACGGCATGATGACCTCCCTGCACAACGGGCTGCCCGGCAGCACCAGCCTGTCGCAGATGATGAGCTACCAGGCCATGCCCAGCACGCGGCTGGCATCCCAGCCGCACCTGATGCAGAACCAGCAGCTCCAGCAGATGCAGCAGCAGCAGCAGCTCCAGCAGCCCAACCTGCAGCAGCAGCAGCAGCCACAGCAGCCCCAGCAGCAGCCCCAGCAGCAGCAGCAGCAGCAGCAGCAGCAGCAGCAGCACCACAACCCCGGCTCCAACGGGAGCGGCCACATGGGCCAGAATTTCCTCGGTACGGAGCTGAGCCAGCCCGAGCTGCAGCCGGTGAGCAGCGGCGCCATGGCCGTGCACACCATCCTGCCGCAGGATTCCCAGCTGCTGCCCACCTCCCTGCCCTCCTCCCTCGCCCAGCCCATGACCACCACGCAGTTCCTGACGCCGCCTTCCCAGCACAGTTATTCCTCCCCCTTGGACAACACCCCCAGCCACCAGCTCCAGGTGCCCGACCACCCTTTCCTCACGCCGTCGCCGGAGTCGCCGGACCAGTGGTCCAGCTCCTCTCCTCACTCCAACGTGTCCGACTGGTCCGAGGGCATCTCCAGCCCTCCCACGAGTATGCAGTCACAGATGGGACACATCCCCGAGGCCTTCAAGTAAAGGAAGGCATTTTAGGGACTCTCACCGGGAGCCAGAAGCTCGAGGGAGATCTGTTTTTGTTTTTATTTTTAAGAAGGACGCTGGATGCTTTTATTAAAGGATCCTTTTTAAATATGTTTTTATAAAAAAGGAAAAAAAAAAAGAAAAGAAAAAGACAAATTAATTCCTCTTTTTTTTTTTTTTAGTATTTATTTATGTACTTTTTATTTTACATGAGAACACTGCCTTTTTTATTTATATGTTCTATTGTTAAGAACTCAATGTGGGACACCAGTTGTGTTTGGAGAAATCAACAAATTAGGTTTTTATAGGACGTTCTCTTTTGTTTGGGGGGGTTCATTGTGTTTGATTTGAGAGGAAATGTTTATGTAAAGCTATAAGCAACGATTTGTGATTCTGAAATGCCATTAATTTATTTTATTTTTTCTCTTTCAACTCAGAAAGAGAGGTAAGAAAGAAGAGGGGAATGAAAAATTGACTAAAAATACCACTCCTTAAGGGGAAAAAAATTAAGTATGGACAAATTCTTTAAATGTACTTTAAAATGTTTCCTTTGCTATTATATGAGAGGACATTTTATGGTACCATTCACGAATCTTTGTTTAAGTTTCAGTATTATATAGTTGTACATTTGCCTTGATAATAGAAATTTTTTGTTCTCTCTTGTTTTTATATGTATAAAAATATATATATTTAAATGATTTTTATGACCTTAAAAAAAAAAAAGAAAAAGAAAGAAAATCAGGATTATAGACCCGTAAGAACAGTTTCTAAGTGGAAAAAAAACCCAACTACAAAACATGGATACTGTCCCCCATCAAAAAGAAGTATATTTGCCAAACTTCAAAGAGAGAAAGCCCATAACCTATGGAGTATATACAAAAAGGAGATTTAATTTTACTTTGAATATCTTTACTGTTTGTTTTTTTTTTTAATTTCGTTTTGTTTTCATGTTTGCCTTTGAGTAACTGTTTTAAGAGATAAATGCCAATATGAACTTTGTAAACCACGTCCTTATTTTAAGGATGGCCTGCCTATTTTTAAGAGAAGGTGTGTCTGGTGGTGCAGACACCCTGAGTGAGATTACAAAGCATTATCACACTGCCACCCCCACGTGCTCGCCCGGCCCCAGCTCCTCTGGCAGAGCCCTCACTGGGTGCCCAGTGGGGTGTGCTGCTGGTTTTGGTGGGAGGCTGGACTGGCCAAACTGGAGGGCGAAGGGGCCAGCACAGCTGTGCTGTGAGACGTTAACATTTTGTTCTGTGACGTTAGCCTGGAGTGATGCATCTTTTTTTATACTGATGTGCACTCTTTCTGTGTATCATGTAAAATATAGTATAAGCCTGTGGCAGATTTAATGTTTGTAAATATCTTTTTTTGTTTGTTTGTTTGTTTGGATTTTTTTTTTTCAAAAAAAGGTGGATTTTGTTTCAAAAATCTAAATGAGCGAGTCTTAAATATATCATAAATATATCACCTTGTAGAGGTGTTGGGATATCACTCACTCGGGTGCAAAAGCAAACAGACACCCTCAGACTAGATAATGTGTATGGGACAGGCAGATAGAGAGCAGTTAATCAAGAAAAACCTAAGGAAAGGGTTCCTTTCCCTCATTCCTTTCTGTTAGAACACCAAATAAAGTGGATTATTTCTCAAGGCCTTGCCAAGCACTCAGTTAACATTTCAGACCATTGTTACCATGGCACGCCTAATATGAGTGATAAAAACATCACGTGGTGTTTGAATCTTCCTATGTTTTATAAACTAGAATGTAGCTTAAGAAAAGATATCTTCTGTAATAAAGTTATGTACATGCAAAGTTGTAGTTTGCAAAAATGATGTATTTTTTTTGGTTAACTGATTTGCAATAAATGATGCTTCTGGGCATCTAGATTTTACTAAAACTGGAACTTGGTGTTTTTGTTATGGGTCAGTTGAATTCTGGGTTCGACACCTACTGTCTTTCACACAGGGCTGGAGCTTCCCCAACATCTTGTTCTCTGTGTAAAAACACAGAGAAGAGCTTTGGACAATGAAAATTTCTCTTTAATTTCTGCTAAATTCCCACTGAGTTGAGACACCTGAGCAAGGCAGGAGGGGCTCTGCCCAGGTAGCTCTTTACCTGCTGTGGATGCTCTGATATCCTCAGGCCATCAGGTCAAGATCTAAAAGGGGGAAACATGGAAAAATAGTTTTAAAGAATGTCCCTCATTCATCTTCAAAAAAACCCAAACAAACCAGGAGCAGCAGCACCAGAGGGACAGTTTTACTTGTGTCACTCCGGGCACAAACACCATCCAGAAATGTTTGCTGTCCTTGCTGTACTCAAGATTTTAAAGGTAATTTAATTTAATTTAATTTAATTTAGTTTCACCCAATTCTTCCTTTACCCCACAGAGACTCTGTGGTGCAAATGCAGCTGCAAAGTCCCCGAATAACTGGATATAAATAGCGGGGCCAATGACCTCCTCCCAAATCACATAAGCCTGGAATGCTGCTATTTTCCACTCCGTGTGGCTGGGGAGGGAGAAGGGCTCTGTGTGTGTGCACGGGGCTGGGATCCAGCCCCAGACACATCCAGGGCCACCAAACACTCACTGCACAACTGGGCAGCTACTGGTGCTGTGACAGTGGCGTTTTTATGTGCCACCCCCAGCAGCAAAACACACCTTCAGAGGGCAGGGAGGTGACACTGCAGGAAAGGGAACATCAAACCCCGTGGAAAGGGGTTCTTTTAACCCAAAACAATCCTCTCTCCCCCTGCTAAAGGTGTCACCAGCGAGGAGCTCAACACCCAGAGGGACAGGCTGGGGATGGGCTTGCCAGGCTGTGGCTTCCCCCTGCCTGTGTCTGGCTGCATCCCATCTGGAGAGCAAGAAATGGAGTGTGTCTGCCTCCAGCGTGACTCACACATGAGCTGCTCGTGGATCCCACACAGCCCAGCCTTCCAGGCTTCTCCCACACATTCCCATCCCAGCACGGCTCCAGCACGGCTGGAAGAGGCTCATCCCAAAGTCAGGAGGCATTAAAAGATCCTCTCCTGCCCCGGTCAGGTGTGCTGCAGCCAAGTCACTCGTGGGCAAGGCAGAATATTTGGCCTGGGATGGATTAAAAAAAGGGTTTATGGGGATGTGGAAAACAGCACGACACTGCAAGAGGCAACAGGTGTGGCTCGTTTAACAGGAGGGGCTGCACAGCGTGGGATTTTCCATAAGGAATGGTCAGAGGGACAGGACGAGGGAAGAAGGGGCTAAATACCATGGAAAGAAGCAAATGAATGGATACTAATTAATAGGCCACGAGGTAACTCGAACTACAAGTCAGCTGAAGTTTTCTAAGTAGCAGAGGAGTAAGGATGTAAAAATTTAGGTTTTAAGTGTATAACCTCATATTATTTACATTTATGAAGGCATCTGGTGACCAGCAAACTCGTGGGTATATGAGATGACTGTGGTGTCACAGATCCAGCTGGGATCGAGGCAAAGTTAAATAAGAAACAAGAGAAATTAGCCCAGTTTCAAACTCCCACCAGCTCCCTGTCCAGAAGGATTTGCCTTCCCACACCCACCAACCCACGCTGCCCCAGCACAAGCTCCTCCTCACCTCACCTCGGTAAGGATTTTTCCCCACCACCCAAAGATGCTGAGGGGTGGATGGATCATGGAAAATGTTGCTGTTTTAGCATTCCAGG
>VXAC01002615.1:0-30205 GCA_013399225.1 Rhipidura dahli | reverse complement strand
AAAAAAAAAAAAAAGGCTGAGAAGCACTAAAATCACATCCCGTGCCGAGGGAAGGGCTCAGGAGCGTTTGCGTAAAACAAGATTAGCACATGGCAGGTATGTTGGTGCTCTGAGGAATCCCTGCACCTGAACTATTTGTTTACATGCTGGAGGGCTTGTTTTTCTTTTTTTTTTTTTCCACTCTTTGTTTTCATTATTCCTGCTCAATTAGATGGGACATTTAGAAAACTGCTACTTCTGTATTGCTTCTCCCTCCAGGCTGTTGGTGTTCGCTCGGAAAGTTGCTCGCAGCTGCTCCAGCCCTGACTGAGGAATCGTTGCTGCAGCTGAAATCAGCCCCTGAAGAATGCACAGAAGGAGCCAAATGCACCTCGGGTTTAGCCTTGCTCAAATCCCGCAGGGGTTAATGTGGCTGGGGCAGTCTGAATAATCACAGCAACTGAATGAGTAAATAAATAAAACTCAGCTCGTCCAGTTGGCCAACAAGATGCCAAATACGGGTAAGGGATGCAGGGAATTTCTTTTAGCCATTTTCCCTGTTTCTAAACTCAAAGAATGATCCTTTTCAGAACACACTCGTGGGGCAAGGTTGTGTTTCTGGTTGTGTGCAACCTGAAGACTGAATAAATTACCAGAAAAAGGTCAGTATGGTGTCCCAGGTGAGCTGAGGAAGAGAGAAGCTGTGGCTGCCCCATCCCTGGCAGTGTCCAAGGTTGCACAGGGCTTGGAGCAACCTGGAATAGTGGAAGGTGTCCCTGCCCATGGCAGAGGGTCAGAATTTGATGATTTGTAAGGTCCCTTCCAAACCAAACCATTCTGTGATTCTCTGAAGGAGGAGAGGACACACGCTGTCCTCACTGGCAAAAGTTTTCATTTATAAAGGGCCCCTCAAGTCCAGAACCACTGCTGGGTACAGCGAATCAGCCAGAAAACTTCAGGGTGAAAAGGGATTGAATGCTTTAAATGTGGCAATTCTTTACAATCACCTATTTATCAGGAGAACATCAAAGGTGGGATCCCATTGTATACCCGTGTATAAGAGGGTTAAATATGTAACAAAAACATCCAACTGTAGACACAGATGTAAGCTACTGATGGTATTTAGCATACAAAAAAGCCAATCTGGCTAATTAAAACCATGTTTCCTCAGATTACACCTGTTGGGGGAAATACCAAGGGAGAGAGCCAGGGCTTTATCTGCAGCTCATGCCCGTGCAGGGAAATTGTATTTGACAAGCTGGTTTATAAGAATGTTCCTACAAAAGAGGGAGATGAAAGGCACTTAAAAATCACAGCGCTGCCTCTGGTTCCCACACCAGCATCAAAGTGCTGCTCTCCCTGCTCGGACGGGGGGCTTTGAGGATATTGCCCTGCTTTAATTTTAATGATCAAGCGTGCAGGAGCAGCTCCTTGCACTGATAATTGACCCTTGATTGAGATGTTTGTTTGTTTGGGTCGCTGTATTTCCCTTCTCTCGCTGTTGGGTGCAGGGTGGGACAGCATCAGTGCGGGGTCCGCGTTCTTCTGGTGCTGGAACAAGGGGGGTTCACCCCCTTAAAACCCCCCTAAAAACACCTCCCCTTCGTGTTTGTCTCAAATGGAGCTGCAAATCAAGAGAGCCACGAAGCTGATGAAGGGTCTGGAGCGCCAGGAGGGGCTCAGCCTGGAGGAAAGGAGGCTCAGGAAGGAATTTCTCCTTCCTCACAACTCCCTGGCAGGAGGATGGGCACAGGTTGAGGTTCAGGCTGTGCTGGCAGGGAACGAGGATGAGAGGAAACGGCCTCGAGGTGTGCCAGGGGAGGTTTGGATTGGATATTTGGGAAAAGTTCATCGCGGGAAAGGGGGAAAAGCGCTGGAACCGCCGTCCCTGGGGCGCTGAAAAGGCCACGTGGAGGTGGCACCTGGGGACGGGGTTTGGCGGTGAACACGGTGCTCGGTAACCCCAGGGGGCTTCTTCAGCCTTAAGGATGCTGGGATTCGTTTCTGATTATGGAACTTTTGGACACGTGCACCGCAACTTTCCCCAATTAATGTGCCTTTACTAATTAATCCCCCACGGACATGCACAGGACAGGACCTCGCTTTGCAGCGAGTCACGGTTCCTCTCTTAGTTTATCTCGGATTCCTCAGTTCCAGCAGCCCCAGGGAGCCCTTAGCCCGCCCCGCACCCCCGGGCCCACGATGGGCAGCGGCTCCCCCGGGACCGGCACCGGACCGGCGGAACTCTGTCCCGCCCTGGCGGCCGCCCGNCGGCGGGGGCTGCCAGGTACCGCGGGGCGCGCCCGGAGGGAGGGCCGCGGGTCCCGGCTGGGCTGCGTGAGGAGCGCCGGGCCTGAGGTGCGGGGCCCGGTGTCTCCGGTGCCAACCCCGCCGTGCCTCAGGGTGGGCCTCGGGGCTGTCGCAGCGCAAGGAGCCGGCGGGTCCCGCAGCCCTGGGCTCGGCCCCCGGCCCCGGTTGGAGAGGGGTGTGGTGCCGCAAGGAGGGGCGAAGGCGCTGCCGCAGTCGCGGGGCTGCGCTGCCCGGGGGTTTTCCCGCAGGGTTTGGGTTGCTCTGGGGGCTTTCGAGTGGGGCGGTGGGACCGGGACGCTCTGCGGGGGTCCGAAGGTTATTCCGTGGGGTGCGGGAGGGGAGGAGGTACCGTCTGATGCTGGTTATCACGTATTCCCTTTGACAGCACTGAGCGCTGGTCCCAGGTCAGGGTTGTTTTTCCGAGCTGTCAGGTGCCACAGGTCCCTGCAACTGGTGCTGACTCAGGAGTGCGGCTGCCTGAAAGCGTCGGGAGCTGCTGGGGTAAAGAACTGGTAGTCGGGCTCCTTTCAGAATAAACGGGAGTGCTCTGTGCNGCAGCCGCACCGGACACCCGAGGGCACCGGGACCTCCACGGGATCCGCAGCGGGGCCACGCTGGGCCGCTCCTCAGCCTAGAAGCGAGACCGTGTCAGCACGAGCGAGGCACCGGGACGGGACGCCCCGAACGGGACTCGAACCCGTGACGTTGAGCCGCGCGGCCGCCCCAGCCGGGACTCGAACCCGCAACCCGGCCCGCTCCGCCCCGCGTTTCTCTGCGCCGAACGGCAACACGGCCGGGTGCGCGCGCCGCCGTGACGTCACCGCGCGCCGCGCCGTGACACGTCGGCGGCGGCGGCGGAACCCCGAGCNTTGTGGTGCCGCAAGGAGGGGCGAAGGCGCTGCCGCAGTCGCGGGGCTGCGCTGCCCGGGGGTTTTCCCGCAGGGTTTGGGTTGCTCTGGGGGCTTTCGAGTGGGGCGGTGGGACCGGGACGCTCTGCGGGGGTCCGAAGGTTATTCCGTGGGGTGCGGGAGGGGAGGAGGTACCGTCTGATGCTGGTTATCACGTATTCCCTTTGACAGCACTGAGCGCTGGTCCCAGGTCAGGGTTGTTTTTCCGAGCTGTCAGGTGCCACAGGTCCCTGCAACTGGTGCTGACTCAGGAGTGCGGCTGCCTGAAAGCGTCGGGAGCTGCTGGGGTAAAGAACTGGTAGTCGGGCTCCTTTCAGAATAAACGGGAGTGCTCTGTGCTGCTTGCTTCTCTGTGCTGTTGATCCCCAAAGAGCCGTTTCCACGCAGTCACAGTCTGGTTTGGGTTGGGAAGGACCTTCAAGATCGTCTCATTCCAACCCTCTGCCATGGGCAGGGACACCTTCCACTATCCCAGGCTGCTCCAAGCCCTGTCCATCCTGGCCTTGGACACTTCCAGGGATCCAGGGGCAGCCACAGCTGCTCTGGGCACCCTGTGCCAGGGCTTTGCCACCCTCACAGGGAAGGATTTCTTCCTGGGCTCGTTGAACCTGCCCTGTGCCAGTTGAAAGCTGTTCCCCCTTGTCCTGTTGGCTACATTTTAACAGAATAACACTTGTAACTCTGGTTGCTGTTTAGGAAAAGCCCGGTAGGAATCTGTCAGGAGCACGAGTGATGTAGAACGTGTTCAATCTGTCACCCACATGTGTGCAGATGTGCAGCTGCCTGTGTAAGATAAAACTGAAAGAGTGGTTGCTGATTTGAAAGCTGCAAATCTCATTTTCCAGCTGTTCCCGTGTTTGAGATTGCAGTGGGGTTTGTTGTCACTTTGTTCTCATTAGGAATCTGAGTATGTGAACATATTATTTAATGTTTGGCTCATGTGTGAGGATGGCAGTTAATATTAGTCCTCTGTAACCTGCTTTTGGGGACATACTTATTCTGTTTAAGAGTAATTTATTTAGATAGGATTAATTTAATAACTAAGTTCCATCAAAGAAATTATCTCTTTATAGATGAAGCTATAGAGCTCATCAGGTGAAATTATTTTTATGACCTTGTCTAGAGTGTTTTAATCTTTTTCTCCTCTTTGGCAATGTTTTTTTGGTATGTCTGGAAACACCTTCTGCAATTCTTACTCCTGGTGACTCATGTTTAGCAGGCTGCTCTGCTTTATCAATTAATAAACCAGCTGAAAGTTAAGAATTTCCAAACTAGATAAAGCAGAGATGGATTGCTCTTAACTTCTGTAGGTATTTCTAAATTCCTTAAAATCAGCATTTCTGTTAATCCTGGATGAGGCACAAGGGAGGGTCAGTAGCACTGAGTTATCTTCTGTTTAAATTACCTGACATGGGCACGTTCATTTTATTTGGACTCAATTCCTCAAATCTTGCTTGCTTTTACTACTGTGTGCAGTCTGTTAATATTAACTTTGCTTCTGAGGAAGCTGATCCCTTGTATTGAACCTCTGTCATGCACCATCAAAGATCCTGTTAGAGGAATGGCAAGTTCTGCCTTAAAGTAGGACTTTACACTTATTTTAATTAGCTAATTACTGGTACCAGCTGTTACAAAAATATGGCAAAGTATTAGGGGTTTTTCTAATGAGACACTGCAAGGAGTGAAGTCCACATTAGACATTTGGAAGTGGGTATTTAAAATGGCTTTTGTGCTCAGCTGTATTTCAGAAACAACTTTTCCATGAAAAACAGAACTATTTAGTAGATACCAATATTTTGTTTGGTGAAGTTTGTGTTTTCCAGGTCATAACTGCCTTGGCAGTTAATAGCTTTTAATTAGCTTTTTCCTCCACAATCCAAAGTATGTTGCATAAACCCATGAGTTTATTTGGAGGGATGAGAGGAATTTTTAAAGTCTGCTTAATACAACAAAGAACACAATGAAAAAGGAAGGGGATGCCCAGAACAGCCAGAGGTTCCTTAAGCATGTGGAAACCGGGATGGGTGTTTAGGCAGGGTTTCCTGGAAATGTGGTTGGCAGCAAGGTTGGTGAGCATGGCCAGCTGGAAAACCTTCACCTCAGGATTGTAACAGGAGAAAAGATTGCAAAGTCCTAAAACCTTTTTGTGAGCATTCCTTGATGGAATTCAGCAGCTGTGCTTCAAAAAGAATGGCGAAGGCACATGCAAGTAATGCATGAAACTTATGGAGCTCTAATGCTTCTGTTGAAATCTGTTTTGTGTTTTCCTTCCCATCTTAATAAAACACAAATTTATGGAGTCTTAACTGAAGGATATGGCTATGGAATATATGGATATAGGGAAGAAATTGAGAGTGTCCTCTGATTCTGAAAGAGGGACCTGGTTTATTCACAGGGCTGTTGGAGAGATTTTTCTTTAGGGGTTGTACTGATATCCAATAAAGTCTGAGTGCTGTGGTACTGTCAGAGTGTTTTTTATTGGAATTTTAAGGTACAAATCTTTATGAAATACATGTAGTATTTTTGATAACTAGAAACTAGAACTGCTTTGCATTTGAAGTTCTCTATAACTATTACAATTTTGTCCTGATTACAAACATCTGACTTTTCTGGCTTTCCATTTTATTACTCGTACTGACAAGATGCTGAATCTTAGAAGAACTCCAAATAAGAATTGTACAGCTTTTTTCTTTTATAAACAGAAGTGCATCTGGTATGAAAGCATTGCTGTGGTTACTTTACTCTGCATATTATAAACATAATATATAATAATATTTGTTGTGTACTATGGAAAAACAAGATTATCACATGTTGCTAAGGTTTCACTGAGCTCCACTGGACAAGTATTGACAAATTCCTCTGGTTTTGTCAGCCTCCATCCTCCTCAGATTGTTAAGGGGTGATAAAATTGAAAAAGATGAATTTATTGAACTTCCTGTGTACCAGATTCCTGCCTGGTATTGTCTGGAGTTGGAGTTGGATTACTTCCGAGCGTGTCCTTTCCACCCTGAAATGCAGCTGTAACCCTGATACTGTGCCAAAGTCCTGCTGGTGTTAAAGTGAGAATGGTCATTGATAGGTCTGGGTAGCTGATTGTTTTTCAGTTCTTAAATGGAGTTTTGCTATGCTGCATTCATCTGGAAGAGACAATATTTGTGATGAAGATCCAATTGCCTTTCTCAAAATAAATAACAATACTGTGCCACAAAATGTTTTCTTGGTTAAACCAAAAGTGGACTGTTGAGAGTGATAACATCTGATTAATTCCTTCTTGGGATGCTTCTCACCTGTGAAAAGGTCCATTCACATGGAGTGCCAGTGCATCAGGGCTGCAGATCATCTCTAACAGAATTAGAGTTAGATAATGACTTCTCAACTCTTCATGATTAAATTGAGCCGGGCACGGTGCTGCAGGCTGTGTTCCAGGCTGGTTGCTGTCCTCCCTGTGATGCTTGTTTCTGGGAATTGGAACAGTGGGATACCGTTGGAGGGTTTGACACTAGTACAGGTCTGGACTGTGTTTAATTAGTCTTACTTGAATGTATTTTTTAGTAGAATTGTTAAATAATATGCTTTGATACCACACAGCCCAGCCTTACACTTCATTAATGCTGGACTTGGATTTAAAAATATAATGGAGTGTGTCAGTTTCTTACATGTTCTGATGAGGAAATGGGAGATACTTTCCACTTCAAATTGTTTGAGTGATTTTGTTTCTAAAATAAAAGTTGCTGAAGTGCTGCACGTATGCTGAGGAAGGGAACTGACTTGTACCTGTGTTGTCTCAGCAGGGCAGAAGAAGAACTCTCTCTCCTGCCTCCACGGCCGGTTTGTCACGGTGTGACCCTGCCAGAAGGCCACCATGCAGCAGCCACCGCAGGCTGTCTCAGCGGGAGCGGCTCCTCCTCCTCCCGCGGGCGTGGCTCGGAACATGTACTGGAGGAACAGCCCGCTCAGCAAACGGGCCAACGCCGCGGCTGCTCCGGTGCAGCCCGTGACAGACCCGTTTGCCTTTGGCAGGCAAACCCCCCAGGGCTCCCCTCTAGATAATCCATCCAAGGGCAACGCACTGGCATTCCCACAGCCAGCCCTGGTGCATCCGCCGCCCTCCCGTGCTGGGGACAATCCTCATGGACCACACACATCTCTGTCAGCTCCCGTGTCTCAAGCAGGGATAAGCACCAGTACCTTTTCTAATGTTCCAGTTCCTTCTCCATCCCTGGGGTATGTTATAAATAGTGCTGCTGAAGGGCATCCCAACGCCGATCTCGGACTCCGCGGGCCTGCAGTGCCGTTGCATTATAACCCAGGAGCAGCGGTGGAAAATTCTTTCGGTGTGCATCCTGGAATGGTGGCTGCAGCAAACAGACCTGGAGCTAGACAGGATGTTGGCAGAGATCCAAATGATGCACCTTCAGGACCCAACACAGCAGCACTCTTCCCACCACCTCCCCAGCAGCCTGGTTCTCAGTGGAGGCTGGTCCCAGGGAATCTGCAGTCTCCAGTTCGGAATTTTGTGCCCTATCCTGAGCCATCTCCTCAGACTGATGTTCATAACATTTCTCAGCCTCCTATCAGCACTTCTCACCCTCCTCCACACACAAATGTCCCGCAGGGTCCTGGACACCAAGGTATTCCACAAAACATCATGCAAGCGCCTTTATCCGCTGGTTGTGAAAAGAATGGGAAAAACGGCCCTGCAAACAACAGTCATCACATGAACAGCATCCAGCCTGGAAATGTGTTTAGGCAGAACACAGAAATGACTAACCCTTGGTTAAGCCAACCTTACCAGGAACAGTTTTACCCACAGCCACCTTTGCAAGATGATGGTTTTGTCCTTCCCACAGCTCAGGAAAACAATCCCAAAAACCAGTCTCCAGCTATGTCTGAAACATCAAATAGATCTATTCCCACAGATCGAGATCCAGGAACTCTCTCCATGTTTTTCAAAGGGGACGAGACAGAAAATGAAGAAATACTTTCATCTGAAAAAAATTATGTAATGGAGAAAACAGAGTTTGATGCCTGTCAGCCAAATTCGGCCTCCCTGTATCACCAGCCTGTGCATCCTCAGCAGGTGGCAACCAATGTTCTCTCTCAAGCACAGCTCAGTACAGGTTCAGCTGGCGAGATGGTACAGAAAGGAATGGATGCTCAGTACTTCCCTAAAATTGCCAGCCATCAGGAGGCACAGGCTGCTAAGCACTCTCTGTTTGCTGGCGATGACAAGGCACAGATAGGTGACGCAGCTGCTGGGTCCCAGTACGAAAATGTAGAGAACCTGGAGTGCATTCAGAATCAGGAAGTGCTGCCAAGTGAACCACAGAACATGAGTGCTTCATCCCCTGCTGCTGGTCCTGATCCGTACAGGTACGGATCCTTCCCGGGTCAGATGCTTCCAAAGAATGCTGTTGTGAGCCATGCTGAAGGAGGACCAAATTTGGAGGCACCTGATTCCTTACCTCACCCTGTCCGACCAGACAGTGTCTCTTCCAACTACAGCAACATCAGCCACAGGAGCACTTCCAGCTCAGCACGGCCCCCAGAGCAAGTTGGTACATTTATCCAGCAGGAAATTGGGAAGCCTGATGAGGAATCCTCTGCCAGCTTCTTCAAACAGATTGACTCCTCTCCTCTGGGAGGTGATTCAGGTGAGCTAAACCTGAGCAAGAACTACCATGGCAATCTATCCCAGCCTCCCACTCCAAGTCCTCCTAAGCCTACAGGAGTGTTTCAGACAAGTGCAAATAGTTCTTTTGAACCTGTGAGGTCCCATGGAGTTGGTATGAAACCTGCAGAGATTGACCAAGCAAAGATGGTGGTTGAATTAAGAGAGAACCACTCAAACCAAAAGAACATCAAGAAGAACACAGCTGTGCCTGCTGCATCCCCTGGCAATCTTGAACAGCCACCAGATAATCTGGAAACAATTTACATGCCTCAGGTACACCCAGGGCCTCTTGCAGGCACTGGGGAAGCTGGAAATACACTGCACTCTGGACCTGTTGTGGAAAATATACAATCAGTATCTGAGAGACGGTCCTCAACCAGAGCTCAGGGAGCAGTTAAGAAGTGTGATAGCCCAGCAACAACTTTGTGGGCTCACAATGAGTTACCAAATTTTGGGGGGAATGTTCTTCTAGCTCCTGCTGCTCCTGCAGTGTATGTACCTGCCAAACAGACGGTGGAAGTCATTCAGCCACCAGAAGAAGGCCTGTCTAATCAGCAGCCATGCAAACCAGGGACTATTGCTGTGCAGCATTCCCAAGATGGAAATATAACCTTTGAAAATCTTGAGAATCCTCCCAAAATGGGAGAAGAGGAGGCACTTCAGTCTCAGGCAAGTTCTGGTTATGCAAGTTTATTGTCTTCTCCACCTACAGAGTCTTTGCAAAATCAACCTATCCTGATTGCTCAGCCTAATCAAAGCTATAACTTGGCTCAGCCAATTAATTTTTCTCTTTCTCTATCTAATCAGCTAAGCAACAATGAAAACAATCAGGCAGTGAAGGACTCTGGAGTTGGGGACAAGCCTGCAATGGGTCCCCAAACTTCACATGCTGCTGGGGAAAACGTGCCGTTACCTGTGATGCAAGTTGGACCTCTCTTAGTTAATGCACTTCCAAATACTAATCTGTTAAAACATAATTTATTACAAAGTCCTGTTAATTCTTCTGATGCTGCTTCTAATCAGCCTGCAAACTTGCTTGTGAAAACTCCTCTTAATTTGACTCCAGAAGGGCAAAAGAATGTTAATATGGAAGGCCTTGTTCCTGAATTTGCTAGCAAGCCAGGGTCTAACTCTTCTGTTTCTCCTGGGACAAATCTTCCCAGTGGAAGTGCAAGTGGACTAGTCCCCCCTGTTAATTCCATAGCACAGGCTAATAATAATTCTGCAAATCAATCAAATAGCAAAGAAGCTGCTGGAGTGCTCGACTTCACAGTGTCACGGACGTTGGAGAAAAGCAGCACAAGTAATTCTGTCCAGGTGCACAATCAGTCACCCTCTGGTGCTTCAGTCCAGCCCGCGGCCGCTGCTGCCGGTCAAGTGTGTCCCGAGGTGCCTGACAAACAACATTTCTATCAACAGGTGACAAAAGATGTACAGCCCCAGGCTGTGTCAGACAGAGCTGCACAGGGAGCCCTGCCAACCCAACCACAAATGCAGCCACCAACATCTGGGCAGTCCTCAGTTCCTCCAGACTCCCAGACTTCCACAGGGGCTAAAGCCATGCAGCAGGGGGAGAACCAGGTGCTGGGCAACCGTCCCCAGCCTGGGGGGCCCCAAGAGGCAGGTTCAGCCCAGCCAAGGTACGACCAGACAAGTCTTGGGAAGCAGCCATTGTTGGAACAGCCTCCAGGTGCTCCAGCTGCCACAGCCCCTCCTGCCAGCACTGATCAGTCAGTCCCGTCCAACGGGCAGCAAGATCTGCAGCGTCCACCCCCACCTCAGACCCCTCAGGAAGCCTTTGCTCCACCCCAGAACCCTTACTACTACTACAGACATCCTTATGATGCTTACCAGGCTCCATATCCACCACCTTATCCTCCTGCAGACCCCAGGACTGCAGCTCACCTTTATTACATGGTAAGTTTTTATTTATCACTTTCTTCCCCCTTAGTATGTATTATTAATTTTCATTTCTGATTTATGAATTTAAACAGTTGTGTCATGATCAATATTCAGCAGAGCACTCATGTTAAGTGTTTTAAGTGTAGGGAAGATCCAGACAGCAGTAACAAAACTGACACTGCAGAGATTATTGAAGCTTAAGTAGTTCTGATATCAGTTCCACTTGGCACAGATTTCAACTCATAGCAATTTTTTTGGTTCTTTGGAAAAAGTTGGCAGTTATAACAACTTGGCTGTCCAGTGCTCAAATTTGGTTCCTATCTGCTGCCTGAGTTATTGATGATTTAGCAGAGAGGTTGAACTGCCTTTAGTCCAGACATAATGTTTTTTTTTCTTTAAGTTTAGAATATTAATAACTTGACTGCCACAAAAAGTAATGAAAGCTCAACTGTAGTTTATTAATCTGCATCTCTTCAGGTTTCACGGGTGTGGTGCGAATGGTGATTTTTTTGGTTTTAACTGTTGTTTTGGAGGTGTGAAGCCTCTTCCCTTGCCTGTGCTTGCCTTTTGCAGGAGGACAGCTATGGGCAGTACGACCCCCGGTACCGACCCTACGACAGCAGCGGCACTGCCTACGTGGAGCCCGGGAGCTATCGCTATCCCGAGCCTGAACGGCCCAGCTCCAGGGCCAGCCACTGCTCTGACAGACCTTCCTCCAGGTATGTGATTCCTGCCTTGAGTCAAGATCTGGATACCCCAAAGGAGAGGCTGGAGTGATGCCTGTTGGACTTTTACAGCATAAAGCACAGGGAGGAATTCAAACCCTCTTTGTGTGCTGCCATAGGGACAGACTCTATTGAATGCCACGTCTGGGAAGGATGCAGTTCCCCAGCCTCTTCTCCTGCTAGAGCTTTGTTTTTCCTTTCATTCAGTTCTCTGGGGGTTGCTGGTGTTTCTGTCAGGCAGGAAGTCACAGCTATGGCCCCAGTGCTGATGTTTGCTGTGGAAGAGCAGTGCAGGCCATGGGTTGTTAATCAATACTCATTTATTTTCTGCAGTGCCCTCTAGCAGGGGCCCCTCATTCTGTTAATGAATGGCCCTTTTGCCCATTGGTTGGGATTTGCCTTGCAGGCACCAGGGATACACAGTGGTTTAGGTGCTCAGATGAGAGTGGTGAGTCAGGTGACAACATCCTGGTGCTGTGTCAGGTCCATTTGTGTGAAAAATTCCCTCAGCTGTGGATGAGCTTTCCTCACAAAGCTCCCAGGCAGTGATCTGCCTGGCAGAGGTGCTGTGTAGGCCTGTCCCACTCACTCATTTCACCACAGGTTTTGATTAGGGAAACTTAAAAGCCTTGATCTGACTGATTAATACGAAATAAATTTGAGAGGGGAACAGTGTGTTCAGATGCTACTTGAAAATGTTAAATAAATGTAGGATCAAATCTCTAGTATTTCTCAAGAAAGAAGCAGCAAATTCCGTTGAAGAGATTGCTGCCTTCTGGTGATTATTGTGTGAGTTACTTGCATGAACTTCAAATTAATGACAAAATGTTACTGTTGTTATGAGGGGTTTTGCAGTTTCTAACAGAGAAACTCCAGTTACCTGTCTGGAAATTATTAAACCCTTTGTAGTATTTGTCCTTTGTTGGTAGTTCACTCCTGGAGCAGTGATTAAATTACAAATAGAACATTTTGATTACCATCTCCAGAAGATTATAGATATATTTTGGTCTTGAGGAGCACAAAACAGTGGCTGTAACTCCATGTGATAACTTTTACCATTTTCTTAAGTGAATTTAAGTGTGCTGTGAGCTCTTGAAATGAGATGATAACCTCTAGAAGCACTTGCTGGTGTGTACTCTCCTGAAGTACTATTTTTAGAAGGGGTTGAAGTTTCTGTAGGTGGCAGTGGGCAGATCAAAGCTCGTTAGAAGTGGCTCTGTCAGGGCTGGTGTGTGAGTGTCAGAGCAGTCAGACATGGGCTGTGATGTGCAGCTGCAGGGCAGCAGGGCTCTGTGTATGTGTGAAACTGCCCCGAATGTGCCAGCGCTGGTGCTGCAGCTTTGTAAACTCTGCTTGGGGGAGGGAATGAGAGCTCTCTGGAGGAGACTGGGGAGACTGGTTGGGTGGCTGAAGCTGCTCTGATAAGATCAGACCTCCTCTGCAGAGCAAGTGCTGTGTTAGCAGACTTCCCACACTCCTCGACTGGCTGGGCCACTTTGGAGCTTGCACTCTCACTTGTAGGACCAGTTGTAGGGAAGAGTGGAAGCTCCCATCACTCCACACTGGCATTAAGTATCTTTACCTGCTGTGTGTATGTGCACAGGGGTGTTTGTGAGTAGAATGCAGCTGTGGAGCTACAAACTCACATGGATGTGTACTTATATACATTTATGTGCATACATGCAGGCATTTTTCGTCTAACATTCATCCTCTGGCTTTTATCAGAAATTCTAGGATGACAACCTGAAAATGTTATCTAATAAAGGCTCATGATTTTTCAAGTAACGGCCACATCTTTCTTTTTCCATCAGAAGAATTCTAATAATTTTTTTCTGTGCATTGTCCCTTACTTTGCTGTGTTGGTTTTAGCCATGTTTTTGTGCTCGTTTGGACAATCAGCTCTGTAAATGAGTATTTTCTTCATCAGAAGCTGTATAATAAAAAACTGTTAAATTTGGAGCAGCCATTATTTCTTAATGAATTGTTAAATTATCGACTTCTCTGTTGAGACAGTTCAAAGGATTCTAATTATAGCAGTAGTTTTTGTGATTGTCTGTAAGTAATTAAACTTAGCACCAAAGCAGTTTACAAAGGCACTAAATTATTGTACGCTAAGGGCTGACAGCTTTCGATGGCACACAACAATTTAGTGCTATATTGGGTTGTAAAGTCTTAATTTTATGAGTCCCTGATTTTCTGGAAATGCAGTGTTTTAACTATGAAACTCTCTAATCTAATAAGTTGTGGCATAGAGTTTTTTCTACCTCCTGCTGACTGTAGAAGAGATTAAGGTGAAATAAAAACTTTTTTATACTTGTGTGCTTTCTTTCAGGCAAGGATATCCAGAAGATTATTATGGAAAAGGTGGATGGAGTGATTATTATTCAGGCTATTACCCAAACTCCTATGATTATGGAGGTAAGGTGTCAAAAAGAACTCTGATTTTTTTTTTCTCCATAGAAAATCGCAGATTTAAACAATAATTTATGGGGAAGAGAAATTTTAAGATCAGAGAATCCACGTTAATACAACTGGTGTCCTTTCAGTGATCAGCAAGAATAAAATTATACTTGCTGAAAATTGAGGTTTTTTGCCCACTTCAGTTCTTAATACCTCTCCATCCTTCCTGTATGTTTTTTGGGCAGTAGAAGTAGCAAATAGAAAATAAAGTAAGTTTTTTCCTCACCTCAGTTTGCCTTTCCTTTGTGAAAACACTCCTTTATAAGGGCACAGAACAGTTTTGTTCCACGTGTTGCAAGGTTGCCTTTCACTGGGGTGTGTCCTTGGTGTGTGACCTGCAGGCAAACCTGTCAAGTGAATTTTAGGTGGGCATAAACAGAAGTTGACTCATGACTGGGTTTTGGTTTTGTCCATCATTATCTAAGTGCTCACTGAGACAGGCTGGCGTTGGGACTCTGGAGGTAATTGCTTGTGTGGTGCCTGGGAGGGTTTTAAGCAACATCTGTCCACATCCTGAGATGTTTTCCTTGGCACTCTGCAGATTGATCACAGAGATTCTGGGAATGTTGTAACAGACAGTAGGATTGGGTTTTAAAGATGTTAGAAAAGATCTGATGGCAAACAATGTCCCTTCAGGAGTAACTAACTATAACAACCATGTTTCTCTAGAAGGTGTAAAATTGATTTTTAAAGCTTTTTTTTAAACTGAAGTGGACATACTTACATTGCTTCGGTTTGGTCTGTGCTTCAGGACCAAACCAGCTTGTAATTAAAGAGAAGGGAGTAGAAAAAGACTATAGCCAAGGCTACCAATATCTGAACCATTTCTTTTTCTTTTCCAAAGATCCAAGTCGCTGGGAACGATACCCATATGACCCCAGGTACAGAGACCCTAGAAGTTATGACCAGAGGTACTGGTATGATGCTGAAAACAACCCTTACCAGAAGAGAGAAGCATATCCATATGGCAGCAGGTTTGTCCAGTCAATCCACATTCTCCCAGTGCTGTTTCCAGAGCTGGGGCAGCAGATTCTCTGGAACAGACTGTTAAAATGCAGTGTTACACACATTTCACAGTGCTGCTAGTCCTTTCTGTAGCTTCAACATAGGTCATTGAGGGAAGCCAGATGAGCTGTCACATCACTCTGAGGGAAGGATTGGAGGTAGCAGCACTTGTTTTCAAACCAGTTGAACGTTCTGTGGGATTTTAGAACAGGCTCTGAGTACGATGTTGGTCTTGATCTCGAATAATCTGGATGAACTCCTGGAAGGAATGTCAGTTTATTTTCTGTAGCAACAACCTCGGTGTAGGCAGTGAGTTAAGAACCCTTCTGGGGTGAGGTCCAGTTTTCCTGCCATTCACCTCCCTCAGGGGCCGTGGGTGGCTGTGCTCATTCCTGCTTTCTGCATCCATCAGGAACGACCGATACGAGGATAACTGGAGGTACGATCCCCGTTTCACCGGCAGCTTCGACGATGACTCGGAGCCCCACAGGGATCCCTACGGGGACGAGTTCGACCGGCGCAGCGTCCACAGCGAGCACTCCGGCCACAGCCTGCGCAGCTCCCGCAGCGTCCACAGCCGCCAGAGCAGCTTCAGCTCTCGCTCCCAGCAAGTGAGTTCCAGCTGCACACAGCAACCTGGCACTTGCTCTGTTGGGGGTGGGTGAAGCATTAGAAAATAAAAAGATATTTTGGGTGTTAGCGTGGGGAATGTGTGTTTTGAAATCTTTTCTGAGGCTGTTTTTTAATACAGTTTTGAACTTAATATTTGTCACAGTTGTCAAGAGAACTTTAACCAAAACCAGCACTCAGCTGTGCAAGTTGCTACACAGACAGAAATGGAAAATTTCCTCTGCTGAATCCATTTGCTGTTTGTGAGAACTTTGCCTTCCCCATGCTTGGCTGTAGCAGACAATGTGCCTGGCTTTGTGTCATGTCATTTTTCTCATCGCAAGCTTGGCTGTGTTACTGAACTTGGGATGTGTTAAAGGACTAACTCTGTATTTGTATGATGTTATTTTGACTTTAAAAGCAAAAACCAAAGCTAACTGATTACTCATTCACTTAACACCACAACTACAGATACCTGAAAACCTCAGAGAATATTTGGCTAATTTTTGAGGTATACTTTTTGCTCATGTAATGGGTCATTTTACCTGTAGTTGGTTTGCCATGTTTCTTGGAAGTTTAGGTACTTTTCCAGTCTGAATTCCAATTCATTTAGTAATATTTGAAGTAGTATTGGAAATCATTTAGGCATTAATTTTTAGGCACCTGAAGCCCTTTGGCATTTGTTGGGTTTATTCCATTGAGGCTCTCTCTCTGTTACAGCAGAGGTGAACTTTCATTCTGACCCACAGTTGTTGGTAACAGAACTCATGCTTTTCACACAAGCACATAGAAATTCTGTTGTGAGAGAATTGAACGTGCTTGGATGTGAACAGATCAAATGATGGTAAAAACACTGGGGGAGAAGACAAAGATGAATTAATTATCTGCTGTAGCCTGTGCTACAGAAGGGTCTTGCCTGGTGGCTTTCTGTGAGGCAGCAGTGCAGTAAGCCTGGCTCACAAGGAGCATTGATGGAAGCTGTCAGGAGGGAATGCTCACTGTCTGCAGTGCTGCTTGCTGTGTGTAACCAGACTCCCAGCTAACCCTCACTAATCTGATCTGTCCAGAGCCAGCTCTATAGGAGCAATCACGATCTAACGGGCAATGCCTATGAACCCCCTGCGCAGGCCGTGTCGCTCCACGCAGATTATCCCTACGGAGGGTATGAGCCCAGCTTTGATGGACAGCAGCCTTTTACAGACTATGGCTACCCTGCTGAAACAGGCTGGTCAGCTGTGGAACAAGGTATGGACACACTGGGGAGGAAGGAGGGAAGGTGTTGTGGTCCAGTTACAAAACACTTCTCTGGAAAACACTTCTCTGTTGATGTCTGTCATTCGCTCTTTGAAGATGTGTTACATGTTTGTACAGACATCACAGACCCGTGTCTGATACAATCAAAGCCCTTGCACTGAAAAAAATAACTGGATTTGAAAGTTCTGTAGTCTAGTTTTGTTCTAGTTATTGCAAATCTTAGGGACTTTGAGACTATAAAGGAACTGATTTTCTTACAAAGTTCAGCCAAATTAAATGACAGAGAGTTTTCCACTAATACTTCAGAATTATTGAATTGGGTAAATACATCAACAGGTTTACTTAGTTGCAAGACAGGTTACCTGTTCTTATTTCATCTTTTTTCATTTCAGCACCTTTAAGGCCCTCAACACCTGAGAAATTTTCAGTGCCTCATATCTGTGCCAGGTTTGGGCCTGGGGGCTTCTTAATAAAAGCACTGCCAAACCTGCCTTCTGAGGGCCAGCCAGCTCTGGTTGAAATCCACAGCATGGAGGTAAAATTTAAAAGGAAAAATGGGAAGTAATGGAATAAAGGTCTTTCTTTTGGAAGGGGAATAGGGAACTTGAATCCATAACTTCCTGATTTCTTTTTTGTCACTGCATGTATCTTTATTAGTTTGGCCTGTAATCATAAGTAAAACAGTACATTTAAAAGTTCTTTTCCTCTGATAGATGACTTAGTAATGATGAGATCATCCAGCTCTTTATAATTTTGTTCAGGATGATGTACTGAGTAACTTCCATGTAAAGTAGATTTCATTATTTATCATCCTTGAGCAGGTTGCAAGTTACCCTTTGTATTTTGTTTAAGAGGCTTGGTTACATGGTGGGTTATGTTCAGGTCTGGGTGTTTTATTGATAAAAAGCAAGATTCATAGTTATAGGAATTTCTTATGGATTGTATTTGTGTTTCAGACTATGTTACAGCATTCTCCAGAGCAAGAAGAGATGAGAGCCTTCCCTGGTCCTCTTGCCAAGTATGTTCTTAGAGTTTCCAGAAATAACTTTAAAGCATTCTGAAATTATTTCTTCATTGCCTGTAAATTACAGGATTTAAACTGGCTTAAAATATTTGTGGCTTTTCACCTGCTTAAATAATACAGGAGCTTTAAATTTGTTCCTCAGACTAATCACACATAATGACCTGAATGTCTCATTAAAAACTTCTTTTCTTATTTTTTTTCAGGGATGAGACCCATAAAGTGGATGTTATTAATTTTGCACAAAGTAAAGCTGCACAGTGCTTTAAGAATGAAAATTTAATTGACAAAGAATCTGCAAGTCTTCTTTGGGACTTTATTGTACTGTTGTGCAGGCAGAATGGGGTATGTCTCACTGCTTGAGTTTTTATCTACCCTGAAGGATTTTGTACACAAGTAGTTTTTGTGTGAAGGTCAGGAATATGTGTTACAGTCACTGAATAGCTCACAGACTGAAGGAATGTGGGAGCTGGGCACTCATCCTCAGCTGTTCAGAGGTGCTGATGTTCACTTATTGCTGTCCCAGTGACAAATGAAATGCAGGCAGTGTGGAAATAACAGATTTCTCAATTTTTGCTTTCTCTCCACACACACAGACTGTTGTGGGAACAGACCTGGCTGAACTTCTGCTCCGAGATCATAAAACAGTGTGGCTTCCTGGGAAGTCCCCTAATGAGGCAAATTTGATTGATTTCACTAATGAGGCTTTGGAACAAGTGGAAGAGGAATCTGGTGAAGCCCAGCTCTCATTTCTCACTGATAATCTTCTAACCACAGTTGACAGTTTTGAGAAGGAGACTGAGAGATTCAGGGAGTTGCTGCTTTATGGCCGTAAGAAAGTGAGTGCTTGTGCTGCTTCTTATTTTTGCAACTTTTGTTACAAAATACAATATTTCTTGGCACTGTACTACACTGATACAAAAATGTTTTGCCCTGCAGTTCATAATCTAAAACAAACTTGTATTTGTCTGTTAGTTTTTATCTGAACAAACATATTTGGATTTGATCACAAATTACCATGTATAGCTGTTTTTGTGAGTAATATGTAAAGCTATTCCCAGTTAGCTGATTTGTGTCTTAATTAGGATGCTTTGGAGTCTGCCATGAAACATGGTTTGTGGGGTCATGCTCTGCTCCTTGCCAGCAAAATGGACAGCAGGACACATGCAAGAGTGATGACCAGGTACTGAGTTGCTTTTTGATTAGTGAAATTTGGCTGCTTGTTCTGCTAGTGAGGTGGAGAATGTCAAAATCATGGGTTATCCATAGTAGTTAATGCAAGAATTATGCTTTAGATTTACTGTGTATTTGTTTGTCATTTGTTACTTTTTATTCTGGGGTCTTCTGGCTGTGAACTTAAACCTGAGAAGTATTTTCTGCCACCTGTTCCATTTAAGGGGTATTTGAGCAATGTCATCTGTGGCCTTGCTTGGAAAAAACTGCAACAACTCAACTCTCAGTTTTGTTAAAGCCAGCTGGCTTGGACAGAATCCAGTGGTTTTTCCTAGCTTGGACTGACTGGTGTTACAATGCCAGACCCAGTTCATCACTGGGAATGTTTTACTTCTGAACATTATCCCCTGGCCCATTTCCTCTTCAGTGTAGTATTTCCACACAGCACTTCTTTCTCTTGAACTAGGTTAGATGAATTGCCACTGAGAGCTGAAGTACATTTTAGCTGCTTACCCCGTGTTTGTGTTTTGTTTTTCTCTGCAATGTCTCTGTAGATTTGCCAACAGTCTCCCAATTAATGACCCTCTGCAGACTGTTTACCAGCTCATGTCTGGAAGGATGCCAGCTGCATCCACGGTAAGATTTGCTGGGAGCTGCAGGGAGGAGTGGAGTTCCCAACAGAAATCTTTCCTAGAATGTCAGAAAAGTTGTTTTGGTCCTTTTTAGGTTGAAACACTTAACCCATGCAGAGCTCCAGTCACTGATTTGACCTAGTAATTCTTCTAATTTTAGTGCTGTGGAGATGAGAAATGGGGAGACTGGAGGCCTCATCTAGCAATGGTGTTATCCAACTTGACCAATAATGTGGACTTGGAATCCAGGACCATTGCTACCATGGGAGACACTCTTGGTAACTCTTGGGGAATGAACAGGGTGATGACTGAAGGAAAAGCTTTGATTGCTCAGCTTATTTTTTGGAAAACGGCAATTTTTGTATAAAATATAAAGTGGAGCAGTTTTATATGAGCTTGTCTCTGTTGTGAAGGCATTTCAATGCAAAGGCAAACAATGCAGGACACTGAATGTGCCACTGAAATATCCTGAGCTCTGTCCTTAATTTCTCTGCAGCTTCTAAAGGCCTGCTGGATGCTGCTCATTTTTGTTACCTTATGGCCCAAGTTGGGTTTGGAGTTTACACAAGGAAGACAACAAAGCTTGTCCTAATAGGATCAAATCACAGGTCTGGGTTTCTTTTTTATTATTACTGGTTTTTTAACACAGCTTTTTCAATGCAAAAATGAAACTTTGAGAGACTGAATTGCATTGCTCCTCTTGTCCTCACAAGGCACAGCTGATTTTGAATAACTGTTTGATGTGGTGTCTTGCAGAAGTTGTTGACATTTTGTGTCTGACAGAGCTGTGTGACTGATGCTGACAGATCTGTGTTTATTGTCAGCACATATAAACTCAAATAATATTTTCCTTCTCCTGTTTGAAACAGCTTGCCATTTTTAAAGTTTGCCACCAATGAAGCTATTCAAAGAACAGAAGCCTATGAATATGCACAGTCACTAGGAAGTCAGCCTGGCTGCTTGCCCAATTTCCAGGTGAGGAGCTGTTCCTGTTTTGGTTTGGTTTCTGTTTTGGCAGATTTCATGCTTTTAATCTCTCATGTGCTGTAGGCAGTGTGGCAAATATTTTATCTGCTGTAACATCAATTATTCATGTAGTATAGATGTTTTCCTGTTTGCCACATTTCATTTTCACTTTTTTCACCTCTATATCCGAAACTTTTGAATTTTAACTTTTTTAAATTGTAATTCTGTATTCCAAAAGAAAAATCCAGCAGAATTTGCTGGCAGTAGCTGTAGATAAATAGACAACTTCCAATAGATGCCTTAGGTGGAAGAGGAGAATTGAATGCTTGTTGCTTAAATTTTAGATGTGATAATGAGATACCTGAGCTTTCAGCTGAAATGCCAGACTGCCTTTTATTTGTTACCACTCAGAGTGTTGTGATCACTTGGTTTATTTGTCCTGCTTGCCTCCCCCAGGTTTTCAAGTTCATCTATGCCTGTCGGCTGGCTGAGATGGGCCTTGCTGCCCAGGCTTTCCACTACTGTGAAGTGATTTCCAGAACTGTCCTGAAAGATCCCCATTACTACTCCCCTGTGTTGATTGGCCAGCTAATCCAGGTGACAGGAGGAAGAATTAAGTACTTGTGGCTGGGTGTTGTAGGTGGGAAGCTGTGGCTGATGGGCTCACACTTTGCAATGGTTCTTTTCCTCAGATGTCATCCCAGCTGCGCCTGTTTGACCCTCAGATAAAAGAAAAACCAGAACAGGAATCTTTTATTGAACCTTCCTGGTTAGTGACTCTTCGACATGTGGATGGACAGATCAAGGTACAGTGTGTGCTTCTCAGCATGAATTACTCTCTTTAAAAGATTAGTGTAAATCCAGTTTCCAAAATGTTTTTCTTTTTACACTGCTAATCACAGAAACATGGGAAGTGACCTTGTACACTCATGTCATAAATTGCAGATGTTATGATGTAAACCAGGTGAATTTACCCCACTTTAGTGCTGTGAGATTCAATACAGAATAGTGAAAGTTACATGAGGCAGGTTTTTCTTAGCACCATAATGCAAGGAGAATTGCAAGACTCATTAGGTTGCAGTAACTCCTGCTGTAAGCAGGGGATCTGCTTGCCATAAAATGGTGTGTGAATTTGTGTTGCTAGATTATAACAGAAAGGAAAGAATTATCATATATGTAAAGAGATGTGTTAGCAAGTTGAATCCTGAGCCAATTAACTGTTTCAATTTAAAAACAAACTCTTTAAATTATTGGTTGAACTTGGCTTATAAATGGCTGACAGATAATTTTTTGACTTATACAAAAAATCTCTTTTCATACCTAAGAATTGCTTTGCTCTCTGTTCCCTTGGTTATGAACTGAGTTTCTGGTACAGTTCAGTTAATAATATTTTGCTTTTTCATGCAGGAGGGTGCAATAGCCTATAACACAGACAGATCCACTCCCCTTCCATATGAATGCAGCACTCCCAGCTCTGAACTGGACCGTGCCAGTCAGTGTGATGGGGGAGGTGGCCGTGACGTGGGTCCAGGTGCTGAAAATGCCTTGTTGGCGTCCTTGTTACCTAATATGGCTCAACAGATGCAGAGCGTGCAGCTGATGCCTTCAGGTTGGTGTTTCATGGCCTTTATGACAGAGAGAAAACAAAGGTTTTGTGTTTCTGACATAAGAAACCACTTAAGAGGCTGGTTGGAACAGGGAGATTTCACTTCTGCATTGTATTATTCATAGGGCAAAAGGTTCACAGTGGAATTTCTGGTTAATTATAACTCTTAACTCTGGTTTTTTTCATGCTGCAGTACCTCAGGCTGTCCTTGATGGCTCAGCTGCCATGATTCCTCCTGGTGATCAGGGAAGTGTCCCCTTCTATCCAGTGGCTCCTCAGCCTCTTGGTCCAGGACCTGGCTTTACACCTCAAGGATTTTCAAATCCCTATGGAACTGAACCATCCCCACTGTATTTAGGGTCAACACTACCCCCAGGAGGGCCACCACAAGAAATGGAACCACGGTCAGAAGAGCAGACAAACCTGGAAACAGGTCTGGGATCTTAATAAACAGCTTTCCTTCCTTCTAAGGGGAATGAAGTGTTTATGGGAATAATTCAAAGTATCTCAGTATTTAAAAAATAGTCATATTTTGGGTAATGAAATTTAAAAGCACCATGTAATGGTATAGAAACATCTGTAGGAAGTTAGAGTATTCATTCTGCTTTTTTGGCTTACTGTGAAAGTGAGGTCAGACTCAGCAGATCATGATTTTGACCCTGACAGATCCTTGAGTGCACTGGGATTAGCAGTTCTGTTTCCAAGGTCTGTATCAGGGATTTCTGCCTCTGGACATGAGCTTCTGGGAGCCTGATAAGTTTCATTTCTCTGACAGGAGAGCCTGACACATATGGAAGGAGGCAAACTCAAATTTGGCAGAGTTTGAGACATGAGGAACCTGTAACTGCTCCATCCTCATGGTGGCATCCCTCAGCCTGCTATGGCCTGTGTTCAGAATAAACCCAGACAGGAGAGGAAAAAAATCACAACAATTGCAGCTCTCATTCTTTAAAAGACCAGGTTCTCTCTAGCTTAAAACTCGTAACTGGTGAAAACTTTTGCCTTAAAACTATTGTGGGGCTTGGGAGCTTTGATATTTATTGTTGGTCCTTTTGTTGGTGTGTGTCTCTGCTAACATGATCTAATTTTTTTTTTTAAGGAGTGCAGAGAATTGCCCCAGAGTCTCCTTCACAAAACTCCTTCCCTGAACAGAGAGAGGATGATTTCTATGGCAGAATGGCTAACATGGTATTGTTATTTCATATATTTCTTCAGCTGCATTGCAGCATCATGCAAACACAGGAGGATTTGAGGGCTCTGTATTGCTCTTCAGCAAGAATTGAAGCTTGGTTTTTAGAAGTCCCCAAATAACCAGATTAAATGTCTTTAATTGTGTAGAAATTCTTGATAAAAAATTTATGTTGTGTCAGATACTTTGCTGCTTGTTTATTATGCATTTATATCCTGGCTTTATATCTAACCAGGCACCAGGACAAAGATCCAGATTGGGTGTATTAACTTTTAGATCACTTCTGTTAATGGATTTTACAAAGAGGGATTTTTTTTTTTTAGGAAGATGAAATGTGATCCATCACTGCAGCAGTGACAACTTTGTGCTTTCCTGTGTTTTTGTCACTCAGGGCTATGGGCGAAGATCCCGAACAACCTCAGAGTCCTCTGCTCATTCTGTGGGACGAGAGAGATCCAACTCTGCAGCAAAACAACCCTCTCCTTCTCCCTCTGCTCCTGCAGGGAAAGAGACCAAAAAAGAAACAAAGAAGGAGGCAGCACCTAAAAAGGTACAATTTCTTAGAAGGGTACCTACAGCTGGAGGAGATTTGTTAATAAATGTGGTCACCCTTAGTCCACGGTACTTAAAAGGTCCTAATTAAACTGCTTATTTCTATTTATTAGGTGCAGCTCTGGGCTCAGAGTTGAAGTCCCTAACAGAAAACATGTTGTTGCATGAATGTTGCTTTTAACCTGCCTGTAAAGGCAGTGGTGAGAGAATGAACTGAGTAGATTTCATTTCTTTTCAGACTGGTGCAACCTGGTTTCGCTGGCTGATGGGAAAAGGAAAGAATGAGGCTCACCTGCCAGATGACAAGAACAAATCAGTAAGGCCCCAAAAATCACAAAAACCTTTACACACTTGAATTTGTTCCTGATGTTCTCCTGGATAACAGATGAACATTGTTTTGATGAGTAAATAAATGATAGTAGAACTTTGAAGATTTTTTTTTTCCAAGACTGGCTTTTTAAAAAAAATAGTTACAGTTACTTTAAACTTTTTTAACAGCTTGCTTTGAGCTCTTTGGTTTTGACTGTGGTTTTCTTTTAGATTGTTTGGGATGAGCAGAAACAACGCTGGGTTAATCTGGATGAGCCAGAAGAAGAGGTAAAAACCTGAGTCCTCATGATTTCTCCAAGTGGAAAACAAAAATCTCTACTTGGCACAGAATTTTCTTTAATCTGTTACTAGCTCTTAAGAGCTGCTTTTTACTGAATTTGGATTAAAATGTGCAACATCAGTCTATGATGTGACTGGATTGTTTTTTGTCTCCCTGCAGAGTAAACCTCCACCACCACCTCCAACAGGATTTCCTAAAGCTGCTCAGGCTGCTCCCCCTGGGCCTGGAGGCCCACCTGGTGCCTCTGTCAACGTGTTCTCCAGGAGAGCAGGTAACAGCCAGCACTGACATTTAAGGCTTCCTCCTGCATAAAATATGAAGGCAGAAGTCCTGACTTCTCCAGGGTTGTTTGGGAACCTTGGCAACTCAGTGGAGCTGTGGCTGTTTCTGCTTTGCTCATGCCCAGCTCCTGCTCTGCCATCACAGTATCATGACTTGGGTGTTACTGTTTGTGTCCCTGGAGTGTTATTTTCTGATCCTGAAGGATGCTTTAACCAGCAAACTGTTCAAAGTAGACACAGGCATGACAAGCACAAGGCTTATTTTTGTTATTTGTTCATTTTCCTGGTTTAGCTGGAAACAGAGCCCGCTATGTGGATGTCCTGAATCCAGGAGGAACCAAGGCAAGTGGTGCTGTTCCTGCACCATCAGACCTGTTTGCCCCCTTGGCACCAATGCCCATTCCTGCCAACGTGTTTGTTCCCAACTCAGGTGGGTGGATACGGTTGTGGGGAGGTTGTGTGGCTGTTCATGGGTGTGGTGTGTTTGGCTAAATCCTATTTCCTCTGCAGTTCCAGGGGAATCCCAGCCCATGGAAGGGAGTGGAGCAGCAGAGCACACACCAGCTGCAAACCAAACCAACACAGACCCTGCTGCAGCTGTGGAACCTGAGGTGGGTTAGAAGGAATGCCTTGTGGATAGAACTCAAACTTCTGATCCAAACTCCCTCGTGATTCTGAGCAGCAGCTTTGCAGCCACAGTGCTTAAAGCATTTTCTTGTTGTGGGGATTGTGGTTTAGCATTTTAATTAAAGAACAGGAGAGGGGGAATACAACTTAAAATGGAAGTGGGAGATTGCTCATTTATCAGGGCTGCAGCTTCCTTGGGTGCAGCATGTGCCAGGAAAGGGACCAAGAACACGGGAAGAGCCTTACACTGCATGTTAACACCTGCCTGATGTGTTGTAACATCGCTCTGCTTCAGTGGCATCTCTAGGGAAATGTGAAATAGCCTCTCAGTAACGATGATAAACACCAGTGCCTTGTTTTTCCTCAGTACTTAAACCCTGCAGCCCTTCCTCCAGGATCTGGACTTCCTGTTCCTAACCCCGATGGCTCCCAGTCAGGCGAGGTAAGGCTTGATGCAAAGTGTTTAATTAATGACTTTAACAGTTAATTGTAATGATCTTACCATGGGCCATCTAAAGCAACAAGTAACTGATTCAGTGGCTGATGAGTAGCCCAGATGGGATTTGACTGCCTCCAGAATTGTACAGAAAAGACCTGTAAGCCCATATGAGAAATTCAGCCTTCATGCCCTACATTCTGTGATCTCCTTTTCCTATATAAGTACTTTTAAAAGCCTTTTTCAGGGTAAAGTATCAGTTTGAGGGTCTCTTCTTGCCTCCATGCATGCATATAATTTGACTAATATTGCACTAATTAAGTGCAAGACACAAGGAGAACAAATTGCTGTGTGCCAGGCAGAGTAACATGACTTTTGTTCCTACTTAATGTTTTCTATACCTACATAATTTCGTGCTTTAAGAAGTCCTTTTGATTTAAACTAACTTCTGGCTTTACGTTTGTTTATGTTTTTTTTGGTTTTTGTTTTTTAACTTGAAGTTGGTTTAACCTTTGGCAGTGAGACTTTGACAATGAAATAAAACAACTGAAAGCTTGGGGCAGTGACATGCATGACGACTCTTTTTATTTGTGTTTTTTTGTATTTGTGTGTTCTTGCTGTTTTGTAGCTTTCGCGCTCTAGTTCAATGAGTTCATTATCACGTGAAGTAAGCCAGCATTTTAATCAGGTACATGTGGCTGGCCATTCTCATTTATGTTAACTTATTTACTTTCCCCCCCCACCCTCTTTATTTTGCATTTGCTCAAATACTAATGCTACTTTTAGTCATTTCCCCCTCATTTCACAGAAATATCATTAAAAGTAGATCATGATGTAGTGTTCCTTTTTACACTCAAACAGGGTCTTCAGTTTTGTGTATTTATGAGAGTGCATGTAATCCAGGCATGCTTTTTGTTTATGTTCCTAAGATATTCTCATAATTTCATCATCTTTCTTCTGGGATACTAAAGAAAGCAGTTAATTTTAAACAAAAAAACCCCTCAAAAATCCTCAAACCAAACCAACCTCCTAAAAAGACTCAGTACAAGTAAAACTTGGTCATTCTGCTGCTGCCCATCTCAAATTGGTAATAAACCACCTGGAAAAGTCCCTGTAGGAATTAAAGGAATGCTTCATCTCTGCTGGGAGTTCCAGGGCTGTGGGATCACCACAAAGGTGTGACACAAACCTTTCTGATACTTCTTAGTAAAGCAAAACCTGACGTAGAATGTTTATTTTGGGGCAAGTCCTGAGGTGTACTAACAAAGGGAGAAGGTACTAATTGAGTGGAGTTGCACTGGTGTCTTGTGTTGGTTTTGCATGCTTTGGATCTGCAGAGCTCTTTGCAGTTGATGCATGTGACATTGTTTGGCCAATTCTGACATTAAGCCAGTCCTGCTCTGGATCTGGATGCAAACTGTACCAGCACTCTGCAGTTGTTCCAATAGGCTGCGCTCTCCATGTTGTTGGCATTATTCCTGTGAATATCTGCTCTGTATAACTCAGCAGACCACGTTGGGAGGCACTGGAGCTCTGCTCTTGTCTCATTTCAGTGTTTTCTCTTCCCAGCCTGCCACTGTTCCACCCTCAGGGGCACCTTCAGCAGGAGCGGTACCGTTCTACAACCCCTCTCAATTTGCACAAGTGAGTCAAGGCCTCATCTTTCTTTTTCCTTCTCTTTATTATCCAACATTTCCCAGAGCAGCTGGGGCTGCCCCATCCCTGAAGTGTCCAAGGCCAGGCTGGATGGGGTTTGAAGCAGCCTGGGGTAGTGGAAGGTGTCCTTGCCCATTACAGGGGATGGAATGTGATGTAATTTAAAGTCCCTTCTGACCCAAACCAGCCTGATCCTATGCTTTGAACAAAACTATTGAACAAAACATGATTTTGTGCTTTACCAGCTTAATCTGGGTTGTTCCACATAGTGTGTTAAATGTGCACAAAGATCAGTCTGGCACTTGTTCAATTGAACAAGTTTCCATTCAAAACTTTATTCCCAATTTTTTTGAATTTTGTCTCCAGCACGACACTTCTACAGAACATTTTGTTTATTCCTGTTCTTTTTTTCAGTCTCCTGCAGCCACTGGAAGTTCAAGACTGGGAAGAATTGGACAGAGGAAGTATCCAACATTGAAGTAGAATACAATGGCTTTGTATTTGGAATCCTCACTCATGTTCTGAGTATGCAAAGAACTACTCAGCCTTATGGCACGTGGTATCAGCTGCAGTTGACCTGACAGAAATCTAATGATGGGCGGTCTTCTTCATGCTTGCACCTCATCTACGCAAACCATTACCAAACATGAAATATATGTAACTTTTCCTTTTCAAAACCTGGCTAGAAATAGCTTTGCTGTGATAAAGAATAGACACAAGAGAGGAAATAGTTGCTGTCTGTTACAAAACCTGTTTGTAAATTGCGTAGGCAATTTATTCCTTAAGTTTATTTTAAACCTTACTAGCGTGACCTTCCAAGACATAGTTTCAGGGATTCCTTAATTTCTGAAGGATGCTCCCCTCCCAGCAGGGGTAAAAAAAAAAAACAAAACCATGTCCACATTGTAAGATAACACTGTGGCCTTAAGAGGACCATGCACAATTGTGATGCTTTCAGCCAGAGAAAAGTGGAACCAGAGATGTTCCCCCGGGAGAGGCTCGCCCAGGAGATGCCTCGTGCTGGTTTGGTTTCTGGGAGGGGGGGAGGGGGCCACAGCTCATCCAAATAAATCGACCTCTATTGAATGAAAACTGTGACTGTAACCTAATCCTGATTTGATTTGGATCTTTTCCTAGTCTGTATGTAGTTTGTGGTTTAGACTACCTGTAAAGCCAAGTGTATAGTGGGAAGGAGCTCTGTATCATAGGCAGCGCTGTTCTCCTGACCAGTGAGTGTTTGTTTAAGTGCAATACGGTTACTTTGCTTTCTCTCAAACTGCTGGCACTCTGCAGCTGGGGGGTAACAGCTTGAAAGTTGTTTGGTTTTTTTTCCTTTTTGGAGTGCCAGAATCAGTGTAAGAATCCGTTCTTGAATCTCCATTACTACAAATAACCAAGGTCTTAAATAGCTAACAGCTAAAATTCATACTAAAAGTAGATGGATTAGACCTCTACAGATGGACTTTAAAATCTTTAGGTTTAATATAGGAAATCTTGAAAACCATGATATGCAGTGTTTATATTCACTGAAGAATCTGAATTATCTGCAAAGAGAGAAATAAACTTTTAAATATTTATTAAATCATTAGGCCATATTTTATTTAGAACTTGCCACCAAACTATTTGATTTTACTTGAATTTCTGCCCAGGAGTAGAAGTAATACGAATGTGAAATTGCCAGTATTTGTCCCCAGTTGTTTATTATTTTCTTTTTCTTTTCCTGAATAACACCACTTTTCTAAGATTGTGATAGCCTTATGTATGTCCCAAAAGGTTTGTATGCAGCCCAAGTAAAACACTATTTGGGGGGATTAGAAACCTTTGTGAGCTGGTCCATACTCGATTCCAGGCATGGGCAGCAGCAGTCAGTGTGGTTTACTTTTCTATAATTGAAACCTAATCAGACACTTGGCTTTCCTCTAGTCCAGCCAGGCTGCTGATTATTTTCTCCTTTCAGTAGAGACTGCCAAACAACTTCATTCAAGGAGGCTCCCTCTGAGCTGGGGAGCAACTGTCTTTCCTAAGTGTAAGATTTGACACTGTAAATTCTTAAATAAAATATTTTGCGCTCTGGAGCACTTTCACATTTTACTTTCTTCTTGTGGTTATTGCTTCAGTGAGCTGGGTGGAAGAACCTCTCCTGTTGGTCCAGGAATGAGCTGTGTGAGCAAAGACAGCCCACAGTGTTTGCTGTTTGGAAGGCGCTTGTGCATCAGAGCAGGTTTAGATGGAATAGTGGGAGGCTGATGAGATCCTGGCACAGGTTGCCCAGAGGTGCTGTGGCTGCCCCATCCCTGGAAGGGTTCAAGGGCAATCTGGACCGAGCTTGGAGCCTGCTATATAGCAAAGGTTGGAAACTAGGTTATTTTTAAGCTTCCTACTAACCCAAACCAGTCTACGACCCTGTGATATCAGTGTTTGTATTAAAATGTTCAAAACTGAAGCTTTTTATTAACCTAGGTAACTTTTAAATTTCTTTAAGTGTAGAACGTTTACTTTAAGCTGCTTTTTAAACGCCGCCTCCATCCCGTACCGCGACCGCCGCGGCTGCTCCGCGCTCCTCCGGCCGCCGGGGGGCGCTGCGGGCGGGGCGGGCCCTGCCCAGCGCTGCCCCCGTTGCTACGGCCGGG
>VXAC01002610.1:0-146877 GCA_013399225.1 Rhipidura dahli | reverse complement strand
CACGACGACGAGGTCACCGTGACGGTGAGTGCGGCCGCACAAGATGGCGGCGGCCGCGCGGCATGGCCGCCTGAGGGGCCGCGCCGGGCAGGGCCGGGCGGGCTCTGAGCGCCGCTCTCTCGTTGCAGGAGGACAAGATCAACGCGCTCATCAAGGCGGCCGGAGTGAACGTGGAGCCTTTCTGGCCGGGGCTCTTCGCCAAGGTGGGCGAGAGGGGCCGCGGGTCGGGCAGGGGCGGCGTGCGGGGCTCTCCCCCACACACCCCCCCGTGTTAACGAGGCTTCGCTGCCGCTTCTCGGTCTCCGCAGGCGTTGGCGAACATCGACATCGGGAGCCTGATCTGTAACGTGGGAGCGGGCGGTGGAGGGGCTCCGGCTGCCGCCGCTCCCGCGGGTGGTGCCGCGCCCGCCGGCGGAGCCGCCCCCGGTAAGTGGCGGCCGTGTCCGACCGAGGCAGGGAAACGTGGATCCGTAGATCATGGAATGGTTTGTGTTGGGAGGGCCTTAAAGGTCATATCTCTCTAACACCCCTGCTCTGGGTGAGGACGCTTTCCAGTAGGCCAGGCTGTTCAGAGCCCCATGCCACGTGGCTTTGAACACTTCCAGGGATGGGGCAGCCACAGGTTTGCAAGGACCAGTGACACAAACTGTGTTCATGTGGTTTGCCTTGCAGTATGCGTGTGAGTGTTCCCGAGCAATGCACCCTCCCCTTGAGAAAGGCTGGCGTTGCACATGAAGTCCGTGTATAGAATTAGTGTTCCCTGAGAATTAAGCTTTTCCTGTATGTCATCGGGATCATTCATTAGCATCTCATCTTACAGGACACAGAAATGAATTTTGAAGGCACAGGACCACTTTGCTAATACTGCTAAACACTATTCTTGGCTGCTGGCTTAGCTTGTTAGGACTGCTCAGGTCTTCGTGCTTGATGTTACAGTCATTGTATGTGAAATCTTTTGTGACAAGTAACTACTGTGAGCAGATAAAATGGAAAATCCTGTCTTTCTTTTCCAGCTGAGGAGAAGAAAGAAGAGGAAAAGAAGGAAGAATCAGAGGAATCCGATGATGACATGGGCTTTGGTCTTTTTGACTAATTAGTTTTGTACCTGCCTGTAATAAAGAACATCTACTTGTACTCGTGTCTCTCAGGTGGATGTTTGTGAAGGGGGCTGTGGGTGGATGATGGCCAGGTTACCTGCAGCTCCTGGTAGTTGCTGTTGTGAGTGTTCAGCGGGGACTTTACAACATGACTTGTCAGTTTTTTGATGCTTCACAAGTACAGTTAAGGCTCCTGAAGGCACCCCCAGCCTCTGGACAGAGGTGGGAACAAAATCCCAGTGAGCACAGCTCACATGGGAAGTGGTGACAGCTTGGAGCTGCAGGATGTCTTGTTGAGCAAAAGGGCTGAGGTTTGGCTGATGCTGCAGCTCTGCTGTGACATCTCTGGTTACAGCAGCAGTGCAACTCCCACAGCACCTGTGCGGGGGCAGCAGTGACACAGCAGGGTCAGGGGCTTTTCACAGTGGGGGAAAAGGCTGCAATGCTTAGGTGGTGCAAGGTGTAGAATATATTTACCTTTCCAGACTTTAAAAGTCTGAAAACTGGTTTGAAGGGTGGGTGTGGGAGGTGATGTAACATTGCACTGGAAATAAGTTACTTAAAAATGTATTTTATAAATAACTTTTGAAGAGGACTTTTCCAGAGCAGTTGTACAAGGTAAGCAGGGGCTGTGTTCCAGATGTGTAATGCCTCAAAGCATTACAAAATGCCAGGTGTCTAAGAAGGGCCTCAAAGGTGTGGAGGAGGATTCCACATCCAGACCAAACACTGATGCACTTTGCACTGTCCCATCTTTTACATATATATAACAACTTTATGATGTGATGGCATGTATTTGTATTATCAACTCATACCTAAAAAGCCACAGCTACCCAGGGAAGAATTCTGCTGTGCACGCACATGAAAGAAGAGAGCCAGAATTTCACTGGTAACACCTTTTTAATAGGTCAAAGTAACTGTACAGTTCATTATATTCTTCCTGAGAATAATTTATATCCCTCAACAGCAAAAAGGGAGTGTGGTTTTTATTTTAACAGAACAGATGGCATAACTGGAAAACCAAGGAAAATCTAATTACACTGCTCTACTGTAACTCCTCCCAGGCAAGATAGACAAAAGGATGGGTTAGTTAACTACAGTGGGTTTAAAATAGTCATCATGGCTTTAATCTGTCTTTATAAATTATATAAAAATGGGGGACATGAATGGTTACAGATCTCCTCTAAATGCAGCTCTGAAATGCTCTGGTACAAAGCAGCATTTTCACTTCCAAGGAAAACAACATTGCTACAAAAGAACTGGCACGTTATCCTGGTGAAAAAGACGAGTGTTCAGTTGTGTCCTACAGCTAGTTCCAAACAAATGCTTCACACAGTCACATAAAAGTAAAAGGCAGGAAGATGAAGAGGGCTTTAGTTTGTCTTGAAATGACTGAAGTCTTGAAAATATAGCTTTTTATTCTTTCTCTGTAAATCGTGATTAGCATATTGCGACGTAAGTGTTCTAATAAAAAAATTCCAGTCTGGATAGTTCATATACTGTGGGCAAGAATTCTCAGCCCTGAGGTTTCCCCGAATTCTTCACATCACAATATCTTTCTCCCATCTGCTGCTCCAACAGTTTTGGCTCTGAGACCGGGACCCGGTGGCAGCTCAATAGTGGCAGCTCAGTGCGTGTCCCATGCGATGGTGTGAACTGCCCTGTGCCCCCGGCTCTGAGTGCCCGGGGGCTGCTGTACAAACCTCACATCTGCTGATAGTGCCACGTTCTGAATGCCAGCCCAGCTTGGCTCTACCAGAAAGACTTGGTTAAACTGTTGCAATGAGAGAACCAGCGGCCCTTGGTCAGGTCTGCTGAAGCGAGAGGCGCTGGAAGGCCAGGACTGCACTGGGTTCATCCTCACTGCTGGTGGAAGGTGAAGGAACATCCTGTCGCAAGCAGAATTCCGAGGCTGATGATGCTCTTCCCTCAGTGCTTAGTGTGGTCTGGACTGGCTGATTTTCAGTCTGGCTTGATCAATAACATCCAGCAGGTTTTTGGCATCCACAGCCAGGGCGTGAGCAGCTGTCAGCATTTGCTTCTTGTACTCCTGCTGCAGGCTGGTCATAACGTACTGCTGGGCCAGCTTCATCTTGTTGATGAGCTCGGCCAGGTCCGAGTTCAGCAGCTTCTGTGCCATCTCGATCTGCAACAAGACAACCCCATCAGCCCTGGGGGGGTTTGAAGCGCCACACTCACAGTGATGCCAGAGCCACAGCCCCTGCTTGGGACCCCTGACCGAAGCTCGGCTGTTTCTGTGGGCACCACGTGGAGCAGCAGATGGAATCTGGCACCTGCTGCTCCATGCCTGGTGGAGATCAGGAGCAGCCCTGCCAGCTGCTGAGCCACCCACTGTTAAACAGCACCAAGACCCAAGTAGTGGATTTTAAACCACAATTTGGCATTAACAGCTTGTTATGGGTTTTCAGGTCCCCATTAATATCACTCCTTTTATTACTGAAGGAGCTCTAAAGCATAGAAGTAGCTCTAAAACATGGAACAGGTCAGGAAGGCAGATAAAGGTTGCTTAAGCACACGGCTAAGTCAGGATGAACCTCTGAGATGGCACTTCCAGAACCATTCTCTGGCTTTCTCAGTACCACACTCATTCATGGTTTTGGAGAAAAACTGGTTTACTCCTGAATTTCATGGAAAGCTCTCATTGACTCCTCATCCAGAGCTACAGGCCACCTTCCAGCTGCACCAAGCTCTGCTCAATTACCTGCTCAATGGCATGGTGTGCAAACAAATGACAGATGACACCTGCACTAAAAATTAACCCCCAGATGGTCTCTCTGCCTTGGAATATTGGGCTTTATGTCACCTTCCTATTGATGACACTTATATCCAAGTTTGAAAATCCTCACTAATAGCAAGCTCAAGTCCATGCAGCAATTTTAATAAAATTCATTTAATGAAGAATTGTAACCCAAGAGTGCAGACTGCTCAGGGAGCCAGAAAGTGTGTCTGTGCCAAGAAGGCAGCACCAAAACCCATCCCAGCTGGCTGAGGCTGACTGGGAAGGCAATGGCTGAGCATCAGGTGAGCAGAGCTCCACGTACCTCTCTGTGGGTGCTTGCAGGGAGCACTGGGAGGGTCTCATCTACTGTTGCCAGTAAAGTTCTTAGTGCCAAACCAACCTCCTAAGAAAAAAAGATTAAAGAAATAAGCTTGGAAGAAATAGATGAGAGAATTTTAAGAGTGCAAGAGGTAGTGGGTACATTTAATTCCTCATCTGGATAAGGAGTGAGTTGGAACATGCCTGAGGCACTTCAAAATCACACCTGCAATTTTGTCTACCACCATCAAAAGAAAATGCCAAAGGGTTTAACAACAAGATTTTCTCAAAAAAAAAGTGAAAAGGTGGAGAAGACAGCACACAACTCAGCACCCTGGATAAGCACAGGCCAGCTGGGAATGAAGCACTGTTGTCCACAATACTGGGAAAAGGATCCAAAAGCTCCAACCTCTGACCACAAGTCACCCACCCCATGAACACAGAAAGCTTTCTACTTCCAGCTTTCTAGACATTTCCTCCTATAGCACTTGAAGACCTCATTCAGGGAAGAAATAAACCCCGACATCAGGCACTGCCCCGTACCTTCACCATGGGCACGTACTCCTCGGGCGGAGCCGGCTGTATTTTACTGGACATTTCTATCACCGCCTTCACCAGCCCCGTCACGTTCTCGTAGACTTTGTCATTGGAGCGGTCCAGGTTGGCCGTGGGAGGAGGGCTGATCTCCTGCGGCTGAATCTGCAAGCAGAGAGGGGCTGCTGAGCCTCCCTTGCCCGGCAGATGGGGCTCAGCCACTTCCCAACCTGCCGGGAGGGGCTCCGGTTCCCCGCGTTCCCCGCAGCCTCCGCCCGGCCCCTCTGCTGCCCAGAGCCGGCCCAGCACGATGGCTCCGGGGCTGAGGGAAGCTTCTTTTACTTCTTCTGACTGAACCTGGGAAATGACACTGGGCAACTTCTACCAGGGTTTCCCTGAAGAGCTTCCAGTATAACTCCTTCAACAGAGAAGGGAGTAATTTGAGGAATGAGAGTAGCGAGTACTTCACAGATCTCAGTCATTCAAGTTCCGCTGTGAGGGCAACAGGTATCAGGTCCTTCATTCCAGAAGGGATTTCTGTGCTCCAAAATAACGTCAGAGCACACAGAAACGTACTGATATGTTCAAGAGAGAACTGGAACAAGATCATCTTTGAGGGTTCCTTCCAAGACAAACTATTCCATGATTCTATATATTATTTTAGTGAAAGTCTACAGCAGGTTAACAAAAATGGTGTCACCAATACAGGTGGGAAACATGGAATGCTTTTAGACAGCTGATTTCCAAGAGATCAGGAAAAAAACAATAAGTTAAAAATCCTATGGTTGTTACTCAAGCAAAATTTCCAATGAAGTCAGGTATGTCTGGAGTTAAATCCAAGACAGACTGAATCCCAGATCTGAAATGAAAGAAACTTTGCAAACTTCCTTTGTAAGATCTTCAGTATCTCTGAACTGTAAAACTATAACCATCCTGGTTCCTGCAGCTATTCCCTACTACGGGATGCCTAAACCACTCTGTGAGCAGAAGGTTACAAAATTCCTTATTTTCTCCTGGATCTGACACATTTGGTGGTGGTTCAGCTCCCTACACTGGGTTACTGCTGCTCTCAGGCCGGCTCCCAGCTCCAGAAATGATTCACTGCAAGCACCTGATACCCTGCCCTGAGGAAACTTTGTAAGTTGAATGAGACTTTCTCTAAGGAAGGAGTGCAGGATTCAGCACGTGGTGATTCCATTTGGTAGCACTTCATTAAGTGGGTACCAACAGCTATTACAGAGATGCAATCTAGTGCATTGATCAGAAAATACCTGAGGAAAAAGAACACTGTAATTGCCTCAATCAGAAGGGAAAGGCTGTGATTCGAATCAATTTCAGCAATCAAGAAGTTAAAACAGTCATTTGGCAAAGTCACATGCAAAGACATTTTGGAATAGGGCACCGTACACACACGCTCACGCACTGCTTACCCTCCATGGCTATGGTTGAGCAGAATGTGGGGGGAGGTTAAAGAAATTTACCAAAAGAAGGGGAAAAAAAGAAAAACAGTATTAATAAAACTCAGCAGGAGAAAACAGAAAAAAAAACCCCAAACCAAACCCAAAACATGTGTAGCAATAAGAGACCAGCTAAAAAGCCTGCAACGAAAACGCATCCTCACCAGAACTGGCAGAGTCTCAGGTTAGCTCTGGGTCTGTGTGACAGAGAGACTGCTGTGCACCCGTGTGGGCAGGGGAAGGGTTTGCCATGCACCCCATGCTTCCTCCTGACTAAACACACGGGCAGGAGATCATGCAAAGCTGAACAGGAGCAAGCCAGTCTGGCGAGCAGCAGAGTGGTGAGTGGAGCAGAGGGCCTGGGAAACCACCTGTCCTGGGAGCACTGCTGGTCCCTCTACACAAACAGCCCAGGACTCGATGCATTTAAGAAAATGTTGTATTCATCTTTCTAAAACTTTTTGTTTAGCTAAGTTGGGTAAGTTTTGTTTAAGTATGATGGGAAATGCATGGTCATTTAATTGTGCAGGGCTTGTTCACAACAACTCATCACAGCCTTGGTTAAGAACTACCAAGAACCCATTCTAGATGATACCCAACCCTTGGAATTCCAGGTCCTAACCTTTCAAGACTATGGACAGTGTGTTTCTTAGCACTTGGTTTCTCTTTGTTTATCCCCAAAACCAACACCACTGCTCTGCAAAGGTCCTCAGTTTCCACATGGAACTGGCTGACTCTGCCTCACCCAGGAGCTCCCTGGAGCCTGCCCTGAAGGCTCCCGAGGGCAGGCAGTTATAAATCCTCTTCATTTGTGTTCTCCTGAAGAGGGAGCCTGAACTGGGTGTACAGAAAAGGGAGTCTGAAATGAACCCTAGAAGCATCTTCAGTTTAAGGACTGCAGCCATTAACAAAGCTATGCCAAAAAGTAATGGGCTGTTTTCTTCAAGGGACAAAAAACAATCCAATTTCAAGAAAATTTTGACAGAAAAAAACCAAAATCAGCCGTTCTTTCCTACTCAAAGAGCTATTTAGTACACAAATCCTGTTCACTTGTCATTACTGATGTCTCTGGCTGCTCAGGTTTGTTTGGACAAAAGGACCTATTTCAAAAAACATTTTTAATGTTCCAGTATCAGCATTTAGAAAGGAAATTTTAGAGAAACCAGCTTTAGTTAACACATCTGTTACTGTTTTTTGATGTTTTCTGAGGCTTGGCAGCTCGTAAAGCACTGGTATCAGTTTATAATAAATAATCCTGCTCAAATTCACCACTGCTGGATATTGACACTGATTCTTAAACATTCCAATAATCCCAGAACAAGAGCAGGAATGAGACAGGCTGGCAGTGGCTGGGATCAAGTTGTGCTGAACACACTGCTCTGATGGCAGGTTTTGAATTTCATGTTCAGATGAACTGGGCTCTTTCTATATTTTCTTAAAGCACCTAAAATAAGGGTCACTTATCCCAGCTGCTGTGACCACCACACCATGGATTCCTGCTCTTCACTACAGGCTTGGTAGGGCTGTTTCCTGGAGATAAGAAAGGTGGCAGAGTCCCACAGGCAGGGAACAGCACACAAAGGGATGATTTTGGGAGTGCCTGACTTTTGGGAGTGCTTCTCAGGAGCAGTTCTCAGCAGGTGGACACCAATGGCAGCAGGGGCAGGACACAGCACCCTGCAGCACCTCTGCTACAAAACTGCTGCTGAGTTTCAGTTTTGGCTTTACTGCTATTTATGGGAGATGAAACAAGACATCAGGAAGTATCTCACTATCAGGTCAGACAGCCCATTTCCCCTCTTCCCTTGTTTCCCAGAGCTAGTAGGGTTTGAGAAGCCCTGATGCTGCAGCAAGAGCTTTGTGAGCACCACAGTTTGGACAGGTCTCATCTCCCTGTGACTGCGGACAGGAGATTTTCGTACCATTCCCTGGGATTCCTGGGTGTGCTCCTTCCTGCTGAGCAGGGAGCTGAGTCCATTTGGGACACTTCATAACACTCTCAAACTAGAAATAAGCTGACCTGAGCAGGTTCTAGGGGAGGAACACACTGAATCACAGCCAGGGAGAACCTGAGATCCCTCCCCACTCCCCTGGAGAGCTTCCAGGGCACATATGCCCCACAACAACATTAACTTGAGAAGTTTGGTTGCCTTTTGCTTTCCACAATCTCTACTTTAGGAACACCAAACTACCTCAGAGCAGTCATGTTTGGTTTGCTGGGGGTGTTTGATGTGGCCCTGGTAATGTTCCATTTGCTGGGGGTGTTTCACCTACCTTCACTCCCTCGTTGTAGCTGTCCACGGGGCTGTTGAGGCTGGCCAGGCTGCCCAGGTGCCCGGGGGCTCCAGGGCGCGGAGGCTTCTTTGGCGGAGCTGCGTGATCTGCTCGACAAAGAATTTGTGGTTTTAGAGCACCCACGTGTCAGATGTACCTGCACCCCCTGGTGTGCCAGCAGTGCACAGGCTGCACGTGCTCTTCTCTGCCAGAGATGGACATTTTTAGGTGTCCTGCAGTACACCCACTGTTTGTGGGAACTGTGCTTCACAAGAACAGGATTGTTTTAGTAAAATACTTTAAAACTCTTCTTGTGGGCCGACTGCTACTTCTCTGAGAACACCTACCCCCGCCCTTAGAGGGTGTCATCCCTGGTACCACAGCTGAGTGCCAACATGCTGTGTGTCCCTGGGAAAACTGGGCTTCTTCCTGGCAGCAACCCTGGGTGTGGTTCACTTTTGAGACCGAGAAACCCAACTTTAGTGTGTACTGATGTTTTACATGTCTGAACTCCACACTGGGTGAATTCCCACTCTGACTCAGCTTCCTCTAGACATTTCCTGCCTTGTTGATCTAAACACTTCCTTGGCTTTGCTGACTGTATGTCTGGGGCCTGCATGGGGAACCTGAACACACAGCACACAAATACTGACATACAGTACCTGGAACTGAATCCACCCTGTATGGAAATACAGCCACTGTATTCTGTTCACTACTGCTGCAGCAAGACTTGTAATCAAGGATTCAAAAAGACAGTATCTGCATTTACTGCTTACCTGGTTTTCCCACAGGCTGATATATGTGCTGGTTACCAGCCTATAAAATAAAATAAACATATAAAGTAGTTATTGCAGTGCTCGTAGCTTTAATAAGCATTATCTCAAACACTGAGAGCAGCCAGTTCTGAGCACATTTCCCACCAGTTAAAAACACATCCTGATTCACCATCATCAGTCCCTCACTACAGGTCTATTATTTAGAGAGTAAGAAAAGAATCTGCATGTATTTTGTACTGCTCACAACAGCCCTGGCCTCTACATTACAGTTCACCCTTCCTTACTACTCAAAGGTGGTGGGATGGTCACAGGTATTTTTAGTCTGTGTCCACAGACCCAACTGGAGAGGTTGTGGTGGTGAAGGAGAAATGGCAACACAACAATGAGAGCCTCCAAAACTTCCTGCTGAACGGTTCCATGATGGGAACACATTTCTAAGCTGGTTTGCTATTTGGTTCTGTTGCAAAGCTCTTAGCCAAAGTCCATTTGCTTATTCATTTGGAAGAATTCAGTAACAGACTGAAGTGACTTTCCCTGGTAACTGCATTCATGCATCCTTCATGCCAACCTCAGGCACCATGGTGAGCAGCTCCAGTGTCAGCATGGTATTAAGGAGTAATTCTGCATCAACTTGGGGGTGATTTTAACTTCCCAAAATTCAACTGAGAATACCATACAGTGGACACAAAGAGGTCCAGGAAATTTCTGTGAAGGTAACTTCTTGGTGCAGGTATTAAGGAAGCTGACTAGGAAAGGTAATTCCTGGAATTCTTGCTTGTAAACAGAGAGGCACTTCTGGGCCAAGTGGTGAACAGTAGCTGCCTTGGTCATGGTGACCACAAAGGAGTTGAGTTTCAAATTCTTGGAGGTAGGAGAAAAAAATTCAGCAAAACTTTTGCTATGTAGAGAGTGGACTTTGGGTTCTTTCCAGGAAATAGTGAGATCCCTTGGGAATCTGCTTTTGAAGGAAATGGAGTCCATGGATGTCAGGTGCTTTTTAAGAGCCATCTTTTAACAGCACAGAGTGGGAAATTCCAGAGTGCTGGAAGTCAAGCAAGCAGGACAGAACAGGGCCTGGCAGAGATGGGATCTTCTAGAACTTCGGTGGACAAAGGAAGTGTACAGACTGTGGAAACAGGGACAGGGGACACCCCTACAGAGATGCTGGTCACCACCACAGGGAGAGAATTTGTGCTGACAAAGCTTGACCACAGTTTCAGCTGGACACCACCACAAAAAGGGCTTTTTAAAAATGTCAACAGCAACAGGAGAACCAGAAATTACATTGGTCTGTTGCTCAGTGAGGTTGGTCACCACACAAAGAGGGACACAAAGTGGAGACATTCAGTCATGTCATTAATTTTGATTTGTGCTGTTAACCTAACTATTTCAAATCTGATAACTCCAGGGGAAAAGAAAGAAAGCAAGAGAGGGAGGACAAGAAAATCCCATTGAAACAATTGTTTTTACTTCCATAAAATTGCGTATTGAAAGTAGAGGTCAAAAGAATGTGATCAGTCAGGAGCTATCAAAATGTGGGTGGTAACTTCTCATTTGTATCACTGCCCAATTCCTCATCCTCTCAGTCAGAAACTCAAATTGACTCACAGCAGCATTAGGCATTTCCCACTGCGAATGACGCCCGAGTAACATTCTGAATCTACTGAGAACTACAAGATCAAATTCTGACTAGAAACGTTGTTAACATGAATTAGAGTCTCTTTTAAAACCCATTTTGTCCATGACCATGAAGTGTTTTCTTCACACATTCTCAAATGGGGTGTTACTTTGTATTACCTTGCCCGGGCAGACAGGACTTCCCTAAAAACAGTTTGGGGTCTGGGGGCTGTAACCTGTGACATGATCTCAAAATCTCCTGGGCATCTCAGAGCATCTTCACAAAGCAGCACAAAATGCAGCAACACTTTTCTTGTTCTTATATAAAGATGCAACAGCCAAGGCCTAACAGTAACTAATAGTCTTCTCAAATTTCATGGAAAAAATCTTAGGAGCTTCCAGACATAAATGTCTCCAGAGACCATGCTGCAGTGTGTCATTAATACACTCATTCATGACTCTGTCTTGGCTGCAAATGCAGGAAGAATCCCTACATTTTTAAGTAGTGAAGAAATGCTGAAGCCAAAGTAGGAGTTTACAGTTACATCCCAAATGAAACAGGAAAGTGAATTTAAAATATCCCCTGCTTTACAGGTGACCCCTGGGGAGACACAGTGGATGAAGCACCAGGTTTGTGTCAGTCCCTAGCCTAATCCCCCTTTTCCATCAGTATGATCCAGAGATTCCAATGGCAATTAAACAATTGAAGAGATGGTTTTAGTTAAACAGACAGGAGTTAAGCCACTAAGAAAGAACACCCGAGCTGCAGCTGCTGTCAGGGCATAAAGGAATGGCTGTGGGGTTTATTCCAATTGTTTCATAGTGGATCATTTACCCTAAAGAGACTTCTGGGTAATACAACAGCAACATTTACATTCCTTGTGAGAAAACTCTTCAGATATTTAAACAACTGCAAAAGTTACTTTAATCTTGCTTCCTGCTGACAGAACTTGCAGAAAACAATCCACATTTTTAAATAAAAGGCCCGATTCTATGGCACACGAGCCCTTATTGTTGCAACATATTTGTGGAAACATTTTAATATTTGTTTCAAGAACAGTTTCAGGGGGAAAAAATACCACCCAACCAACAAACCCCAAATCCCCCAAACAGATGAACTGTGCTGCATGAACCACTTTGCTGTGGCTGCTGTTCCCCCAGAAGCTGAGCCTCTTACAAAGCTATACAACCATGTAGTAACAGTGGAAACGTTTAGCAAAACCTTTAGATCATCTCCCACACCCGAGCCAGTGTACAGCATGTTCTACCAGGAAACTGGAGGAAGAGCTGGGAGAGGAAAAGATCCCCCCACACTTACTGGGCCCTGGAGACCTCCGTCCTCCCGGTCGATGCTGCCTCTGGAGAGCCGCACGTCGGGTTTCTGAAACAAAAATCAAACGTTTCACTCTGTGCTCTGCTTACCCAGAGCTCTGCCCTCAGCTTGGAGGCAGTGTAAAGATAGGAAATCTTGTTAAAAATGCACACTGACAAATCCAGATGTCATTTCACTCCAGTCTCTGCGCCCCCGCTGCCGCCAGCGGAGCCTCGGCTGCTCCTCCAGCCCCCGCCCTCAGCACAGGAGTGAAAACGCTCTGCTAAATATCCATAGTATCACTGCCCTAACACAACACTGGAAAACCTGCAGTTCAGTTTTCTCAGAGGCAGCAAAAGTTGGGTTTTCTTCTAAAAAAAAGCTTGCTTCCCAACAGCAAAATTCCAACCACAGGATGAGAAACGCTGCGCATTAATTCCCACTTCCTGCCCCAGGATGGCTTATATGTACTTGGCTACCTCTCCAAGCAAATGGGGCCAATTACTGGAGCTCTCTAAACACTCCATTTGGATACAGCCAGCCAGCAAAGCCATCCAGATGCCCTTTTCTCCCCATACAAGCAACAAAGAAATTTCTATTTTATGTGTTTTAAGCACAATACAAGAACTTGGGGCTTGGTTGTTTTTAAAAGGAAAAATAAAACCACACCAATTTTGATGGTTTTTTTTCCCACACAGAAACCAGTCATTTTTTTCATAGAAAATCTTTAGTTGGAAGGGACCCACAAGAACCACTAAGTCCAGGTCCTGGGCCTGCACAGGAAAACCCCACTCCTCTCTCCAGCAAATCCAGGTATGTTATGTTTCTTCTTCAAGGACAACATTGGTAACATGGAAAGACAAAGGAACAGTGGATGTGCAGCTAAGGGTAACACTGATCTGAACACACAAGCTCAGCAAAATTACAGTGTGCTTCTAGTGCACCAATCCTGGCACTTAAAACCAGGATTTATCTGACCCTCTCCTATGAGACTGGGTGAGAAGTCACTGATAACTCAAGGGGTAAAATGGCCACACACAGCATGAGAATGAACATTTTTTATTTAGAGAAGCATAGGTGTAACTAAACACACTGAACTGAACCCATCTTTTCTCAGAGCTAATTTCAGGGGACAAATATATCCTTTTCTTGTTTAGAGCTATTTGAGATCCCTTCCTCCTTTAAGAACACTTAAGAATAATTCCAACTCACATATCCTGCCAAATGACCCTAAAAGCCAGCAGGGCAGAAGGAACCTGCAAAAACACTCCAATATTGATCTTTTGTCATTAAAAATAGTCCAGTTGTGCCGCCAGTCTGTCAGAAGGGCTTCCATTTGGGATTTTCATTCAGTGCTCTGCAGACTGAGTGAGGCACAGCCAGAGACAGACATTGCCTGAAAGAACGTGCAGATTAAAAATAGACAAATCTTATCAGACAGGGAAATATTTAACCTCACCTTAAACATGAAGAACCGAAACAGCCACAAGTGGTCTCCTAATGTTTCTCCAGGAATTTGTGACAGATTTTAAGATGAAACTGACCACTGACTAATCTCCAGTTTATTTCGTTATTATGATTAAGGAATTTTTTCTGATTAAAGTCTCATTTGACGTGAGTGTATGCTTGAAACTTCAATAGACAGGTGAAGTTGTGATTCTTGTCATGGTTTTCAGCTAAAGCACAGAGCTATCCTTGTTAAATATCCACATAAAGCATATGACTAATTAAATTTCTGTTACACTGATGCTCACAATCTGCCATCGTTTCACATTCATTTCTAGACAGGTAAGTGCCCAAACTCTTTGGAAATAACCAAAGGCTATTTTCTCACAGTGGTCTTTAATGCTCTTTGCACTTACAGCAGTTTATTACTCAAAAGATGAACCTTAAACCACAGAATGCTCTGGGTTGGAAGGGACCTTCAGGATCATCTCGTTCCAACCCCCTGCCATGGAAAGGGACACCTTCCCCTGGACCATCTAGACCACGTCCCTCAGACTGGACTCCACAGACAATGAAATATTGAGCATTTTAAAAGAGTCAGAAGCACAAAAATGCAAACTAGTCCAAATAACAGGGTTTTCTTCCCTAGTAATACAAGCAAACAGTTAAATTAGCAGACACAATCTGCATTTCTCCTCCTCCTGATCTTGCTAAGAAAATAAATAAATAATACTCCTTCCAGTATCCAAAGTCTCCATGTCACAGCAACAATTCCATTTCCCAAGTCCCCACCAGCAGACAACAGGCAGCACATTGAGTTTCCTCTGGGACAGCCCATACATGGACAGCACACAGCCCACAGCCCAGGAACTGCTGCACAGAAAGGCTGCAAATGCTCATAAAATATCACAAAAATGATGATCATTAACTTGACAAATGCTTCACACATTACAAAAAAAAAAAAAAAAATCCCAAGTCCTATTGACCACCCCCACCAAACAAGGCTGAGGAGGGCAGTGGTGCTACCCTGGCACCTCCAAGAACCTGATCCTGAACTGCAGATCCCAAGTACCAGGGGTGATGCAAACCTGAGGGACCCCTGGCAGCTGCACAGCTACACCTCAGAAATAAGGAAAAAAAAAATCCTTCAGCAGTACATAAACTTCTTTCAACTTCCACAAACATTCTCCTCTGCCCCATTAAAACTTTGGTAGTCAGGAACACATGGAACAACAGGGAACTTTCGTGTCCAATGACTGAGAAAAGGCACAATTATATATTTATTTAGTGTTCTAATAAATTCTACAAACTCCCGTCTGACTAAATGATATTCTGATTTACTCTTTTGTGTAGATGTGGAAATGTCAGAAGGCAAACTTTCACACTAAAGGTGGTTCTGATGATCAAACTCCCATCATATTTTTAAGTATTATTCAGCAGTGATTCTCACACTTCTGCAGGTGCAAGAGATTTAATCTGAGTCCCCCGTGCTGCCATGACGGCAATGCACTGCTGAACTTTTAATACTGAGATCCTTGAGCTGGATCTTGAGCTGTTTAATGCACATTCTCTGGGTTAACAATCAGCCTCACGCCAAACCTGCTCTGTACTTCACACACCATTTCACAGCTCCAAATAACACCCTGCCATCTTTCCAGTTCCTGCCATGGCTCTGGACACCCTAAAAAACAGAGAGGGAGAACTATATGTTGTTAAAATCTTGCAGAAAAACAAAGTCCTTCAAAAGTAAATGGACTTTTTTTTTCTAGTAAATAAGCCTACTATATGAAATCTTTGGAAATGTCAAGAGTAATTTTCAGACAGGATGTGTACATTGACAAACTGGGACATAATCTACTTTATTTCCAGTATTTCTGGTTACTTGCTAATAAAAGAACATGTAAGCCTTGGAGTTCTCAGGACATGCTGAATTGTAATGTCTTGGTGGGATTTTCTCAGACTAAAAATTAAATTCTTATTTTAGTAACAGTTCACATCAATTAGACTTGAATTGCAGTTCTCAGTGTCAAAATAGGACAAAACCACAACTATGTGGGAATTTCAGAGAAAAAAAAACAAACCCAAGCATGATAAGGAAACTATGTGAGTTATTTCTTCTTAAGCTATCCCAGGAAGGACTAAAAATTTCTTAGTACAAAACTGTTCTGTCTGCTGAGGAGTTACTAACAGGCATGCACATGCATATCTTTATTTATATGATTGAAAATAATGCACATAACATCAGTGCAGCCAGAAAGGAAGGTTCAGACTGGAAACTCCATACAAAGGAAGGAGCAGGCAATTAAATAGGCCTAAAAGAAGAAAAGTGTACAATGTCCAGAGATAATTTTTGATTGTTTTAGATTGTTTGTAGTGCAGGCATTTCATCTTCCACCTGAATGTGCCCTGGACAGAGACTGTGTCCCGTAGTGATCTCTGTCAAGCTTTAGGTGCAGTAATGCTTTGTGTGTCTCCAGCTTTCTCTAAAATAATTCACATATTTCTGTCCTTCCTTGAGAGGATCATCTCCACAGCACTTCTATCAAGACAGCATGAAAGTTTAATCAACATTCATCAAAGCTGCCAGACCTGAAGTGCTGCCTCCCCTCCCTGTCAGGGGGTGGGAGGGACTGGATCCCCCCAAATCAACCCCTCCAATGCTCCCCTCGCCTCCCAGTGAATGTATTTGGTACAATTTAGAATTAAACACTTTTTCACTCTTCAGCTTTTACACAACAGATTTATTTTCGTTCAGGAGCTTCCCATAAGGAGAGACCTGTTTGTTTTCCCTTTTTACAGCAGAATTTCCAGAATTCTGGATTCTGTTAAGGCTGCAGCTTGCACAACATTTCTACCCTTTCGTCCCCATGTTCTCCAAGGACTGGTTGCAGGCAAACTGCTTACACTGATAACAACTTCCCCAAAGACCTGCACATTTCCATTTCAATGCCACTGCAACTGAAATCCCCATCTGGGGAGTCCCTTCCAGCAGCATCAGTGCTGTTTATCCCTGTACTAACATGCTGTGAGTTGTATTTTCTCTCTGCAGAAGCAGCAATACATTTCAAGTAGTGAGCAAGTTGGTGTTACTCTGGGGAAACAGAAATTGTACTAAGAAAAACCCACAGAGGATTTTTCATCTTGTTGCAGTGTCTTACATTAAATGATTTGCAGTTGATCCCCTGTGAGCCCAACTCTCAGCAGTACAAGTGGGATGTGCTGTAGAGCCTGAGGATTGAGTAAATAGAGCTGCTTTTGGAAGTAGATAGTTTACACTGAAAACACCACACATGGTTACAGAAGTTAAATATTATAGTTACATAAGTTAAATATTAAAATCTGGCTCTACTCTGTTGTTCTCTGTGCTCAAAAGGACAAATATTCTTTGAAGCCTGAAGCAGGCAAGGGAGGGCCAGATTTCTTCTCCCTACATCACTAGAAGTGATGATTTCTTCCAAGAGCAGAAATGTTAATTGTCACTGACTAGAGGACACCAGCCAAGGAGGATGTGTGTGTAATATCTGCCTTATTTCTGTGCTGGACATCATTACATGGCCCTAATGCCTCAATAAATGGCTGATTATGACATGTTTGGGCTCTCATGTCTGAATTGTGGATCTCCTTCAGGAGATCTGCAAGGCCCTCAAGAGTGACTCCCCACAATGACTTTCCACATCATCACTTCCTCAGGGCTAAATCTAGCAACTCACCCACATTCCTCTTCCAAGAAACACCCATCTATAAACTGAAGATTCCCCTGACACATCCTGCTATGGGCTCAAAGGCACCTTGTGGCTACCAGCAGCTTGTTTAAGCTCCTGACAAGAAGTGTAAATCTGTAACAGGCATTCAAGGGTGAACCCCCAAGTCTGTGCAGTCAACATATTAACGTGGAAAGAAAAAGAACTGAAGTCTCTTAGGGATTCCAATTCCTCAACAGAAGAGATGTAAGAGAGATGGTGTTTCCTCACAATAAAACTAACACAAAATGGAAACACAGCAAATCTCTTCCAAACAGATGCTATGATTGTACTATGGATAAAGTAAAAAATCAGCAAGTTCCTCCTCAGCATCAATTTGGGGGATGATAAACACCCCAATGGTGCAGAGACTGAAGCAACAAACACTGCAAATAATCATCATTTATTCTGCAGAATAAATCAGAAAGTTTTCTCCAGAAAGTTCCCACACAACCTACTGCCACCACCTGCAATGTCAGTGCCTCATTCCCAGAAAACAAATAATTCCACAAAAAGTTCTTGACCATCTTTAAAGTTTTAACCATCAGTGGGATGAGTCTGACCTCCTGGGTTGTGTAGGTCACAACCAACTGGTGCCACACAAGACTGGAAAAGCTAATGCCTAAATTAGGGAAGAAATTTTCTTTTCCCCTCCCTCTCTTGAGACCAAGCAATCTGGGTACAGTGGTTTGTTTGCTGTCATCCCAATGGGAAACTGCCAATTCCCAAGTGGACTTACCAGGAAACCAGTTTCAACACCCATTAATCAAAAGTCACTTCTTAGCTCAGGTCTAATGTGGATGTCAGCTAGAAGATGTCCTGGACATGGGGGCATCTACCAGTAGCTAACACACAGGAGATTTCCAAACTGAAACATTCCTTGAAATATGCCTAAAATCAAGCACAGCCCACAACCCACACCACAGCACTATGAATTATCCACCTGTCCTGTGAGGCTCAGGCACCCATAGGCTTCTGGTAACATTCTACTCCCACCTCCTGCTCCATCTGTAGCCATCAGCCTCATGTAGGAGAAATTTAACACACAACTTGAATTTTGACAACTGGAAAGCCAGAGCTGAACCAAAAAACGTACACCAGTGGCACTGACAGCACGGAACTGTGGAACTGCAAAGAAACAGCATCAGAAGATCTCATTACCAATGATTTCTTCTTCCTGCTCCTGGTGAGGTTCAGAGCTTTTTCCCCTCATCACAAAGCTCCCTCTTATATTATTTCTTCCCACTGACATGTGCCTTTATTCCTCCAGGGCAAGACTGGTTACAACTCTGAGCACAGCCAGAGTTGGCCCTTAGATGGCTGATGGTTACATCTTTTTTAGGGGTACAGTACACACAGATTTATCTCTTCACGAGCAAACAGGCAACCTCCAGATGGGCACAGAATTATACCCACAACTTCCCCCCCACAAACACTCAACTGGATAAAATGAGACCCACCAAAAGTCACAGCTTTTCAAGGTATCTGAAACACAGGACTCACTAGCCCAACTTTTATTTTAAAACCCACATTTTAGTAGCAACTGCTGTGTCCAGTAAATTGTCTCAGTTCACCGAAGTGACCAGTTTTAGCCAGCTGTAACACAAAACCAAAAATCAGGAGGAATTCAGAAGCTCTGAGAAACAAAGAATTACCAGGAATCGTTCTTCTTTCTCAAGCCAGCGCTGATCTTCTTCCATCTCCTGCTGCTGTCGTATCAACCTCTCCTCCATGAGGTGTGTGGGTAGAACCTGGCTCATCCCTCGGATGTCCAAAGTGCCTGAATCCTACAATCCAGAGGAAGTTTGTTCAGTCTCAAAATTTACAGTTTGTATAAACAAGTGCAAGAACTTAGAGATTACAAAAGAAAAGATTTTTAGAAGCCAAAATTCTCAGCAGCAGTCAAGCAGAGTTTCTTCAGCTCCTCAGAAACTGAAGCAGAGCAGCAGAAGACACTCTCCAGCCCTTTAAGTTTTTATCTGTCTTGCTCTTAGTCACTGCAACCAAAAATGATTTGAAAGATTCTGTTCTGTTTTTCAGCAACGTTGTCACTTCCTGTATTGCACTTCATTTAAGTTGGACAACAAAACCAGATATATCAATTTTGTTTTCTTGGTCTTGAGCAATAATGTAACCATCCAATTATTAAATGCTGCAAGATACATTTTTTAAAATCAAAACAAATGTAATACTCAGTGTTAGCCAACACTGGCAAAACATGTCACAAAAGCATTTTTTAATGAATTTTTGACCAAATATTTATGCCCGCTTTAAGCTTACAAATACTCCACATACCATACTCCAATGCTGTCTGGAAATCATTAGGAAATAGTGTATAAATTAGTATTTTTTAAAAAGCCAAGGGAAATTTGGTAACAAACTTCCCTGTATTTAAACAGGTAGGTCTCAGTTATCACTGAAATGTTTATGAGGAACACAGGGAATAGAGCTGGTTAGAGAAGAAAAATATTTAAGCAGAAGCTGCACAAACTGAATTTTTGTGGAAGGATAAAATGGAATAAAAAAGTGTACAACAGTGGAGAACAGGAAGAAAAATCACAAGGTTAAAAGGGCAATTAATTTGATGTTCCTCAGCAGCTCAGTGCAATGATGACAGGCTGGAGAGCACCCAGAAGGAATTCAGCTCAGACCAGTCTTTCAGATCATTTCATTTTCTCTTCTGGATAAGTTACAGGGAAGCCTCAATCCTTCAGCTGTGCTGGGTATCTCCCAAGAGGTATTTTTACAAGAGTGTTACCAACTCTATGAGAAGCACTAAGTTCAGGTAAAGCCTTCTCTTAACAAACACCAAATATTTGCTGTCACTCAGTTAAGATAAGCAGTAACAACTTCATCAAGAATTCATGTGAGGTGACACTCCATGTCCAGCCTCACACAGAAGGATTTGTTTAAAAAACAAATTCAGCCCTGACTCCCAGCCCACTGCAGTGCAGTAATTTTAAAAAGCACCAGAACAACTCAGTTTTCCTAGAAGAGATCTACTCAAAAAACAGAAGTAATAGAATTTATAATAATAAAAAGTGTATTTAACTGTAGAGAACACAATAAGAGATGTGTCAGATCCCCATACCTCCATGTTTGGTTGCCACACTGATATTTCCTGAGGCCGATGGTTCCAGGAATCTGCTTGATCCAGGAGAGAAGCCTGCCCAGGATAAATGCTGCCTGCCATGGCTGGTATCCCATGAGAACCAGGGTAGCCAGACACCTTTAGGGGGCAAAAAACCCCACCCAGGCAAAAACAAAGAGAAAAACAGAGATATCAGTAAGACCTGTGCTTCCCCATAATGAAAACACCCCCCCAAGACAACAAACATGAAAGCACAGAAATGACTCAATTCAAGCAGTCACTGATAGGAAGAAGGGGAAGCAACATCAGAAGAAGGAAGCTGAGCCAAAATATGACACCTCTGTTTAAAGTCTTTGAGGACGCCCATCATAACACAACTATTTCAGAATAACTGGGACAGTACAGAAATACAACTTGTGAGGATAACTGTCTGATGGTGCCTATCAAACCAGCAGCATCAGAGCATGCTCTAACCTCTGTAGTCAAGGAGATCCAAGTCCTCTGAGGACAAAACTACCTCTAGAGATACATATGTAAAAGAGCTTCACATGCGGGGCTCATGTTCCAGTTAACAGGAGCCTGCAAACATCAGCCTACAGAGCCCCATAAAAATGGACCTCCTGCTGTAGGTTACAGGCTTAAGGCTTGAGTGGCAGTGTGTAATTAGTGTGCTGAGCTGAGTGGCCTGGGAACTTCTCCACAGAAAAATCCAAGTAGTTTTAATGAGCCTGAAGTACTTATTAAATCATGAAAACCTCCCTCTGTTCATGGAAAAAATCCCCTCGACTGAGACAGCTGTATATGGCTGTAGCCTTGAACAAACCTAAAACTGCTCAAAGTCCTATAATGACAAACTTTTGTTCTAAATTTCTTCATCAGTTTTAGGAAGAAAGGCAAATCCTGTGAGTATACAACATGGTAGAGCTAAAGGCAGCAGCTATCAGGACACAGAAAATAAAATACCAATGACCCAAGGAAAGGCCCCCAGTTAATGCCATTTTATAAAGCAAGTGATTTCATAGCTCAGCACAAATGTTAACATGAACACCACATTCCATCAATAAATATGGAAATGTTTTACTGCAGTTTCAGGAATATGAGCACTACATCAGATGTGGAAATATTTGCCATCTGGAGCAAACCTATCAGGCTCAGTTTGGGTTTTCTTCCTATGTAAAACAAAACTCATTGAACAGAACTGAATTAAAACAAACCATGAAAGAAGTGCATCAATCCCACCAGCTGCAACTAAGATGGAGAACACACATTTGAAAAAAACCACATGCACGGTATATTAAATGTAATACCTGGTAATGATTTGGCTGTACCATATGCTGTGGACTTGGATAAAACCCTTCACTGGATCTGGGACTGGGGTAACCAGGTCTACTGGGCTGTAAACAAAAAAGGAATTTTTAGAATGATTAAACACACAAAATTAAAATCAGAAAATTATGTTTCAGTGAGACAAACATTTACAGGTTTGGCAAACTCCAAAAAAAAAACCCCAAAACAGATTTTCTATAATTACAAATACTTTTTTGAAAAAAACCCTAAAATTAAGTTTTCCTCCATTTTTGCTTGGCAATGGATGAAGCTGAATTGTTTGCTCAGAATGTCAATAAATGATGCTTGCTCTGTGAATTCTTTGTGTTTATTTAATTGCTTGCACTAAATGACCTGCTCTGTGCTGTTTAACTCTAGAGTGAACATCAGCTAAGAACATAATTCTTAATAAATTTCCAGGTGCTATACAATCCTGTTTCCAACTTTTGCTGGTAATTTGTTGCTTTTTGTGACTGTTCCCAAAAGTAAATCCTTTTGCTTCAGTAAGAATAACAGAAACCCAACTGGTTTGTTTGCATGGCTATTTCCACGTGGTATTCTGAGGTATGAAGTTCTGATAATTAACTTCTGTGTAACTCATTACCTCAACATGCAAAGTGCTTTTGATCATAAGCTGAACTGCTGAAGGTAACATTGAGGGTTTCTTTATGAATAAGGAACAGCACTGCTGGATGTTTCAGGAGGAGAAAAATCAGCCAACGAGGGAAAAAAACCCCAAACTTTATCATTCTGCAAAGGGCTCCCTCAGTCCTTCTGGCAGTTCAAGGCAATCACATTAATTGGAGACTTTATCATTGCTTGATGAAAGAATTCATTATCATTCTGAACTAGGAAGTTTTCTGTCTTAGACTTCTGACAGAAATACCACTGTGAGATACAAGTAATTTCACAGCATGGATTGTGACAGCTGGGAATTATTTGAGGATGTGTAGGAGTTTAAGACCTATAACAATCTGCAATTCTTACAGTGAATTGTCAGAAGAATAAATAAAAAACAGTTGTCACCATGAGAAAATTAGATAATTATTAAAGACTCCTATTTACAAAACTCAATTTGTTCCAATGTCATTATTAAGCACATCCATATTTTACACAAAAGTAGTGTATTAAAAAACCTAACCAACAACAGCATCAGATATACAGTGAGGACACAGTGACCCTTCAAAACAGATTAACTCCAGTGGCAGAATTAACTGCAGTTTTAACACATCTTTGGTTAAGTGCTTCAATTCATACATCACACATACAGGTGCTCATTTCAAATTAACAGCACATTGGTCCAATTTATGCAGTTTATCTGCTTCTCTAAGTTGGAACATTGTTTGTTTATTATATAAACACCAAATCCTGCTAATTCATCCCAGATGAGTAAACAGGCTGATGGATTGTTTCTAACTCTGAAATGAAAGCAGCAATTCCACTGCCCTTATTTCCTGTTTGCCATCAAGGCATCAAAATGCAGAACTAAGCTCAAAAATCTGATCTATCAGGCAACAACCCAGAAACAGAGAGAAAAATCCCCCGAACACACACAAAAATCCCTCAGCACCACCCTCCTCCCCCCAAAATGCAACAAAACAAAATGAAACCAACCAGAAAGAAAAAGTTGCCTTTCTCTGAGTGCTGGGGAATGTGCCCAGCCCAAGGTGCCACCCAAGTGCTCCTGGAATTATTATCAGTTCCAGAGCCTGCATGTAACAGCTCCAGGAATTCACCCCAAACTATCAGCATATAGACAATGCAGTGGTGACTGCACAAAATTAAAATGTTCAAAATACAGGCTCGAACTTTCAAGTAACAACTTGCAAAAGTAACTCCGAGAGGAAGCAGACAAGTCACTGAGAGGGAAGAGGGCTCAGAAACTGGTGAGGCAAACTGACTCCCACAGCTGCAGAACACATCAGTGACATCCAAACAGGACAGAAACTAAAATGAAGTGGAAACTAAACCACGTAGGTTCCTTGGAAACAAACCCCTAATTTTCTGTCCAGAAGAAGGAAAATGCAATTAGCTGACTTCTGTCCTGTCACTAATGTGTTATAAACAAACTTCACACTGGCCTGAGAGCTCATTAGCCAACAATTTACAGGAGTGCTACAAGAAAGGAGGAAAAGGAAAGGCCAGGAAACGATTTTGTGACAACTATGGGTGTCTTTTACAAGTTAGAGAAGAAACAGAAAATCTTTAGTGCAGTATCATAGCCCAGATCAGTTCTAAGCACAGCTCAAGCAGAGCTGGGTCATTTCAGGCAAGGATTCCCAGATGGGGACAGAAGTAGCCGTGGTTTGAACCAGCCCATCAGGGGAGGCTTTGAAGAAATAAACAGAATAGAGAAAGTTTTTGTTGCTGTTGTTTTGTTTTTTTTTTTTTTTTTTTAAACACACATAATTTTCAGTCTTAGCTACCTTGGGAGGAGCTTCATCTGATCCTCCTGAGTCCCAGGACACCGTGACTTGTCGCCTGGATTCCATTCTCATTCGTTCTTCTTGCTGCAGCTTCTCTTCCTCCAGTATTGTACTAAGGAAAACATATTGTAATCAAGTCCAACTGCAGTTTCAGTGACTAACAAACCTCTCCCCACAGCTCCTGCATTTTCCAGACTAATAGACACTACTTAACTTGAAATGCTATAAAATTACTGAAAACCAAACATTCTTTTACATTCACTGGTTTTGTTTCTGAAAACCAGGATCAGGAAGAAATATTTCTGTAGGATTACCAGGGTGTTTTAACAACAAAAAGAGCATCAAATTATCAGAAAGCTATGGTTGATCTTGCACACATTTTTTTTTCGTAACAGTTCTTTTTATGTGCAATTACACAGAGAAGTCCTCAAAGACAATCAATCAAGCACTTACTTGCATGAAAGCTTTATCTTCACAAGAAAATATTCTACTGAACTGCTGCAAAGGTTCAAAACAAACCAAAAAAGTTCTTTACTGAAACTCAAGAGCTTCAGATCACTGGGATTTTTTTCCCCCTTTTTTAAAGAAAGCAGTCAAAAATACTTCTTCAGCTCTTACATTTTAGCCTAACCAGGAACACATTCAGCAAAGCAATTTAGCAAAACAGAAAGATCTGACAGTATTCACTCAGCTTCTAAACTTTCAGGTCAAAAGGCTGCATTTTCACAAAGTACAAGACAGTAGTAAAACCAGTTTGCTACTTACCACTATTCTGACTATTAAAAAGCCTGTTTGAAGCTGAACGTGCTCCTGCTGCCCCCACAGCCAGCCTCCTCCCAGCTCTGCTATGTGGCTTATTAATGTTGGATATTTGCCATTTGAAAAATACTCAGAATGAAGCTTTGAAAGGGGGAGCTGCCAATTCCTTGGAGCCGCACGCTACGCGGACAGTCTGGAGATGTGAGCAGGGAAGATTATTTCCATATCGCTGTCCCCAGGGCAAAGACAATCCTGTGGAGGAGCTATTCCAGCTTCTTTATCATTCAGGAGTTTCCAGAAACAAAGCTAAGTTCTGAGTTTATAGTCTCCTGTTCAGTCTGCTAAACAACCACCCAGAATTACTCATTCAGGGGATGAGATCAACTCCAGCAATCTATTCTCATCGTGGAACTTCACTGCTCGTTTCAAGAATAAATTCCTGCTGGAGACAAGAACTTTGCTTCTCCTTACTCAGCCAAAAAACCCCAAACTATGCCACTTCTAAAAAGCAGAGAAGTCATCTCATCTCACTGCAGCTGAATCAAGTTTATAACTATTGCTGCAATTTCAATCCATCACTGCTGAAGCAACACAAGAATGTGGAACAAAAGCAAAATCAGTCAAGTTATTTACAAAAGTCACCCCTGCTAGAACTACCATGGAAACACAGCTACAGCTCAACAGAGGGAATCTTTCTATTTTACCTCTCTCTTCCCTCAGAATAAGGAAAATGTAAGATTTCCTACTTGAACCCATGAAGAACCAGCAAAAACCCTCTGCTTTAAAGCTGTCACACTTCAGATATCCAGTGTTTTTATGCAGCATGAAAAAGCAGCCAACACGTATCCACAAGCATGAAACACAATTATCATCTTTCAAGACAAGACCTCAGGATTAAGAAAACCCACAACAAAACAAGACCAAAAAAAAATTTGCCCAGATTAATGAACGAAAAGTGAAGGAAATACAGATTTTTAACCAGGTTGTTGGTACAGCAGTTGCTCTAATCTGAGCTATAGAATAGAACAGAGTTGGCTGGTAGCAGCTGGCTAAATTTAGAGATGGCTTATTGACAATATGGGGCCATGTGTGGAATTTGTCACAGCGCAGTCCTGGTTTTCCATAAAAAGGAATGAAACCCCAATACCTCTCTCTGCCTTGCTATCAAAGGCATTTCATCTGTGATGCCACAGTGTTCAAAATCATCAGCTTGTATCACCAGAAACAACAAATTTCTATTGAAATGATTTCTTTTTCTTAACACGGGCTCAGCTTCTTGCTTTACAACTGCAGCTCATCCTCCCTGCTCTCCCACTGCCTGTGCCATCAGGAGCTTCTTTCCCAGCAGCCCAGAGCAGCCTGGCCACAGGCTGATGGGCTGCAGCAGCATCTGTACTTGAATGCCCTTGATTCTGCTGACAAGAATATAAAATAGAAATGCCTCAGAGAAGCACTACTCGAAAAAGCCACAAGGAATATAAATGACTCACAGAAAGGTCTTTGTTTTCACAAAAGGGAAGACCAGTCTGTGGACGAAGTAAGAGTGTGCCAAGAGATATTTTTGACGTTTCCTCAGTGCAGCTGCTCAAGTTCTCTGAACAGTTTATTAGAATTTGCAGAAGGTCAGGAGAAGTCAGATCTAGGCATAGTTTCCCAAACTGTAGATATTTTTAGCAGCAAAGAGGAGCAAGCAGAGAATTCTATCCCTATGCTTCCTCTAGCAAACCTTGAGGTAGCAGACAAACTTAACTCAGCCTCTTGGAGAGATGGAGGCTCAAGAAAAATCTCAACTATTACACGTTTGCATAATAGATAAACTTACTTAATTTACAAAGAACTTTTTACTGAAATTGGCCTGTGACAGTGAAAAAAGAAACATTTATGGGGACTTTCAGTGCAGGACTATTTAGAACACCGAACTGGATCCTCAGATTCCAAAAGGCACAGCAGCACCAGTGTCTCCTGCTACAATGTTGTAGGAACCTACATTAAGTGCTGACCCCCAACAAGAAGCTTCTTTCTTTCTTTTTGCCACCAGAAATGCAAAGTTGGATGCAGATGAGCATATTTGCACATATTGTTCTATTCTGAAAGTACTCTTATATAGTGCTTAATAGTCCATAATCCTATGGACTATTCCTAATGGTCACAGTCAAAGAACAGAAGAATAACAAAGCATTTTGCAGCCTCCATCATGCATTTCAATTATGTGTTGTAGTATTTTTTGTCAGAATGCCATAAAAGAAGAGGACTCAAACTACCCTCACTCTTACCAGTTTTCTCTTTCATTTATAAGCAACGTTTCAGAATCTACATCAAATGCAGTGACAAAAAGCTCAAGTCCAGTTCTCATCAGGTAATTATCTCACTCGTCATAAAAACAGACTCTGAAAGCATAGAATCTGCCTCTTTTTTCCCCACCATTCTTTTTAGAGCTGTATTCAATGGATGCCAGTGGTCTGAAGCACTCTGTTAAAACCTGTGACCAACAATGGGCCACAGGGTCACTCACCTCCACAGTGACACAACTGCTGCTTGTTTTGCTATTTGCAGCAGAGAGGGTTCATCAAAGTTACTTTAAAGAACATTTGTTCCCATGACAGAGTGAAAAATGACATGAAATGACAGTAATTTGAAAGTTAAAAATTAAAATCTAAATCCTTTTATATTATTTACCATACCATGTAGTGAAAGACAAAAAATGTCTTCTACACAAAACCAGCAAGGCAACACATGCTTCAGAAATGCCCCATACCCTAATTCTGACCAGGTCAGAATTGCAGGAGTAGCAGGGTAGAACCTCACTGCCCTGACCTAATCTGACTTTTAACCCCCCTCCACCACTTGAAAAAGGGACTTGGAATGCGAGGATAAATTACATTTGGAAATCCACAATCCACCCATTTGTTTCTGTGTTTGCTGGGAAGAATGACTCAACCACATCCACTTCAGACAGATCAAATGCTATAAAATTACTACCCTAATAACAGTACTTAAATTCATATGTAGCAACAAACACCAGTACATAAATTGTGCAGAAATCAGCACCTTTGCCTTGCACAATCAGCTGCAGATACAGTTTGGGAAAAGCAGCTGTTACTATGAAACAGGAAAAGCATCAAATAACAAGAGAGCACGTGAAATGCTTATGCTCCCATCAGTGCTATTCCAGATGAACAAGATTTTTCCCAAAGCCATGCAGTTTTTTTCATTAAACCAGAGAGGAATGAATCCTGTGCTGTATCTGGCTCCAAGCAAACATCCAGTCTGCTCTCAGCTGGAAGAGACTACTCTGGACAGCATCCAGAACGAGCAGCAGCAACACCACAGGGAAAGGCCACCAGGGAAATGGCTTGTTTTTGCAAGTTCATGGGAATTTGAGTTTTGAAACCCAATCTTCCCTAGCTGCCTGAGACTGCCTCAGCATCAGGGAATTGTCAACCTTTCCAGGCAGAGGCTGACTCTGTCTGGAGCACTGCAAAGCAGCCCTAAGGACAACCGGGCTGCCTAACTTTGGGAGATAAAGGTCACCAGTTTGGAGAGGCAGAAAGCTCCCTCCTTTTGTGGGAACAGAGTAAAAACTGGATTTGAGGTTGCAGGAGAGAGGCTGCCCTCTAAACAATGCTTCAAATCTCCAGAATGACCAGAGGAGCAAACACCCCTCCACACTTTCATGTAGAATGAGATGAAAGGGATGCCTGGAGGTCTCCAGTCCAGCCTCCTGGTGAAGCTGGGCTCCCTGCACAGCAAGGGCCAGCTGCTCTGAGCCTTTTCCAATCAAAATTTGAACATCTGCCAGCATGGAAATTCCAGAGCCTTTCTGGGTGACCTGTTTCAGAGCTCACCCACGCACACTGGGAAACATTTTCATGTGTAACCAACGAGACCCTGCCTTGCTGCATGCTCTGAGTGCTGGTTCTGAGGACAGCCAGGCTCTTGGGCACACTCTGGGTTTACTCATCCTCCTTCCTTCCTGGTGAGATACCCTCCCTGCTTGGGGTTACACACCACAGCCATCTTCCGGTCACAGTTTTTAGGGTTTCATTCTCATCTGTGACAACCAGCTTTAAGTTATCAGTACAACCTGGCTGCAAATTATAAACAATTCTGTACTTTCAGAGGCAAGTGAATTACCAATTTCCACCTATTACCCAAATCACACAACTGTGGCACATCTTTTCTGTGCAAATCCTATCCAGCCCTGACATTCCTCCTTTCGTGTTAACTCCACACAGTCAAGAGGATGGGAGGTTCTCTGTAAGGTTGTCTGCCCTTAGTTCTACAAATTATTAGTCTAAACAGGAGCTCCCAAAGTAACAGATGGTGGAACTGTATGGAATGCTAAGAATTACTAAAGAACTTTAAGGTCTTTATGTTCTCCATAAAGCAGCTCTGAAACAGCATCATAATTACATTCAAACTGTCCCTCATTTGAACCACCAGTGAATTATCTTGAACTGTGAACATTCAGTGAAAGCAAAAAAATTATATCATGAAAATAAAACATGCCACAAAGCACAACTTTGAAGAAAGACCTAAAATAAAATCGAAGAATTTAGCAACAACTTTCAACAAATCCCAGGGTGGACTGTCAGTGTGCAAACCCTATGTGTTACTCAAAGCTTGTATTGACTTATGCAAAACACATCCTGAGCAGTCATGAAATCCAAAAGTCACAACATTTGTGACCCAATTTGGTCACAAATACCGAATGTGCCTGCACATTATGTAAGTGATGTTTCAAAGTTTAAATATCATTCCCACTTTGGGACTGGTGAAATGGTGATATGGACACTGGAAAATATTGCTGCAGAGTAAACCAAGGTGTGAATTTAGACTGCTCTCCAAGGTGTGTGCTCACACCCATGCCAAGACAAACACAAGGCAATCTATATCCTGGTTTATAAAGGGCAAAGGAATTTCTGTCTGTGATGCTGCATTTACTGCAGGCTCCACAATTGCCCTGGGACAGCTGTGTCTGTGCAACTACTGTGCTACATGTCAGGAAAATAAATCCCAACAGCACTCACCTGATGCTTCATTTATTTAAGTAAAGATACATCTCTACTTCAGAAGCTCACAGCATGTTTGTTGAGGTAATCATTCTGAATTCTAACTCCCTACCCAAGGATTGCAGATAGAATTATAAACAAATTGCTAGTAAAACATGGAGTTTTTCTTGGGAGAGAAAGGAGGTGATTCATATTTCCAGTTATTTGAATTTATTGCCTAATCTCATTTTCTCTGCCAGATAAGGCCCAGTTTTCCCAAAGACCAGCAACAACCTGGCCTTCTGAAGATAAAAACACAATACACGGTGCCTTGCGTTTTCCACAGAACCAAAACACTGGAACAGAAGATAAAGCAAAAATAAGTATTTCTGAACAAAGGAAATGACCTGTCAGAAGTCAAACCCTACCTGAGTTGTGCTTTAAGTTCAGTAAACCTGGGTCTCCTGCTGGGGTCGTAGGCCCAGCACTTGGTCATAAGGCTGTAGAGGGTGGGAGGGCAGTTTGGAGGCATTGGGAGCCGCTCACCGTTCTCGATCCGCCCAATCACATCATTGTTCTTCACTCCCTGGAAGGGCTTTACCCCGTGCATGAGGATCTCCCACATACACACACCTGAGGAACACACACAGAAACACTGTGAGCAAACAATGAGACCTGTTAAAAGAGAAACAAGCCCCAATTTCTTCCAAAATACAGAGCTAGGGGATCGTTTTGGACTTACCTGCAGCAGAGGAGTGAGTGCAGCAGGATCACACACACAGCACCAGCCTCACCTATGACTGAGGCAGAGTGACCCACAGCTGGCTCAGACAGCCTTTTACCTGCCCTAAATTAGTGCTTGCTCATATTCAAATCTTTCTTATGAGGTAGAATGTGTTTGCTTCTCCCTCTGACTCCTTCCAAGTGCCTTGTTTCGACACGTAGAGTGTATTTTCACTTTGAGGGTGTTTTAGCGCTGGCATTGATCCACATTTTTTGTGCTGAAAACATGTAATAAACCAGTTTCTATTGAAACTACATTAAAAGCACAAAGGGAAACATGGTCGGTCAGTTTAGGATTGGCCAGAATGTTCCATAGGCTTCATTTTTCTAACTCTGACAGTCCTAGAGTTTTCTTCAAACTATTATAAACCCTTCACTTAAAAAATTCCAATTTTAATTTGCAAAGAGAGTGAACTGTTACTTGACCATCCTGCTCTTATTCCAAGTTTCATCACCTTTGCTCCATAACACAACTTGTGTTCTGTCTATACAGGTCAGCAGTCAGCACCAGCTTGAGCACAGCTCATCAGATTCATATAAAATGTTGTATATTTGGGAAAAAAGATCAAGGTTTCACGATATGTCCATTTACCCTTATCTTTAATGAGCTTCTGGTTGTATTTTGTAGGAGGCCAGAAGCTATAAAAGACAAGTTAAGTGGAAATCTAGCATTCAGGATCTGGAAATTGGGTAACTCTTAGGATGATCTGCACTTTAAGCAAGGAAATGTGTATGAACACAAAGAAAAAGTCTAAATGTAACAATGAACAACAAATGACAACAGTATAACACAAAAAAAACCATAACCAAAACCAAAACCAACAGATAAAAATAATCTCTGTTATAACTATGAGCTAATTTCCTTGTACCTCCATTTCTGCCAGCTTCTTACTAGAGGTAAAAAGGCCCATGAAAATTCAGACTTCATGAGCAGGAAAAGGAAAGAAAAATACAGAGATGGAAAACACGCTGGAAGAAACTGGATTTTCAGAATGTACAGTAAAAACTGTACAAATATTTGGAAATTAATCATTTATAGCAGTTAAAATGAAACTCCAAGAGGACAGAAAGAATCCTCCCCATTTGGAGTTCACTTACCAAACATCCACACATCGCTAGCTGAGGTAAACCGTCGGAAATTGATTGACTCTGGAGCCATCCATTTGATGGGTAATTTTCCTTTGGAAGCTACAGGGAAGGCAAGAAAGGGCAGGCTGTTATCCCCACTACAGATCTCAAAAATAGATTTTGTCCCCAATGAAGTAATTCATAGGCAAAACCAATCTCAAGTGAAGCTCTTCAAATATCAATATATAAGATTGTTTGGCTTTACACAAAATAGAGAAATGAACCAACAAAACCCAAAATAATAATGATAATCCCCCAAACCTCCCCTAAAAGTCCCCAGTAACAAACCCCAAAACACACCAAGAAATGATCATGCCAAAATTATTTTCCATCTTAGCAATTAAAAAGATAAAATGGAGCCCAGCAAAGTGAGACAAATGAAACGAGGAAACATAACAGAGTGTAAGGGGACAGATAATGGGTAATTTAAAATATATGAAACCAGAGAAATATTAAAGATGAGATTTATGTACTCATGGTTTAATAACATAGACCAGCTTTGGAATGCTGTTTGGTGCCCGACATGCAATCTCTATTCTCCTGCTGCATTTCCCATCTATCAGGCACTGCAGGACATCTCTCAGCTGCTGGAGACACCAAAGCTCAGTATTCCATCCAAAATGGGGCAAAAAGTAGGCTTCCAAGGCAGTTTTGTACTGAATCTCCCTAGTGCAGTGGATGTGAAGTGTGCAGCTTACAATGACAGCACAAACTCAACATTTATCTGTACCCACATGTGAATTTGTTACTTTTTGCACCTTAAATCACACCTTGTGATCCTTCTTCTTAAGCACACGTAGGACTTTACTGCCTGTAGTAAACTGTTGAATAACTTGCCTTTTTATACAAATGCAACAGTTAGACCAAGGAAATCTTAACTTTTAGCAGGAATATATGCTAAGTGCTTTAAACACTGAAGAGCTGCAGCAAAGAGACCTTAAATACAGTTCTTATTGCAGCAGTGTTACCTTTCACAGAAGTTGTTTACTTTAGACAAAACATAAATGGAACTATACTGTTCATATGTTTTAGACAGTGTTCACATAAACAGTAAGAGCTGTGACTTATATAAACAATAAGAAGTGTGGATTATATCTGTTAATTGACCAAAAACATTGACACATGATTCTGGTTTTTCTTTTCTTAACCTATCCTGGTCTAATTCTAATTAAATCTAAATCTAACACAAGTACAATTCCTCAGAAATGTGAGAACCAAGTGTGTTCTCACTGGCCTGCAAGAAGGATCCAGAGGGTCACCTCACCTTTGTAGTAAGTACTGTCTTCCATATATCGGGATAAACCAAAGTCACCCAATTTCACACAGTCAGTGGTAGATACCAGCACATTTCTAGCAGCAATATCCCTGCCAAACAGAGGAGACAGTATTTCTAGTAACTTTAAAACATAAAGTGGTGAAGTATCATCACCTGAAGAAAATTTACCTCCTGCCCCGCAAAGGAAAGGAACTCTGAGCTCAGCCCTGTATGAGGTTTCCTAATAAGGAACTCAAATTCTCACTGTGGTGAACAATAAGATCCTCCCTGAGCCTCTTTTTCTCTCTCATTGTTCTTTACAATGTTTAAATAGAAATATCTACATATAAATGCAAAGCTATTACTTTATGTGTGAGTGCTTGCATATACATTATCACAACACATACACAGAATTAGATAGCGAGTATTTAAACACAATTAAATCGTTTAAGTTCAAAATTAACTGTACTTAGTAACCAGAGTGCTGTGAACTCTTAATTGCCCACAGTAAGAGGCTGAAGTCAGTCTCTTCTCCCTAGAAACTCCCATTCACATTCAACGGAATAAAATTCAAAACACACTGAGAAGTTTAGGTTCATTTTCTGGTTAAGCAAGTACTTGTTTTTTAGAAATATTTACTTCTCCTGTTCTTTACTTAAGAAGCCATCTGCCCTTGTTTTGCTTTTCTGTCTTTGAAAGATTACAGTTGACTCACAGTTTGAAAAAATACTGTAACCACAAAGCAACAACTGAAAAGGATTCCCACTGAAATCCGGCACCAGCTCCCTGTCGATCCAGGAGTGAACCAGCAGGTGTCACCCTTGAAAAGGGCGTAATTTTAGTGGAACCCTCTGCAAAAATGACACTCCCTAAAATTTTTAACAGTGACATATAAAAATACAAATATATTTGTATGAAATCTTACCTATGTACAAATCTTTTGCTCTCTAAGTAGGCAAGAGCTGTGCTAAGCTGGTAAGCGTAGAGTATCAGAGAGGCCAGGTCCAAGCTGTACTTCCTTACTTGCAAAAAAGACCTCAACTTTTTGCACCAAGGAGGAAAAAAACAGAAAGATATTAGGACAAAAAAAAAAAATTGAAAAAAGCCTATTTCAAATTGCTAAGTTGACATGAGTATCAATGAAATAATGAGATTGACTTCCTTCCCTTAAAGGCTGGATGAGGAAAAGAAAACCACTTTCCCTGAGAAATGTGACTGCATTAGAATTCAAGCAGTTTTTCTACATGAAAACTCTTAAACTAAAAAAAATAACTAGTAATTTTGTGCATTCTTTTCAGTCTCCTTTTGAAAAGCATCTGCTGTTGCTGTTCCAGAGTGAAGCATTTCTGGACTTTTTGTTTTTTTCTACCCCTTAGTGCAGCCTCCATTTACGGCTTAAATCACTTCAGAACTAAACAGCACCTGGCCAAGCCAAGCACAGATTGATCAGTATTGTTTTAGAAGCATTAATTTTAATAATTAATTTTAAGTTACGTGAGCTGAAACAACTGTATTTAGCTCAGAGAAGCCAATATCAGTGCAGAATATTTGTAAGCTGTATTCCCAGTGTCAGACAGGCAGGACCTCCTGGAAGGTGGCACTGGGGTGTCCTTATGCATCAAAACAAGGCTTTGGAAAGTGATTTGAGCACTGGAAAGGAAATCTATTGACAGAAAATGACTTCTCCACTACAGGTTGTTCTGCCCACCCCTCTTTTTTTTTTTTTGAAAATGTACTGCAGTTTGATAATTGCAGTGACAATCATATAATGCTGTATGAAATATCACTGCAGCTCACATTTGCAGAAACGTGTGGCTCAAAGAAAACTAATCGATTACAAGAAGTGAGATCTAGTTTTCTTTAAAGCATTCATCCAAAAAACATAATAATGAGGGAAGTCATCTTATCTAGGGCCTCTGCTGCAGATAGTCTACAGGGGAAAAAAAAACAATACAAGGTAAGAAATTCAATGTTTCAAGGGAAAATGCAGCACTACTGAGGAAGAATAAAAGATGTGCAGTTTCACTTCTGGAAGGTATGTTTGCAAATGCTGTTTAACTGATTATCACATTATCATCATCTTGACAGAGGTCATGCTCTCTCTCTGGAACTGCAATTGAATGCTCTGAAAACTCTGACTAAATCTCTCTGGAATGAGATGATGCAGTTCCCCCGGTGGAGGAGAAGGTCAAAAGCTGCCACTCCTGTTTCTGAGTGTAACTCTGCAAAGGAGTGTGATATCATGCTTGACACCATGGTCAGCACTGTGAAGTGTTTTTTCAGTGAGGTAGAAGAGAGGAGACCAGACTGCACAAGGATTTCTCATACCTCTCCAAGTGTACAGAGCTCCATGATTATCCAGACTGGGTTTTCTGTAATGACCCCAATGAGCTTCACAATGTGAGGGTGATCAAACTGACGCATTGTTACTAAAAGGAAATCAAAGAAATCAGTGTGTTACATAAAACCATTTATAAAAATAAAAATAAAGCTGTTGGTTAAGAAGCATTTAGCCAGAAAATAGAATCGCAGGACTTGAAACAACTTGAAATAACTGTTGCAAGCAGTGATGTCTGGTCATGCCATGTGCTGAGGGCAGCAGGAAACACTGACTGCTTGAGCTGTGCTGTTCTCCACTCACAAAAATGCAAACTGCTGGGGAAGGTGCCAGTCAGGTCAGGCTCTGCCTCTAACCTGAGTGAATAAAATACCCTGTCAAACCAGTGCACAACCAGTTAATGTGTGCCTTTCTACTGGAAGAGGAGGTAGAAAAAAAACAGTCTGTATAATTCGATTACGGGAAAAAACATGTCTGCCAGATTATGACATAGACAAAAATCTTATTTAATCATTATATCATTTGATTTTCCATGGAGTTGATTTCAGTCCCAGTAGAGCAGTCACAGTGTGTTTTATGCAGTATGACATAAGAATCATAGAATCACAGAATGGTTTGGGTTGGAAGGGATCACCAAAATCAGTCAGTTCCAATCCCCCTGCCTTGGGCAGAGACACCTTCCAGCTTGCTTGCTCCAAGTCCCATCCAGCCTGACCTTGAACACCTCCAGGGATGGGGCAGCCACAGCTTCTCTGGGCAACCTGTGCCAGGGCCTCACCAGCCTCACAGAATTTGTCCAAAAATCTAATCTAAACCTGCCCTCTTTCAGGTAAATCCATCACCCTTTGTCCCATCCCTGCCTTCCCTGATAAAGAGTCCCTCCCCATCTTTCCTGTAGGCATCCTTTAGGCACTGGAAGGTGTTCCAAGGTCTCCCCAGAGCCTTCCCTTCTGCAGGTTGAACAGCAGAACTCCCCCAGCCTGGCTCCACAGCAGAGGTGCTCCATTCCTTGGAGAATCTCTGTGGCCTCCTCTGGACTCCAACTGTGTCCGACTCTGTTCCAACAGCTCCAGGGCTGGATGCAGCTCTGCAGGTGGGGTCTCACCAGGGAGGAGCAGAGGGGCAGAATCTCTTCCAACACAGGCATGTCAAAAACATCCTTTTATGTATTGTTGCCAAACATCCTTCATTTGACCCTCCAGTAGCTTCTCTTCTACACTTGCAGTTTGTAGTGTCAGCAGAAACACACAGGAATTACCAAACTGCAAAGTTTGCTTCAGTCTGCCTCAGGTTAGGCAAGAATAAAACCCATTTTCTTCTGCTTTAAATTTAAAGTAACCACAAGCTAAAAACCAGGAGGTGTTTCTGGATTTCTACTCTGATGAGCTCTGAATTCTATGTCTGCACATGGCTACACAGCAACCCCAACAAAAATCCTTGGACAGTCCTGTTTATAAGGTCAAAAGTTATAAGGATTTAGTAACATATCATCCTGCAAAGAAACTTCATGGGCAAACTTAAGATAACATATTCTTTAAAATATTAATGTTATGAATAACACAGGGAAAAAAAGCAATAAAGCAAACATCCCTATCACTGACAGAGATTAAAACATTAATAAAAGGGAATAAATAACATGGTGAAATGTTATACAGGCAGTAACAGCTGCTAAATCTTTTCAGTGTTGAAAACTCCATCACAGGCAAACCTCAATATATCTTAATATTCCTAATATTAAGAAAAGAGGAAATAAATTTATTAATTCAGTGAAGTAACCAACTGTTCTGAGTGAGTTTGCAATCTGAACACAAGACAAAGGCAACAGATGGAAATTAGAAAGAAAAAGAGGAAGAAGAAGTGGCAAAACTATTAAATCAAAATTGAAAAGTACTATTTATATGTTGATTACAGAGGCATTTCCTAATCTGTCAAACTTGAAGCATAATAAGGAGCATTCAGTGAACAATTATTTTCCACAGTGCCAGGAGACAGCAGCCTACCTGTGACTACTGAGCTGTTACTGTAAGCAATGGTATTTACTGTTCCAACAGACAGAAATGCAATGAAAAAAATTACAGTAATTTACAAAAACTCTGACACTGAAAAATAAGAATCCATTAGCTGTGAACACAGATCTGAACGAGTTGAAAAAAAATCCTTGAATAAAGGGATAGTGAATAAAATATACTGGAACATCTGACCACAAGCAATTACTTTACTGATAAAATGCAAAACCTTTACAACATTTAGAGGTATACAAGAGCAGGGAATTATAGGCAAAAATGAAGGCCTAAGTGCTACATCTGAATTTGCTAGCAAAACCAAACAATAGAGAAATCAGTAAGTTTAATATTTTTACAAAAGTTTCTGTTCCTATTCACCTCAAGAAAAAGCCTCCCTCCTTACATGCAATGTGCTATTTGGGGAATGCAACAATTGTGGGCAATTATTTAGAAAAATGGTCTATTCTAGCACAGATTTTAATTCTGAATTTTCAAAGCAGGTCTCTCTTAGGCACAACATTTCTAGCAAAGACAACTACCTGACCTTCCAAAGCAATAAACTGGAGAAACTGCTGTGGTTTTTAATTCATTAAGGAAAAAGAAGGAAATAGAGGATCACATCTCATCTTCCAAAACTGGTTCTAAAGCCCTACAGGAGTCAGATATCACCACTCAGTTTGGAAAATCAAAGAACCCACATCCAATCATATACATGGGTAGTAATGCAAGGATGTAAACCAGTCTCCTGGCACAAACTGGAGGAGGGGAAAACATCAGGCTACATATTAATAAAATATTTACATCAGTGGAAGATGTTTCTGGCACAGGTGGCCAAGATCTTTGCAAGGATCAGTTACAAAAGTGATCCCAAAAGGAGTCCTTTAATACTCACAGGCTTCTTGTAGGAATTTTTCTCTAACGCTGTCTGAAGTGCAGTTTTTACAGGTTTTGATTGCAACAGCCATAGCTGGATTTTCCTGAAAGGCATTATGGAGAAATAGCTGAAATACAGCCCACCAAACACAGCCCACCAAAAGCAGTCCTTCAAAATTCTGGAAAAGCTACTTTGGAAAAAAATACTATTAAATAAAATACCTTTGGTTGAGAAATTACAGGTTGAAAGCTTCAGTGTTAAAATACCATTATATTCAAGACAACTTGCATACAACATTTACATCTAGTGTGTCTTGGAAATATTTCATCTGTTTTAAACCATGTTAAATTGTGGAAAAATTATGACAATGGATGGTAAGTTTAACTGAACAGTACTGTAAACTTTTTTTGTGTCACTGAGGATGGTAAAATCCTGACAATATTTAGCGAAAATAGAGGAAAAAAGGAGAAAATGGCTAAACCCCACACTTAGCTTGTACAAGCAAGAAACCCAGAAAGCCAAATGAAGGACTTTTTGTGGCTCTCTCAGAGGTAAGACTGGCTGTAACTGTGAACTCAAACTACAAAGGAAAGTGGAATAAAGATTTTTACACAATATCTTCACAATCAGTTAGATCAAGGCTTTTAAACCAAGTTGAACAGAACCACATGTATTTAAAATCAAATGGACTTTCCCAGCTGATTTCTCACCCTCCGAAAACCGAAAAATGAAAGTTCTTGATGGGTTGAAAGCAGCTGAAGTGTTCTAAAACCAAGCTTCTGCATTAGTTATGGGCTTGTTCAATACCCTCATCCAATTCTTAAGGCCAGTAGAAGATGAAGATTCAGTTATGTTCTGTGCCTGCTCATGCTTGCTCTGTTTTAGATCTATTTGCAGACTAACATTGTCAGAATTAGAACAGTATTTCTATTTTGCAGGCTAAATGTCTTATTTTCAAAGTTGCTCACAAAAGAGGTCTTCAAGTTGACTTTGCAGGAAAACATTGATTGAATCCTTTCCTTACACATCAAATGCCCATAAACCAACTAAAAAAGCTGATGGTAAATCATGATTTTATCCCCTTACGAAACCAGGATTGAACAATCAGCCTGGGGATGAGACCTCTGGATGCCTGCCAGACACATCCCTCTCCTGGAGTTACACATCAAGTCTTTGAAACATCCTTTAACCAACAGGAGCATCAAAAGGAAGAATCTCAGTGTCTGCAACCAGCAAAGACATTTTGCACAATAAACGTTGGAAAAGGCCTCATACTGGGGTTTTGTTGATCTTTTGGTTCCGGATAAGGACACAAACCAGTGAGGAAGTACCAGACTGGCCACATCTTCTGTACTGAGCAGCAAATGGTATTTTAAATAGCACTTTGGGATTAATTCCACAGTTAATCAGCCTTTAAAGCCAATCATACTGGGACTCTTTACAGCTGAGCAATAGGATCCTGCATCTACACACCCATTCCCCATTCAGTACCCTACACTCAGAGCCAGGCTGGGATCCTCCAGGAGTACCTGGGAGAAAGCAGCACACCAGGAGAGGTGGGTGCTGCACAGTCACTGCAACCAGGACTGTGCAAGTGCAATGAACAGGGATAACTGGAATTTTTGAGATTCAGCTTTGAGCTAGCAGAACAAAAGGCATGGAATACTCCCTGTATTTCTGCACTCAGGCTGAACACACACATGGAAACACTACCATGTTACTGGAACTAATCTTACATTGACTGTAAGATTTCTTCCCAGAGTGTAAGTTACACTCTGTGACCAGAACATTAAAATTTAATGACACCACTGTTCTGTTTCACCTTCACATATTCCAGTGCCTTAAACGTAGTAAATTTTTATTAATAAAAGAGATCAACAGGCTGTTCTTTAAAAATGTCAGCACAGAATGACTGAGCAAAATCTGTTTTCCAATTCACAAAAAATAAGAGAGACAGCCAACATTTTCAAAGCAACAGTCCCTAAGAAAAGGGTCTTTAATTAGTTTTACAGAGCTCTAGATTTATCCAACATGCCCCAAGTGAGTGAAACTTTACCCCTTGGTACTCCTGTTAACTTGGACAGAATTAAATTAAAAATAGGAATCTCTCTCAATGCAAAGTATATCAGATGTGCTTTCTAAATAAGGGTATCAAACCAGACTTCAAACTTGTCTGAAACAGAACATTTACCCTTATTTACTTAAATATTGCACTGAAGATTTATTTAACCCACCAAGCCCAGGACCCTAAACAGCTGTTTCTGAAGTTAGAACTAGATTATTGTCTACAAGAATTCCTATATAATCTATCAAAAATTCCAGCAATTACTTCTAACATGAAATAAATCTGCATTTTACAATCACATATTTCTTTTATTATAAGGCTTGAAATCTGTTGACATTAACTATTTTTGGCAGCTTTCTCTTGCTCTTTTATACAAACTTTTTGATCTACTTAAACTGAAATCTTAGTCTTTCTAGACAAACTCATGAGCACCATCCTAAATTACACAAGTCCTGCCAACCTTCCAGGTTTCACTGAGGTGATTCTTGTGCATTGGGATTTTGCCGGATCAGTGTCCTAATATTTTGGATTTTATTTCAGGAAAACAGGAACTTCATTAGGCTTTGTTGTGAGAGAGACGGTGAGATTGTTGCTGGAGCAAGTTTTTATCGTTCTGGAAGACTCACACCAAGACCTCTAAGGAATACACAGATTTTTTTTTTTTTACCTAGAAAAGTTTTATAGTTTATTTTCGTTTGAGAAGTGAGGCTTACCGGGCTCATGTAAACTCCTTGGTGCACATCTCCAAACTGTCCTTCCCCAATGCAGCGCCCCAGCTCAATCCTCTCCCTCTGAATTTCATAATCTCTGGCTACAAGAATATAACGCACTTGAAATATTAAGTTTCTGCTGAAGGGCAAGGAAACAATCCACAAGACACAAAACTCAAAGTAAGTCACTCAAATGTCTCACATGTGAATAACTAAGTTAACATTTGCTGCACACCAATCTATAGAGATGCTGCACACACACAGTGGAGACCTCTCAAACCTCTTAGAAGTTTGAACCAAAGCAACGGGAAAAGAATTGTGAAATCTACATTGTTAAATTAACTATGCACTTATTTCAGTGCAATAAACATAATTAAATCCTTTTTAATTACAGCTGGTGAAAGACAAAGCACACTAACAGTTCAGGGCAACACCAAAGATGTTAAACACAGCCTCAGCACACATCCCTTTGGCTGTTTAAGAGAACTCCACCATGTGGTATTTTAGATTTTGGAACCATCAAAAGAGCCTGGAGAACTTTTAAAGAGGCAACTGCAAGAAAAAAAATACAGGAACAAGAGCATGGCAAATAAAGATAAAATTAAAGAGTGAAATTTTGAGTGCACTACACCTCTGCCAGTGTGCAAGAGAAGTAGAATTGAGATGTTTGATGGCCTTACGCAATTTTGGTAATGTCATGGTTTAATAGGCTGAGAATATTACTGATAAAAATGGCTCAGTACTTCAGCAAAACATTTAATCAATTGCAATTGAATGATTTCATTTGCAATTTAATTTCTAGCAGACATGGAAAAATATTTCAGGAGTAGCAGAAAAGCATGCACAGTATATGTTTTCACCTCCACTTGTATCATTCAGAGAAAAAAATATAACCAACCAGTTTAGAACTTCATAACCTTGACTTTGACATCATTAACACTACAGAAGTAATGTCATCCAGAGCTGGCTAACAAGATGATAAATGCCTTTTTCATCTCTTTTTTTAAGTACTGCATTTTCCTCTTTAAAATCCCAAAGCTAACTGGTTTAACTATAAATAAATAATGTTTATTAAATGAAAGTGAATAGTAAGCTTAAAAATTCCACATCATTCCAAACTGCAAGCATACAGGGATGGGTAAAGGTTCTCCTGTTACCTTCATCTATTCCATAGCTTTCTGCAGTGCAATTAAGAGAAAAATCAAATGCTTACTTAGACAGAGCTTCTTAAAATCCAAACAGGACAAACATTTTTAACATTAAAAAAAAAAAGAGAAGAAATATACTGATGCAATTTTAAGTTCACATTAGCAGAAGTCACAGGTCTGTTCTTTGTGATCTTTACTGACTCAGTCCTTTGGGAACTGAACACTTGAGTCCCCTTCAACCCAGCAAAGCATTTAATGAATTTCCCTCCACAGCCCATCTCATGGGTATTGCATTGAAGCCATAATCAAGTGTTCAGCACATCCAGGGCTGGGCCCACAAGTAGTTATTTCCATGAGAATTTAAATAAAAAGATCGGGGGGGGGGAAATAAATTACACAAAGTTAATCTGTTAACAAAAATAAAGGATGTAATTTATCACAGTATGTTTTGATCCTGAAATGATGTTAATAGAATCATATAGTGACTTAACTGCAAGACAGTAAAAATGCTGTTTATTTCTGGAAAACATATATTCTTGCTTTTCAAATATAGCTGTTCAAATATATGTATGTTTTGCAAAACATATATTCTTGCTTTTCAAGGATTTTCCACAGTAGTGGAAGCGATGCTGCGAACACTGAAGTGATCATGAAACATTCTGCCCCACGGTGAGCTCAGAAATCTGGGTAAGTTCATGGTCCTTCAGCAGAATGTGGCCCCACCATCCTCCCCTCTCACACTGACCAAACCTGATGTTTTGGCAGGATTCTGCATCAGTGGATTGTCTGCTTCCAGAGAAATCCTTGGTTGCCTAAATGCAACAGGAATTTCCCAGATGCAGCTTTTAAAATCAGAATACTCCACTTGCCCATTAAATGATTTGGCCTTGACAGTTTAGGATTATATCGTAATTCAGACAGGTTGTAACAAAAAATCCTTGTGGTAGCTACAGAACCACTGTTTCTACTTCAAAGATGAAGACTCAGCAGAACTTTTGATTTTTTGTTTTTGTTCCTGCAGTCTTTCATCTGTAACAAAATTGCATGTGGTACAGTTGAGATTTCCTCTCTCATGGAATTGGAGAGCACCACGTCTGCCACAGAGCAAGGTGAGATACAGTCAGACAGCAACACACAGAGCTTGCCACACTGTTTGCTCTTATCACAGAGATCTTGTCCAATCTTTAAGTGTTATGTTCAGCATCACTATCAAAAAAAAAAAAAAATCCACATTTTGTGACAAAAAAAGCATTTCACTGTGAAATCACAGATAGCAGGAAACCAGAACATTTTCTTCACACATTTATTAAATAAGGCTGAAATATTTCAGTCCCTGCTAAACCAAGGAAGCTTTTGGATAGGAAAGTTCCCCAGTTACTTGAGGGGGAAAAGTTCCCCATGGCACTTACTTGAGGGCATTGTGTAAGTGTCTTCTTCATCTATAATCTCTGCATAGTCATCAGTCTCTGCAAAGGAGGAATTGAAGAGTTTCGGGAAAAGAAAATGAAAACAATGCCCCAGAACAACATCTCCAATTTATCAAGGCTGATATGTCCCAACCCCGAAGTTCAGCATTGCTGGGTCACATTTAACACAGCATGACTAAAACTTGCTCATGCATAATTCATGATATGATAATGACCCCAGTGCCAATTGTGTTACATCACATAGATACACTCAAGAAAGAAGAAAAGGAAGATTCATTTGTATTCAAAAAAGTTCAAGTTTTACAATTGGGACCCATCTAAACTGCTGACTTAGAATCTTTTTTAAAGCAAATTCCACTGCAGTAAGAAGAAAAAATTATTAATGAGTTAAACTGCTTTACCTCCAATAAAGTGTGAATAACATTTTGCTATTTTTTATGTCAAACAGGCAGAAGACACTAATGATGTTCCAGGGCAGCATCCCCCTATTGTCAGTGTGGCCAGGTGAGTTATTTACCACAGAGTCTTCTAAAGCACAAAGACCTTTTTCAGCCACACTCTCACACCCACTTTTCTTGCAATTTTCCTTGTTTAGTGGAGATTCACCACTAGTTTTGCTGATAAGAATCAAGATTTCATGGACAGGTTTTGGAAACAACTTCTCCGAACTGTCAGAATTGCACTTCTTCCACTGTTTAAAACTTGCAACTTTCACATCATCTGTTCTCAAAATGGTTTAAATGGTGTCAAGTCATATCAGAAGGTCCTTCCCTTGCCCTAAAGAATGTCCAGTGTGTGCAGGTCATTTCCTAAAGGTCAGATCAATTCCTCCAGGGGTTTTAAAGCCAGTCCACAACAGTGGGTTCATTTTTACTTCAAGGCTGTCCAATTCTACGCACCAACTTCAAATGCAGAGAGAAGTTCTCAAAAGTGAGCAATTTCAAGCTTAGTTTTCGTGGCTGGTTTCAGGTGGTCACACACTGGAAGGCCTCTGGAATCCATTGCTTCCTCCCCCTTTTCCCCATCTGCCCTGGAGCATGTGGACACATCCCTACAGCTCCCTGGCAGCATTTCTAGAGCGATGGCTTGGACTGGGACAAAGTCACAGTGAGTGGAAAGAAGGATGGGATGGTCCCTCAGCTCAAGCCAACCCTGACACCAGAGCAAGGCTCATCAACGTTACACACACAGATAAGCAAGAGGCTCAGTTTTCAGGCAAACTGAATATCCATCGATTAGGAAACTACAGGCTGCCTGTAACCACTGAAGTTCAACACACTTCAGGAAGTTAGTGTAATTTTATGATCCTAGTTTCTTACTACTTAAATAAAATTAAAGCTGGTTTTTCTTTTGAACTCCTGTAGGAATATGTCAGATGTTATAAAAGCAGATCTGGGAAATTCCATGTTAGTTAAATTTTTGCTCAGCAATTTCTATTTGGGACATAGCAAAAGACAGTCACCTAATAAAAATGCAGTAAATTATAAAGACAGTGCACAGTTCTGAACAGGCAGCACGCTCCAGAGGCACTTATCTCTTTCTTGGTATTATATTTTTTTCCTTACATTATAAACTAATGTTTTTTGTAAAAATAAGCCTCAGTTTGATTTAAAAAAAAAATCCCCAAAATGATGGGGATAAATCACTCTACTTCCTTCTAATATTGTAATAGGATTTTGTTGAGGGTATTGGAAAGTTCTTTATCTATATTAAAAAATGGGCTGGATGAAAGCTATTGGAAACATATTTAGGAAAAAATTTCAAAGTTTGGAAACCAGAACTGGTGCCACTGAAAAAACCCCACATGCTTGTCACAGTAGGTTACAAAACAGTACTTTCAGAATGTGATCAATGGCAGGGCTTGTTCATCTCTCTGCTTTAAATTAATGAGTTAATTCATACTAAAAACATTCTCAGAACAGCACAGAGCACTTTACATGGTTTTGATACATTGCCCAAAGCCATGATGAAACCAGAAGTGTCTTCATAATCAAGCCAAATAAATTAAATGTACGCAATTCACTACACAAATATTTCTTGTTCCACATTTAGCACTCTGGAGAGGAATAGATAAAAAAATAATTTCTTTATATGTCTGTCATTGTTTCTGGGAATTAGAAGAAAATTCAGTCAAGGCATCCAGGCTGATAGACTCAAAGTGCTCTGGAATAAAGAGAACTGACCTCCCTCACAGAGGGGCTGGAGCCCAGGATTAATCACAGACCAAGACTGTTACCAGGTCTCCTAAACCCAGAACTGTGTCTGCTTAGAGATATTCCAGAACCAATATGGAGCCTAAAGCAAAACTGAGCTAGGCAAGGCTCTCCAGGCTGCTCCACAAAGGAGGATGTGTTACAGCACCCCCGAGAGCTGAACACTCCCAACCAAGCAGCAATTCCACATGTCCTTGGGAAGCCTACAAAAACTCAGATTTAACAACAGGGCTCACCACTGCTGCCTCCTGGACTCTTTAAACCCAGCACCATCACCTGTTATGATTCTTGGACATGGCAAAAAGAACAGGCTGCCTTCAGGAGAAGGTACTGGTGGTCACACACATGAATGAGCCAATTTGAGCTTTACTAAGTCTGCATGAATTTATTGAACTGTAGGGAGAAACATCCTAGGGTATTAAATCCATAATAGCTATTCCATGACCTTTACCACACTTTTGAACTTCTCTTCTTCATCATCTTTCCTATTTATCAAAGCTTGTAATTTATAAAAGAAGGTAAGTTCCAACAAAAAGCTACATAGGGGTAGTATTTGAAATATAATTTTTAAATTTATGTCAGAAAAAATGTCCTTTTGATGTTTAAGAAAAGAAAGAAAATTGTGTGGTATTATCTTTGGTTTGTACCTGAAGGAAAGGAGATGCAACATTAATAGACCCCCTTCATATTTTACTGAAAGGAAGGTCACAAGATGTGATCACTATTTCCTCTTATCATCCTCCTTTGCATACTGCTTTTATGCCCTTTTAGTGCCTCCTACTTAGAAGAATAAAGATACTTATGCTATCAGTAGCAGCAGTTTGATTCTTTCCCAACATCAGATGGAATCCTTTAGAAAAATAGCTAAAAATATTTTATAAAAACAAAACCCAACATGTTTTCAGAGGAAAAAAGACTTATGAAGTCAGCAGAAGTAAAACATTTTGTAGAAAGTTTCAAAGTTCTTTAAAGGAAATCCCAAACATTAAAATCTGTCTTTAAAATTATTAGTTTGAATAGCTGAAACCTGGTTCATATTCATGTATTCAATCTGCATTAATCTATCTTGTACAGATTCCTTTAATGCAAGGAGCACTTTGATGCCTTGAAAGCATTACTCAGTAGGCTCATTTCTCAGGTGTTATACCCACTGATCTCACCCACTGACCAAATTAATGATGATATAACCATTTCAATCAAACTGGACACTCTTGCAAACCTCTAAACCTTTGCATCATGCCACAAGTCTCATTGCAAACACATGCACCACCACATTCCTGCGTGTTTGAAATAGAATTTTTCCTTTTCCAATTGCAGCTTAGCAGAAAGCATTAGTTGCACAGCCTGTAAAGTACAGTATTTATCATCTAATAACCAAAGCAGACCACTTTATAACACTAAAAGCTGTATAAAATGTATCACTGAAATGTGCATTAAGTGGTATATGGAGATAAGAGTTGCATATTGCACATTAGTAACACACAGACTAGAAAACGTATTACCGTCCCCACTAATTTCATCTGCAGATCCAGGTGGCATGCAAGGAGAGAGAAAAAAGAGGGGGAGAGAGAGGGGACAGAGAAGGGGGAGGGGAAAATATACTATTAAATTCATGAGTAATCCAAAAGTATTCAGACTGTAGTTATTTTATATACCTGACTCAAGAGAAACCAGAAAAGTAGCAGAATTTAAGACTTCTCACCTAAAACCCAAGGGACAGAGATACACTCTAAGAAGCTTTATGATGAAACAGAGTTAATGACTTTCAAACACAAAGGCACACAAAAATTAAATTTGGAACTGGAACTAGTTATTTTAATGTATTGTAAAGAAAAGTCAATTTCTGGGTTTATTCAATACTTTAAAGCAGTTGTCCTACAGCCATATGAGTCGGCTCAACTTGACTCTGCACATACACTGAGGACTTTGGATAAGCAGAGTTGGTGTTGACCCTTCCAGAAGAAATGCACTCCTGAGACATCACCAAGACATGAGTAAGAAATGGAACTGTCTAAGTTTTAATGACACAGAGCATTGTGCAGCTGTACAAGGCTGAAATTTAAACGATGGCAAAGGGAGCAAATCTACAGGGGAAATTTCAAACAAACACCGGATTCCACGTGTACTGCAGCAGCCCTACTGCACACCAAACCCCACAGCACAAGCTAAGGCAAGTATTTTAGACAGATTCTATAGATAATAGGAAATTCTTCTTACCCCTAATAAAGCCAAACTGGTCCAGACCAGTGCTGGACCAGTGCGCAGCCAAAAGCATCGCTGTATTCCGTGTTTAATTCAAAGTGATCTCAGCTGATGCTTATTGTTGCTATTCTGTTTCATCCATAAGCATGCTGTATCAGGGGTCCAAGAATGAAGTCAAAATGTATTAACAAAAAAAAAAGATGGCAGACAAGGGCTGCGTAACTAAATAAAGAAGATAATTTATTGTATTTGTCATTGTAGCGTATGATGCTCAAAAACAAGTTCCCCATAAAACGGGGACCAGCAAGCTGGTGACGCTGCACGCAAATCCAATTCAACAGGAGGAAAACATAAGGAAATTATTCTTGGAACTCTGTTTACCGGAGGCTAAGGTAGTTTACAAACAGTAACTGAGTTAGTATATCCAGCTTTTGGGTTAATAAGGCAGCCTAGACAAAGAGCAGAGCAGTACCCTTGGGCGGCGACTCATGGGCACAGAAGACGAAAGGCAGAAAGCGTCTAGCTTTCTTTACTTTATGCTGACAGTGATTGACTCCTTTACAAAGAGGCAAGAAAAGGAAAGAGAAAAAAAAAAACAGAAACGAATTATTTGGAAATAAAAGAGAAGAGACTGAAGAGAACATCTACAACCAACAAACATAAAGGTTTACATTATAATTCTGTATACCCACTATGAAAATATGAAGGTTGCTGAAACTCCAAAGCATTTTTGGTATTTTCCTTCAAATTCCTTTCTACAATAATTCATATTTCAGTTTTTAAAAGTGAGACTAGAACCATTCAAAAAGTCAGCTTTTATCAACTATGAACACCATTCATTAACAACACAAAGAACATTGTCTATCCCAGAAGTGCAACCTGCTTTTCCAAGGTTCCCATCTAGGTTCTGTCAGAATGTGTTACAGCTATATTCCAGTTTAAGTGGCAACCACCAAACTTAAACATGTATGGACTGACTACCTGAACCCTTAAAACAACACAAAAGAAGTATTTCACATAGCAAGGTTACACAGAACAAGGAAAAACATGGTTTCTCTATCTCCTGAAATACAGCACTGACAGATTATATGATCTCAAATCTGCCACTGGAGTCTTATTCCTAGACCTGCCTTGCCAATGGATATTCTAGCTCTGCAAGGATCTCTGGGTGAACACCCCATGGCACTGTCCTCACTGCCCCCTTTCCCAGTCAGCCCACTGCATTTTTTAGCAAAATGCTTATCAGGATGAGGGAAATTGTGGAGTAGGAAAAAATACGAAGCCACAACTGATTCCATGAGGTGAGAAAGGACACAAGATGACACTCAGCACCTGAGGATACCTACTCCTTTTATTTCTCTTGTTACCTGTTTGCTCCTCTCTGCTTTCCCCTTTTTCCTCTCTCTAAGGAAATGTGAGAAGTGGTTTAAAAAGCCAATTAAATAAAAAACCTACATCCTGCTGCAGGTAGCTCTTCACAGCCAAAACTCAAGAGTGAGGTCCAGCCACTTGAGAGTTACACAGGCTGGGGGTTCAGGTGTTAAAAGAGAAGCCCAGTACCACAGCAGCAGCTACTGGGACAGTGAACCAGTCAGTGGTGGGAAGAGTGCAGTAAAGGTAGAAAAGGAGAATTACATTTTAATAAAAATAACTTCAACAACCAACAAAAACCATCATCATAAAAGCTACTGGGTGACTGAGCAAACAGGAATCATTAAGCTAGAGGGAAAATGCTCATATCAGAGAGAAAGACAGAATAATAATCAAATTCAATGTTAAAAACTAGAAGAGATGTAAGGAGAGGACAAAATTCTTGACCCAGTGTATCAGTATTTCCATTTGTCTTGGTTTAAGAAAATTTAAAGCGGAACAGTCTGAGTGCTCCCCCTTGATACTCCCAAGGGACTTCTTTTCCTAACATCACATGACAGACAATTTTCAGCACTGTCATTCTAGCACAAACCTCAGGTAACACTCATAAAGAGCTTCAGACATACTGTGAAAGAAAAGGAAAAAATACTGCAGCTGGTTTAAGTGACTACTGAAAAGGTGTTGACATGAGAATGAGGGAACCCAACACTCTGCACTGAAAGAGAAGAACAGGTATAGAGTCACTCCAAGCAACGCAAGCCACCTAAAAGGAAAGAGATGTTTTAACTCCTGACCTGCCTGCTCAGGCTACAGAGCTAATTTAAGCCTCAAGTGTCGAAATGCTGCTCACCCTCACACTGATAGGTGGCTGGCAGGAGCTGCAGAAACCTGACTAACCTATTTCAAATGAAGGGCACATTGCAAAGGCAAAGGTGTTTTTAATTCCTCATGTGTATGCCCTGTGCCCTGTTCTGTGATGGTCCCACTCTTCCCTTGCCTTTCCAACTCTGCCTTTGTGATTTACTGTTTGAAGTCTGTTCAACTATTTTGCCACCCTGAATGGAAGATGCTTTAAATGAAGATGTCTTAAACTTACCACATCTGCAGGTCTAGCTACAAAAGAAAGTTGATTTGAATGAGTTGATTTTAAATTTTAAAACATGGATGCTCCATCACTTTCCCAGAAGTCTAGAAAATACCTTAATGAAATGAATACCATTAAGAAGGATTTCCACCATTCCATACCAGCTTCCAGCCAGGATATCACTGGTGCCCAAGAATGCTGCTATAAACTGCACAGGATTCTTCACTAATTTAGTTCCTCTACTCAGTACTCACTAAAATTACTGTGTAAAAAAAAAAAAAAAAGGCAAAAATAAGGAAAAAAAAGACTTGCTATGCAGTAACTATGTTAGAAAGAAAGATACCAGGCTTTTACTGCTCTTTGTTTACAGGGCAGTTACTACTGGAGCTCCTTGTATGAGCAGATAGCAAACACTGGAAGGCTGAACCTGTTAATATCCCATTCTACTTTGGCTGTACATTCTTAAACCAGTCTGAGGAAAAACTCTGGAAAGAAAATCTGCAGAAAGAATGGATCTATTGATTTTTGAGCTTTTGAACTCCAATGAGCACTATGGGGTTTTCACATCAAATATGTTTCTACACAAACAACAAACCCCCAAACCTGCATGGAAGATTTCCCCAGCCATACTACACTGCTACTCTTTGCAAAGCAGAAGTGTCTGCTGAAATCCAATGAGAGGCTCACAAAGGAGGAGCACAGGGAGTAGGAACTCCTTAACCAGCACCACAAGCTGATGGAATCAATGCAGGAACTTCCTGGACACTGATATGGAAGAAATCTCTTTAGAATATCACCACAATTCATTCTGGCCTTTTTATGCATGAAAAGAAGCCTTTTAGTCAGGCTAAAACAGAAAAAAATAACAGCACCAGTCCATTCAACTGTGATGGGAATCTGAAATACTGCAATTTATTAGCATTAAGGGCATTTTCAACTGTACTATCTTATTAATCAGTGAAATAGCTGGGTGAGTTAAGAAGCAACTCCCTCCTCCATGAACCTGGAGACTAATGACTTGCTCAAGGTTTGTAAAATTAATCTGCAGTAAACCTTAAGCTTGAATGTCTCCCAGTGCTGTGACCATATGGCAGAGCTACATCTCTAACTAAGTCTTTATATTCCTCAAATTACTTAATAATTACTTGATCTGAATTTATAACTATGTAATTTATGGCAAGACTCTCAGCCTTCTTTTCAGAAGTGAACTGTGGAGTACAATGCAGCTGAGCTGTGACACAGTCCTAAGTGCTCAAGATACAATTTTTCATCTAAAATTTACTTACACTTCTCAGCTTTGTCTTTTTGGAGTGTGTTGACAAAATGGACATTAAAAACCTGCCAATTTTTCAACCTCAAGCAAAGGACACTTTTTTCCCTTTTTCCACTTTTTTCAACTAATTCAAAAAGAACGAAGAAACACAAGTCCTACACAAGAAACTCTTTCAGCCCTGGAAACACAGCAGGCCTTCATGTGGAGCACAGGAATCATGACACAGAGCTTGCTCTGTGTTCTGCAAGCAGAAGTGATTCAATAAAATTGTATTTGTGTTTCCACCCTGCTCACAGCTTTGCTGCTGATCAGCCTCACCCCGGGACAGACAGGTCCTTTCACATGCCAACATCTCCTTCACTCAGAGCACTTTGAAGTGGTGTAACACTGACATCAGGTGAACAGATTTACTTTATTTTTTTCCTTTCCTGTTTGCTGTGTTTTCACATTTGGCTTCTGCTCAACAGGAAACCATCTGAAAGTCTCTTTTACTCCCAAACTATACCACAGAGGTTTTTTTCTGCATGAAAAAAATCTCAGTTAAATCAGGCTTACCTCCTTCAAAACAGGGATTTTCTTTTCCATTCAAACTAAAATTTCAGCAGAATGGCATTACTAAACTGGTAGCTCACACAAACAGGATCTGCTTCTAAGCAGCACCTTAGAGAAGTACTCTCACTTCACTGCCATGATCAGAAGCTAATCACAGTGTGATTTTTAATGTTTAAAAATTGTGATTTTAAAGCAGAACCTGGACACTTGGTGAGAAGCCCCTCCCTCAGGATACTAAAATCCTTCAGCTCCTATACAGAAACTTGCTCCAAGAGATCAAATTTCTCCTCCACGAGGCATGTTCCTGAATATATCTAAACCACAGGATAGAGAGGCATTGCAATGGCACTAGAAACTCCTGCCATCATTTCAGGATGCACTTAGAGCTATGCCCCTTGGAGTTTAAAATGCTGCTTGTGTTAGTGACAGCACCTGCACCAGCTGGGGAACAGGAAAACATCCCAGTTTCTCTTCAGTACACTCATTTTCCTCTTCAAGGTGTGTGCTGGGGTTTGCTACTCAGGTGCCTTGAACACTTTGTTTTATCAGATGAAACAGGGACTGTATTTTCAGAGACCTTTTAACCTCCTTCACCAAATAAGCCCACACTAAAGCTGTACAATCAGCACCTGCTTTAACCAGGACCAACCCTGTGGCACATCCCAAAACCCCCTTCAGACACATTCCCTGTGCCAGCTGCTGAGCTGATCTCTCCCTTCCTGCCACCTTCCCACTCACAGCTCCCTCCCCACAAAAACATCACTTCACAGCAGTACCTGAATATCCAAATGCCAGGAGGGACTGTTTGGAATTACAGGAGCCTTTGGGCTGAAAAAGCCCCTTAAGATCATTGAGTCCAACCATGAACCCAGCACTGCCAAGAACCTGCCAAGACTTGTTCAATACTCTGCTTGTTCAGTGCTCAGTGAAACACACAGGCCTGAAATGTCATATTCACGGCACTGCATGGAAAACAGCATTTGAGCTAGGATTAAAAAAATTCAGTAATTCTCTAGGGCAAAGGAGGCACAGCCAAGGGATGCAAAAGCTTATTTATTCCTCCTAGTCATATTTACATAAGCACGGAAGGGGCAGAAGAAACCAAAGAACTCTGTGTCAGAAGGAATTTAAGTAAAAAGGAGCAAGCAGCTACTGCTGTACTGACTTCACTTTATGAAGAACTTTGTGTAATATATGATTGACCAGATAAGTTATTATTTTTGGAATTATGTGTATTTGGAAATATAAGATCACCTCACCAAGGTTAATGTTTGCTATTTAAAAACAAACTGCTGGCCAAAGTAAGTTCCTTTAGACTAGAGCAGAGCATTTTAATAAGGTGTCTCCAAGCCAAACAGTGGAAATACAGTCAGTAAAATTAGAGTTAACGGGTGTGCTGCTTCTTACACATTTGATAGTTTAGCTTTGCCATTTCCTGAGTTACACTCATGGCTAAGTACAAAGAACTCTTTTTTATGTTAAGACAGATGTAGAGGGAGAAGGAGGTAAAAGCTGCAATTACCTATTAGCTAGAACATTCATTGTTTCTGGTGAAGCACAGCAACTTCAACCGAAACATCAGATGACTACCAAAGAAATCTAAAATCCAACTAATTTAATTTAGCTTAAAATAGTTACTTATAATGTTATACCCACAGAAATATGCTGAGGGATAAAATTACTATGCTTTTAAAAAGAGGTGGAATCTGGCAGGCATCTCAGATGCACTCAGTGTCCACTGCAGGAACAGAGAATTTGAGGAAGCAAAGTAGACAACACCAGAAGAAACAGAAGCAGCAAGAGGTGTGTGATGAAATCTGGTTCAGTGACACACATTCCCAGATCCAGCAGTTTGCTGCTTTGGATTCTGAAATCAACTTCATCCTTCACTAGTTTGAAAAGGCCTTTTTTAGAGGAGGGGAAAAAAAATCGAGAGGATTTACAAACCTTCTATCTTTGTGTGCTGTGGAATGTTGGAGCACTTGGAAAAGCCCAAGCTTTCACTTCATTAGACGAGAAATATTCCAAGGTATGTTAATATATATTTCAAAAAGACAAGGTGTCTCACTAACAGGTTCCTTTTTAAACCTGCAAAGCTTCAGACAAATACTTGAACTTTCAGACCACCAAATCATGTTTCACACTGGGTTTGGATATTGCTGGTTTCCCCAAACTGTGGTGAGGAACTCACTGTCAAACTTCCCTTTCAAACTAAACATGTTAATACTATAAATGTATCTGACTTGTTCATCTTTTTGCTGAATCTCTGTTTTAGATTCTTGCTATTCTATTTAGCAGCAGGAGAGGCTGAAACAAAGGGGAGCAATGTCAGTGAAATCAAACAGCAGAATTAATTTATGATTTAAACCATCCAAGTCGTGGAGCAGTTACAGATGTCAGTGAGTTACAAAAGCTCATTTTATCCGAAACCTTTGGCTCTGAGCCACTGCAATGTCACCAGAGAAGAGCTCCTGTTCTGCACCCCATGGCAGCACCCCCACAGCTGGCTCTGCCCTGGCTGCTGTCAGGCCCTGCTGACCTGGGACTGGGCTGAGCTGAGCACTGTGCACAGCTGGTGTCTCCCTTGCTCCACACTGATGGATGGGTTCCATCTGACAACAGCAGTGACAATTCTCCACATCTACATCAAGTATTACAGCATTCATAGCAAACTGATTCCTCTGGGGATTCAAGAGATTCTTAGAGAAAGCAGCTCCTGAGAATAACCCCTGTCATGTGAGTTCGTCTCAGCAATCTGCCTCTGGTTTAAATTTAATACAGTGACATACTCAAGTGCATTTCAAATAACTTTGAGGGAAAAAAAACCCCATAACGACAAAAGTATTTATGTGTTCTTTGTCATGATATTACAAGAAGAACAAACCCTTGAGACTGAATACTAAATGCACTGGTTTGAACCATTCCAGCATTGTCAGTGTTTCCAGTGGTTTGTAACATGGTATAAAAACGAGCATCAAGCACATTAATTTTATTGTGGGAAGACATAAAACATCTCTACAACACAAAAATTAATACCTAATTGGTTTTGATTTTGGTATTGGCAAGAATGAGAATGGTATTTTCTGGTTTAATTTTACTGCACTGCTAACAGGAGCCAGCTTTGCAGCTCAGTGTCCCTGACATTCACCTGAACAACCAGCTCACCTTCAGCACTGCAAGTTCTGCTTGTTCTGTGGTGCTACAGCAAAGCTCTCACTTCCCCTTCATCCACCTTCAGGTGATGCCCAGAATGCCAGAGCTGGGGTACTCTAACTCATTTCCCTAATTTCACTAATTTAACTAATTTCACTAACTAACACTGATTTCAAAACGCTGCTTTAAAAGAGAAGTGTTTGTGCTTGGAAACACCAGAGAACATCAGCAGAAGACACCTAAATTTGTAAAGTCAGAGTGACAGCAAGAAAGAATTGTGAAGTCAGCATTTATTACTGGTTTTATCATTAAAAATATTACAGCATTCTCAGAAAAAATGAAGGACTGAAAATCTGAGGCTGCAGACAGTATGATGTTTTTATCCTTAAGATTAGCCTTTTTGAGGGTGAGTGGAATAATTAAAAGCACAGTGCTAATCACTTCAGAAATTTCAACTTTTTGAACTGCTAAAATGAGCCACACAGGTAAGAATCAAAAGAGAACATGCTGCCCATGCTTCATGCTTGTCTCCCTGATTTATTTACCATGCTTGCTTGACAGGCACTGAGGGAAGAAGAGCTGCTCTCTGACTCAGAGGGGCCACAGCAACTGCTGAAGCTCTATTACCCCACTGCAGCTTTATCCTCATTTTAACTCCACACCCTCTCACCTATTTTCTTGCCGTGTCTGTTTACTTGGGCTTCCTATGCCAAGGAGTGAATCCAAAACACCTTTTCAAAGTGGGTAAGGGTGGGGAAAGGAATCTGAGAAGTAGGAAATTAGTCAAATGTCTCCATATCTTTCTTCCTTACTGTATGAAATGTGTTGGGGTAGTGAGTGTTTGCCACTATGTGCACATGTAAATGTTAAAGTGGGGCTGAAGCCTCCCTTTAAGTCAGGGGTGGAAAACCCACCAAGCCACAGTATTGGTTCTTCAAGTTTGTGGCCAAATACTAGAAACCTATAGGAACAGATCATAATATAAAAACATTTTTGCACTAAAATCCCCTTGTATAACCACTTAGAAATACATTTTCCTACTAAGACACTGAATCAATCCTTCAAAATTATTTAAGATTCTGTAACAGAAAAATGTTCTCTCTCAAGCATAAAAAAAATCCCACAGTAACTTAGAGAAATCTTAGAAGCCTGTAAGGTACAGAAAGAACAAGTATTACCTCACATACCCATCCTTCAATTAACTTGTCATTTTCAACAGCAAAACTTATATGCTTTTATCTAAACAGCTACAGAAAAACAGCTATTAAGTTTCTCCTTTCTGTAAAGCAATGATTAATATTTAATTGCATATTTTCCCTTTTCAAAGCTGCTCCTTCACAATTAGCACATACTCAGGTAATTTCAGTTCTAGCCAACGACATTCCACTTCCTCACAAAGTTCAGTGGAAATACTGACAAGCAGCCTGGCTTTGAAGTGACTGCACAGATGTGGCTGTTGCACAGAAATTTCTCTTTAGAAACTGCTCTACAGAGGCAGCACAGCTCCAGTTTGGGGCAGTCAGTAACCCTGGAGCAGCAGTGAGTGGAAAAGCTGCCTGCACATCTGCCAGCTCCAGAAATGAACGCAGGTCCTGGGTTTGGGATGAGCCTTACCTGACACAGAGACTGTGTGAGACCTCACTCCTTGCTTCTCATTGTTGGCCAGCCTGGAAAACAGAGGTTGGAAGCGCTGAATGCTGTACATTCTTCACAGGCACCAACACTGGCAGCTCATCCCTACAGGCACCTCCTGCAACCAGCAGGGCTGAGCCACCTCCCCCAGGCACAGAGGAATCTACCACTGCATCCCATCTGGGGGAGCCAGAGGCGATTCTAGTCAGCACAATTCACAGAAAATGAGTAAATTCGAAGGACAAAACCTAAACTGTGCACACTTTTAAGATATGAGCAATCTGACTGTGCTTCTTTCTGTGTGATCTGTGGGAAATGGAGTATGAATTGAGCCTCTGTCTGTAGGATGACTTATCCTGGACTATTTTTAATTAATTTCCATGTCAACTAAATGAAGAAAACCAATTGCATTTAAATGTAGCTCTGTTTTAATGTTCACTGTGTTAAGTATATTGTTCTGTATATTGTTTGTTATGTATAAATGTATTGCTCATTATATATAAATGTTCATTATGTTATGTAGATATTATGTATATGTTATGTGACACATAAATGTTCATAAGGATCAGAAATTCTAACAAATTCTCAATTTTTCATCATTTACATATATAACCAAGATTTTCAATGGTCAAGAGAGCACTGCACTTCATGCCTTCAGAAAGCAGGAATTTCATCTGACAAAGGCAAATCTTCCCAGATGCAAGATGCTGTTGGTTGGTAGTTTTGTGTATTTGATAAAAGCCCTGCTGCCGAACTCTGGGCACATGTGGTGCTCTTGGTAAAGAGACTCAAGTATACAAATTTAGTTTTGGTAAACTGCCTCAAAAATGTGAAGAAGCTTTTCCTTCAAACCTTATTTTACCCCAGAAATCCTTACAAATAAAAAAGGGTTAAGCTTTATATAATTAGAATGTTATTCTGTGTTTCTCACTTGTGCCTATTTAAGTAAATAGAAATTTTCCTGTTTCTTGAGTGCACACTAATTTACTGATTTTACTGCTTCCAGCCTCAACTTTTCTTCCCTGAATTTAACTTCTCTTTTTCTACAGCACGAGAAAGCTGCCTGATAGTGAGGGCTGCAGCAGAACCTGTGTGTAATCACTAATTCAGGAGCAAATTGTATTCCATGCTCCATCCAGCAGTTAAGAAAGTAATAAAAATACTTCTGAACTCCTTCCAGAAATAAAGGCAGAAATGAGGTGACTGGGTCAAAGCAGGCACAGCCCCTGTGTCCCAAAATGAAAAGAAGGAGGTGAAACACCATCGACCATTAAATGTCACTGGGTCTTCCAGCAGTTACCTCGTGCTACTGGACAGGGGTGGCACTACCTGATGCAGCTCAAGGAGGACACTGCTGATGTGTGACTCTAGACTCAGTTTGGATGTGGCCACTGAGAACAGTCAGATTACAAAATAAAGGGAAAAAAAAATCAAAAAGTGCCTTGCTTTAATGGAGTTCAGGAAGCCACAACAAGGAACTGTCCATGTAAAAGTGAGACAACCATGACAGCTTCCAGAGAGGAAGGAGACCCAGCCCCTGACACCAGAGTAGAGAATCATCACAAGGATTAAAGGCTTGCCTACATTAGAGACCACCAAGTCCAACAACTGAAGGAAGTGTCTAAATCAGAGCTAAACCAGAAATTTATTCTTGTTCACCTTAAAGTCTGGGAAGAAGAAAAATGCAGAGGGGTGTCTTAGCATAATTTTTAAGAATTATTAGATGTAGATAACTTGTCTCAGCACACCTTTGATAAAGTATCACCATAAAACCAACCAGGGAAAAAAATGCATCTCTGTTTGCCTGACACAGGATTGTTTTCTAGGCATACACAGTTATTACAGGACAAGAATTTTCCTCTATTTAAACAATAAAGAGGTATTTACTATGCAACATGAATATTTAAATTAATAACTGCTATTCTTTATTACAGTGAACCTAGATCCCAACTTTAACTGGACCCATTATGGAAGTTTTATTAAGAGAGGGCGACATGACAGATTCATGATAACAGCAAAAAGAATATTTTCTGTATTTCACATAAGCCAAAAAGGGGACAATTAGGAAAAAGATGACCACAGACTGACTCACCGATTGAAATCACAACTCACAAACTACTCAGCATCACTCCTATAATTAAATTTACTCATGGACTCAAAGAAATACCCTGAATCTCAGTCAAGTCTTTTCCAAAACATCTTGCTTTAGTTATTGTCAAATATGATGGATGCATTATGCACTTTTTTCTTCAGATTTTCTTTCTGGTATCCTTGTAGTTTAATAGTGCTGTGAGGTTTCTATGCCCTACCTGCTATTTGCCCTGGAATCCAAAAGCAACAATAAAAGTTAGGCACGTGCAGAAAGTTCCAAAAGCATCACTATTTTTCAAAACAGTGTTTTTAATATGTAAGAAAAGAAAGCACAAAACTTACTTTGGTATTGATGGTAAAGCTCTTTCACCTTCTGTGTAAACAAAAAGAAAACAGGATTAAAGCTTTTACAAGTTTTCAAATAACCTCTCTCAAAGTGAAATATATACGTGCCTGAAACAATAATCATCACAATCTCTCAGGGAAATGGAGGTGATTCAAAAGAATGTTCTATACATTTATAAAGAGCAGCATATCAGCAACTCCTTCTACCCACTGATACAGACCTTCAGGCAAACTCTCATCTGAGGAAACAACATACACAGAATATAGAAGCTCTTTTTTATTCTTAACAAATAACTCCAATAAATCACTTGCAGAAGGTGTGACATTATCTCATCTCTCTAGTAAGAAATGCTTTTATCTCCAAGATGTCCTAAGTGCTAACATATAAATAAAACAATTGAATCCAACTTGGATTTCCAAGTAAGACAACAGAAATAAATCATTAAAGCACATATTATCATACTGATTTCACATTGGGTTAAGACTATACAATAATAATGTTTTGTGCCAGGGAGTAAGTCAGCTTTTTGTACACCATATTCAAATCCTTGCCAGTCTTTCTTTGAAAATGGCAATGTGTATAAAAGCTTGGATGTACATATTCAAGGGGTTTTTTCCTATTGGATTTGATGAAACACCTGGTACTCCTGTGGGGAAGTTACTAATCCTTTAGCAAAACACCTTTTCAGTAGATTGGAGTAGGCAGGGAGGGAGAGAAGATGGATAATTAAATCATGTTTTGCTCTCTAAATCAATGTAGCTCTGATAAAGTGGTCTGAGAAGATGGTCACACTTGCAGAAAATGGTGACATACACTGTTCACACAAAATCATGTAAATCCTTGCCTGTTTTTCTCAAGAACTAAGATTTCCAGAAATTATAGATGTAAATGACAGTCTCACCATTAAGGGACTGAGCAGAGAAATGCTTGATACCCAAAAGCCACACTCAACATGAAAAAATACACTGTTTTGGTACTTTTTTTTTGTTGCCTACAGGCAGAAAAGCACCATTTGGCTCAGCAACATCAGTCTGTTTTGATCTGTCTGATGGGGGATGTATACAGGGAAGTTGCAGGAAAGAAGGGAAACCAGAAGCTGCAATTTGGAAGATGTGGAGCAGCTCAGCAAAGTGACAAGAGCAAGCACCTGAAACTGGGGGGCAGAGCAAGGACAGTAAGGTTATATAAGCAGGAGGGAGATAAAGGTATTGTGGTATGTTGGGGTAAATGATACCTTTTGGGGAAGGAAACAGAAGGCAAAGATCCTAAGAGACAGTGTGGAGTGACAAATACAAGACCAATGCCATGCAGCCTGGCAATGAACGGCTGGGGGTGCAGGTACCCAAAAAAGAGAGACTGTAATGGGTGTAAGAGGATTCAACCTGGAGGGAAACTGGGCAAAAGACATCAAGCTTGAAGGAACAGGCACAAGAGGCCTGCCCACTGCTATGCAGGCCTCCCCAGGGCTGTGAAGAACGCTCAAAAGAACCTTAAATTCTATGTGACATCTACAACTGGCAGTTATTAGCTGTGAAACCATCCTGTGATCTGGTTTACACCAAGTTATGCTGCTACTGCTGGTTATTCCAATGCTGCTCCCACACTTGGCAATGGATTTAAGGCTTAGATGGTGCTGATAAATCACATGTGTTACTGGTGGAACATACAGTCTCCCTCTGGGTTAAAAGAACTTCACTAAATTGTAGATTTAACCTTATCATTCTGTATTTTTGATTCAAGGTAATGGATGCACAATTAATAAACTGCTATTCAAAATAATTCTCCTTGCTCTTTAATGTGTAGCTCCATTGAATGTTAACTGCAGAGTATTCAAACTGCATTCTAAAGATGGAATTTTAATTTCCCCTAGGGCTTTTTTTTTTGTGGAGTATCATATTTGGGGACTTCAGAAAGATCAGTGAATGATTTCATTACACTTGATAGGAATGATTTCATAACACTTGCAGGGCCACAATGCTTCATTTGTTCATAGGTACTGAGCTCAGATCAGATCTGACTGTTCTTCCCTCCTCCAACCTCATAAGAAAGTGAGAAATACCACAGGTGGCAACTACTAATGTGTGCTGAAGTCAAATACTACCTATCAAAGAGGATCTAAAGAAGATAAAGAGACAATCTGACTTTCCAGTGTGGTATTAAATTTCCTTAAGGAAGAGAATCTCATTCTGTTCCTGCAAGCCTCCATTTCACTTTCTGAACAGTTTCCTATCAGTGCAAAATGCAAAGCAAGGATCATAATAAAACATAATAAATCATAAAACCAAATCTCAATTTCATTGTAATAGCAAATCCTTTCTAGGCACTTTGTGAGCTAGACAGAATGTGAACAGAAGTGGTCTTACATAGTAAGTTGAGTAGTAGCATGCTGTAGGTTTGGAGAAGATGAGCATGCTGAGTTTGAAGAAGATGAAAAGAAGCAAAGGAAAGGTGAAAGAATTGAAGGAAAAGTGAAGGAAGTGAAGGAAAGGTGACAAGCATTGAAGCAGTCTGGAAAACTGTGAAGAAAAAGACAGGGATAGACAAATAAAAGCAAAGACTCTGACCCAAGTTAAATTACTTATTTGCTTCCAGATCCACTGGGAAACCAAGCAGCACAATGGGTCCACCATACCCACAACTGTTCCACCTGATCATCTCCCTATTCACTGTCCCCAGCTGAATTCCACAGGATATAACTGGCTTTGTGCTCATTACCATCAGAACAACAGACCTGGACCCTTGTCCTCTGGGCTAATGGGGCTGGGAGATCTGGACAAAGCAGGCACAGCCCTGGGAAGAAGGAAGGAGCACCAAGAACTGCCTGGAAGCCACAGCCTGGTGCCTGCAGGGACTGGCTACAGGGACAACACACCCCCCACTTGGCTGCTGGAGATGCTTGTCAAGAGCAGGGCTGTAAAAGGAGGGAGGAAACTTGAAAAGCAGGCAAATGTTTGAAAAAAAAACCCACAAAAAGGCATCCAGGCATAAAAAAAAATTCCATACACTATTAAGTAGTACCAGAGGTGAGCAGAGGTTGTGGTAATGGGGTCGTCCAGAGAAGCTGTAGCTGCTCTACCCCTGAAGTGTTCAAGGCCAGCTTGGACAGGGCTTGGAGCAACCTGGATAGTGGAAGGTGTCCCTGCCCATGGCAAGGGGGTTGGAAGTAGATGAAATTTAAAAGTAGCACAAACCTGAACTATTCTGTGATTCTTCTGTGATTCTTTGCCTCCTCTATCACTGGATATAATTAAAGAAAAAAAGAATCTGCATGGAACTCCTGATCTTGCAGACGCCTACACGCTCTCTGGATACAAACTGCTCACTTCAGGCTCTGCTGCCCAAGTGGGTGCTCATCTTTTTACAGTTTATATCCCAAATAAAATACCAAATATTCATTAGTACCCCTGCAGGTCTGAAGTCAAAATTTCTTACTAACAGCATCCCAGTTAAGGCATATGTTGTTTTTCACAAGTTGAAACCCACAACATTTTTGCCCAGTTCTATATTCTTTTAAAGAAATGGGGTATGCATGGCTACAGTAGGGTTTCCACTGGATTGTCCAAGTGTTTCCACTCAGAGCAGAGTTCCATGCTGGACACAGCAGGTTCCAGGCAGCTCCAGTGGTCCCAGGCAAACTGGGGGTACCAGAGGGAATGTAAATTCTCCTTATCTGACTGAAATTATTGTGAAAGCAAAAGCAGTGAAAGATCAAACTAAAGAGGCAACAGAAGTAAAGAGGTAACATTCCTACGAATGGAAACACGTTGCCATTCCATTAAAATGAAAATGATGCCCAGGGTAAATCTGTGTGAAGCAAAAAGCACTTTAGTGAGTAACTTCATGAACTATTTAGTTTTGGTATTTTTGAACAGTTCCCTGGGCAGCTTGTTCCAATGCCTAACCACCCTTTTGGTGAAGAAATTTGTCCCAAAATGCAATTTAAGCTTTCTCTGGAGCAACTTGAGCCTGTTTGTTCATGTCCTGTTACTTGTTACCTGCTGAGAAGAGACCAACCCTCATTGGGCTAAACCTCCTTTCAAGTAGTTGTAGAGAGTGATAAACACCCCATAACCTTAAGGCTGATAATCAGTTTAACTTTTTATGAATTTTTTCATGTGTGTTCTTGGCCTGTAAGTGTGATAATGGAAATAAAAACATTAAGTGTAATGTTTCCATATTGGTTTAAAAGGACCTGTCTATCAAAATATTTATGAAAAATAAAACAAACTGAAGGGGAAAAAGACAAATACTGTCCATGTCTCAAATATTACCAAGTGTTCTCCCCAGATTAAGAGGAACTGGATCATTACTGGACAGCACAACAGATAGCACAAAAACAGACTCTGTTAGTAATCAAGAAGGACAATTTATGAGGATGCTTGCAATAAATGTAAATTTACAACAAAGAGGGGCTGAGAAGGCTCAAAAAGGGGATAAAACATCAGTGGGATCAAGAGTAGCTTCATGACTTGTTTCTGATGTGTCTTATACAATCAAAGCTCACTGTGGGAGGGATCTGGGAATGCAGATCATGATGGGGACAGCTCTCCCATGAAATGTTTAATGTGTATGTTGAGTATTGCTATGAACTTCAAAAAAGAAACCCAAGACAAAAGAAACTTCAGAATTTATTTTAACCAGAGGGGGTCTTAAAGAGGAGTATTCCCAAATGTTACCTGATGTTCCTGTTCAGTCACTGCTTATTTGCTCCATGTTATAATTCTGTGTTATAGGAATAGCACATAAATAAACACCCTGCATTAAATGAACTGAGTTATCCTGCATTCACACCTACCAGCAAACCTCAGTGCAAGGCACTGCCCATCAGAGAGCTCAGTGAGCCTGGAAGATGTAACAGCTGCTGATAAGAAAGGTCAGAACACGACAGGAATTAGGAAGAAAAAAAATTGCAAATGAACAAGTCAATTTTGATGGGCACCAACACCAGTGTGGAAGTGGCAAGAACTGGACCAAGTCCACATGTGCCTCCAAAAGAAAAGTAGAGACAGAATCAGAGCTGTGCATTAATTCAGGGAAGAGGACATGTGTAAAGACATGAAAAAGTTCTAGAAGATCGACTGTGGCTACAACAGTTCAGGCTGGAAAACAGCCAATCCAGTGGCATTAGAAGGAAAGTTCTGGGAGTGAATAATAAGGATTGGAACAAATCCCAAACCATGATTGCTCAGAAAACAAGAGACACAAAAGGCCTGTACTCACAGGCACAGACTGGTCTAGTGACCCGAAAATCTTGGGTTGTGACATCTATTTTATTTTTAGAACAATAAACTATTATTATTACTGATAGCTAGCTTATCCTTTTAGTGTCACATTTTGGGGCCAATGGTTCATCATCACTGAGTTGTGCACCAGGCTTGGCTTGGAGAGCTGAGTTTGTGTTGAGGGAAGATTTTCATTTGGAGGTAGGGCTGCACAAATAACACAGGTTCTAACAAAGCTGCTTGTGCTGGAGCCAAGGTCACTCACACACATTAAGGGTCAGAAATACCAAAACCCATGGGAATTTAAGAATAATCTGAACAATTACCATTTGCTGTCAAGACATCTAACACCCTAAGATCACATTTCTTTTTTACTGAATGACCAAGTGTAAGTTTGGGGATTTTTTTGAGCCATGAACAGGCAGGATGTTATAGATGGACCTGGAAAAGACCTGAATTATGTTAACAACATTACCCCAAGGAAAACCTGTGGCAGAAAAAAGCAAGTGGCTTAAATAGACTCAGTTTCACAGTGAAGAGATGCTGGGGTAATTTATGCCCTTTTTTGTATTACAAACAGGGAAGAAGGAAATAGTTCATTGTTTTAGAAAGCAGGAAAGGTGGATGAATTGCCACGAGGAAAAGGAGAACAACAGGGAAGAAGAAAATTTCATTATTAAACAGTTTCACTTGAAATTTTTTCATTAATTAAAGCTGCATGAAAATTCTAATGAAATATAATTAAATTCTCTCTAAAACTAGGTGTACCTGTAACCTCATCTCACTGCTGCTAGCTGGTGAGTTGCTACAGAAACAACTGACAGACACTATAAAATGTATCTCTGCTTTACTTCTACTTTAGGAGAGAAACTCATGAGACCTCTCAAGATTTTTATTTTTTAAATGGAGATGTTTTGAGTTTCTAGGAAAAGGCAGAAACTAAATAATTATCACCAGTCAGAACCTTATCCAAATGCATCCTAACCAACCTCTCTGAATTCCCACTTGTATATTAGGGAATCACTTTATGAGATAACACACCCTTGTTAGGAGTACCTTTAATAATTACAAATTACTTCTGCAATTTAAGTTTGGAATTAGTGTAAAGCAGTGATTACTGAAACCAGTCTTAATTATCAACCACTAAGCAATTTTTGTTGGAGTGACAATTTACTCCCAGCATTTCTCGTGGCTCCTCCCAGAAAGAAAAGAGCCCTCAAGTGAGGGTTTTGCTGCTACCTCTTGTCTTGCATTCAAATGCAAAATAACCTCTGAGCAGCTGTGAGGATGAAGCTCCCTTACCTTTCTGAGGCCTGATGATGAAGGACTGCGTGGCCCCGTTCACCAGCCGGCAGTAGCCGTCGATCAGGTCAGCCATGTTCTCTGCAATGGTTAAGGATGGTGCTGTCACTGTCAGAGGCTACAGAAGGGAAAAAAACAAGGCACCAACAAAGAGGAATTATTGTAGCTGCAAACACTGAGGGGAACAGCTGTGTCATTGCATCAGAACCTTACACACAGCCTGCAAACCGTAAACAGAAGAATGTGGGTGAGCAGGGAACCACCAGAGAAGATTCTTGCTTTGCCTTTTGCACAGCAAATTTCACACAGGAGGTTCAGAAGGCACAGCTGGTAAAACCCCCCACCTAAATGTAGTGTTAATTTGGGTTTATCAAGTGTAACCCACAGTAAATACAAGTGCTATGGCTTTCAGGCTTATAATTAAGACAACTCTGAAGAAGCTGTTTTTTCCTTTAAAGTTCTTACAGGTGGTATCTTTTTTCCCCGACCTCTGCAGAAATTTATTCTTGGCCTAAAAACAACCCTTCCCAATTTCAAAAAAGCTTTTAAAAAATAAAATATGTACAGCAGAAAAAGAGATGACAGACATCCAGACAAGCTATTAATACCACCAGCATTCATCATCCTCTGCACTGATCTGCCACCCTCCCTCAGTCCTGCTCTACCACTGTTTTCTGGTGCACTGGACCAAGGAAAAGGTTTGGTTTCACTTCTAGCACTGTCTCCATGTAGTATGAGGGAACAAATTTTCCTTCTTTCACATTTCCCCTCTATACAAAAGTGGAATTGCTGTTTCCTCTCTAGGATGCAATACATATGCACAGGCTGCTATTAAACTGCATTTAAGAGCTACTGTTTTTATCTTAAGCCTCATCTGTGAATATCAAAGTCTACAAGCACCAGATGCAAAACCTAAAACATGTAATGAACTCTAAATCTGTTTTAAAACCAAACTTGGAACAGAAGTCCAATATAGAGAATACCCATGTTAAGAGTATACTAAATCCCACTCCTTGCAAGTTAAAACAAAGTTAGTTGCAAGTTTATCACCACGGGCAATAACATACCTCAGGAGCACCTGCTATCTTCAGCTGCAGCATCCCTTTTCTGTCCTTGTCTTCACTGTTTGAATACTGAATGGTTTGCACTTGATTGAAGTCTGCTAGATGGGTTGGCTGCAGAAAGACAATGCAAAATATGAGGAAAAAAATTTACAGCAAAATAGCCTGCCTTTATCCCTGGTGTTGTAAAAGCATAGGGAGACTTTGATCTCCAAACTACACGTGCAGAAATCTGTTCTGTTTCTTTCTAGGGTTTCATTACCACTGGCTAACAACACACAGAGTGTCTGGAAAAGGAACCCAGCTCCACTGTGCCCACAGAGGTCACTGTTGAGTAAGGCCAGACACGCTGGAGTGGGAACAACCTCTTGGATGTCAACAGAGAAAACTCAACAGGTAAAAACCACCTGGAACCCGTGCTGCCACATTCCCAACACCCCTACAGACTGCTGGAAAAGCTATGTTCTTAGCTGGGTATTCCCGATTTCCCCATCTTTTCACTACTTGTGAATTCATTTCAATAGAAAGCTGGACATGGGGCTCAGCTTAAGTTCCCAAACATTTTGCTGAAGGATCTGTCTGGACAGAGCTCCCTTGCACCGTGGGGGTGCACAGGAAATACTGCAATACAGTCGCTATCAGGGAAGGGAAAGGCTGAGAAGGGTATGAAGAAAGTAAATAAGCAGTGCCTGCACAAATGTGCACACGAACTGGTTAAACAAGCTCTGCATTTACACATTCCTAAGAAGGAGAACAACCCAGAATAATTCACGTTTCATTGGTAAAAAGTCCCCACCGATGCTTCAAATTGTGCAAGTGAGCACTTCACTGGGTAGAAAAGCCAACAAATTCAGTGCTAAGGCTGACACTGCCTCTGTACCCAACACCAGTGCCCTTCCTCTGATCCCAAATCACAAATTAATATCTGACTAAGAGCTGTACATGCTGAGCTCCCAGCTCGGTTGTGTGTAACCCTGAGATCAGATTTGTCACTCCCCTTTCTGCCATGTTCAGTTCACAACAGGTCATGGCTGTTAACACAGTGACTGAGAAAAGGTCCCACGAAACAGAAGCAGACTTACATTTGCACCCTTGTCTGTCAGGTAACTAATTCCTTCTTCTGGGCCAATTGCCAGTTCCACTGAAATAATCCAGCTTGACTTGAGAGTCAAAGGAGAAAGACAGAGCAAAATTTCAATAGTAAGACAAGGCCTTGCTATGGAACACTATCCTCCAAAATTATAATTACAGGTTATAGTATTTAAAATCTACAAGCTTTTCAATTCTTCAAACAAATTTAAATTATATTAAAATCAAGTAATTCTGTAAGTGGCAAAAGCCCTCATGACCCGTTTCCTGGGGATCTCTGCTACTCAAACTGCATTTCCATGTGTTTTATCTTAGGTCTACACGAGAACTATGGATTTCCTGCATTTCCTCTTCTCATGGACATTGTTATTCAAGTTTTAATTTCTGCCATAGTCTCCATTTTCACAAACCCTCCAGACTTAGGGCCCTTCCTCAAAATTTGCTTGGAATAGGTAGAGATTAATAGGCATTAGAGCAAAATTTACAAACAGAAGTTGAGAAGCCTCATTTCCTCATGGAAACAGCTGAAAAAGTGCTTGACTTTCACAAAGAAAGCACCAATAAAAATATTTAATTCTACATATAATTCTTACCCAACTAATGAATGATGCTTTTTTTTTTAAGCAGTCAATGGAGAAAGTTCTAAATAAAATCAATAAACACTATTTGTTGCTGATGAAATCCAATCATCTATATGAAAACAGGAACTAAGCAAGCAATTACTGTAGAACTAAGCAAAAGCAATTAGGTTTCCAACTCCAGAATGCATTCTGGTGACTGTCGCATTCCTCTACTTACACCAAGAGCACACTTGAAGCATTCCTTGTCAAATCTGTACACTGGAGAGAGGATCTCAAAGAACTTCAAAATACTTTCTTCTCTATTGAGGTTGGCAAATTGTCGAAATGTTTGCTGGATTAATTTCCGTAGTGTTTTGGCCTGTGTATTGAAACATTTAAAGAACAATTATTTTAAATCTAATCACTGAGGGACATTTTAAGAGTTTTGGTCACTTAGTAGCACCAACAGTGTCTTTATCAATATAACGCAGACAATTCTCGAGGAAAAGAAAAAAGCTTCATAATGTAAGAAGAAATTCTGCCTTTTAACTTCTACTTAGGATCAAAATTATTTCTGCTATATTACAGAGAGGATATCTAACTAATAATGTTTTGAATAAGTTATAATAAAAGACCACATGTTAACCCTTCCAGGAATATTTGCTCTAGGTTCCTCATTTCTTCCACTTTCTGAACTGTGTCCCAATATAAAACCACAGCAATTTATACCTTCATATGAGGTTTTAAAATTAAATCATCATTCTCTCCCTTAGCTGGTAGTAACAAACCAGCTGTATCTTAATTTCTGCACCCAATAACTTAAGACTATCCATAATAAAGTGGATTCTTTCAGTCTGATAATATGCAAAAAAGCTTCAGTATAAAAAGATGAAATTTAAACAAGAGACAGAATGTAAAAGTAAACTTAACTTTCAAATTAAACTGTATTAACTATGTTGTCTAGCATTTTATTAACTCTTTTCAGGGTAGAAATAACCACTTGGAGCAGTACAAAGAGCTAAACTAAGACTTAAAAAAAGTGAATTATCTGCCTGTATATAATGTATAATCCCTGGAAAGGCAGCCACTCATACGAAAATAAAAACAGGATCTGAGAAGCAGGATCTCTAAGATGATCCCAGTGAACAAGCCAACAAGAATTATGAATAAAAACATCTACCTCAAGTGACTGAATGGGCTTACAAAACCCATTTCTAATATATCTTCCAACTAACAATAATGACAGAAAGCAAAACCATGCTTATCTTTGCAATATGTCAAGGTTAAGACAGGAATTACCACTGCTCCTGCATCCAAACATATCTGAATGTCCCATTTTAAGGGCAGTAAAACTCTTTATTCTCCCACACCGACTGTTAACAGCTCGAGGCACTACACAAATACCAACTTCCTTTCGTCATTAGCACTTCCAGCCAGATTACACACTCATTTTTAGCAAGCCTTTACAGAAGGTTCAGAAGTCAAAACAGCCAGAAATGTTTATGTGGAGCGTTCAGGAGGAGTTACTCCAGCAGCAGCAATCCAAGGGTGCTGCATATGCACAAAATGATCAGCTTTGCAATGATGCACACAGCGGTTTAAAAAACCCCCTCTAGCACATACTATGTTGTCAAATTAACAAAGAAATCTGTCTTTAGTGTAATTTCCAATTATTGTGTCAATTTAGCAGAACCAGTTACCAGGTGGATCATTAAGGTGGCTGCAGAACTGGACAGGGTAAGAAAGCCCCTGGCAGTGAGGAAACCTCCCTCGTGCACCCAGAGCTGCCTCAGGCTTTGCTAAGACTCAAACACCCTTCACTGGACCTCCCTGTTATCTTTATTTTTACAGAGAAAATCAACTTCAAGGGAACTGCAATCCTCAGCCTTAGCTTATCACTGGCAAATACCAGGAGCAAGACACAATAAAATAAAAAGAATTTGCTAGCTCAAGGTGTCCCAAGTGTTTCAGCCACTCGGTTGATGAAACATACTTTTTTCTGCCCATGGCTTGTTTTCCTGCCCAATTCCAGCATCACTTTTACTGCCAGGAATACTGGCATAGGTTATCTGGTTCTTTTCAGTCCACCAAGAAGAACTGGTCACTTTAAATTTTAAGAGGATGAGCAAGGCATCAAGACACAAAGTCCATGAGTGTCATAGGCTGGTCTGGGTTGGAAAGGACCTTAAAGATCATCTTGTTCCACCCCTCTGCCATGGGCAGGGACACCTTCCACTATCCCACGCTGCTCCAAGCCCCATCCAACCTGGCCTTGAACACTTCCAGGGATGGGGCATCCACACCTTTCCTGGGCAACCTGTGCCAGAGCCTTCCCACCCTCACAGGGAACAATTTCTTTCTAATATCCCATCTAACCCCACCCTCTGTCAGTGTGAAGCCATTCCCTGTGTCCTGCCACTCCATCCCTCGTCCAAAGTCCCTCTCCAGCTCTCTTTTAGGTCCTTTAGGCACTGCAAGGAGCTGTCACATCTCCCCAGAGCCTGCTATCCTCCAGGCTGAACAGCTCCCAACACACACCTTTTCTATAACAGAAGCATTGATCAGAAATGTCTGCAAATGGCAACTTCAAGCAAAATGCACTGAAAACTTGCTCTTAAAAGCATGTCTAAGAACCACTGTTGCCCCTCTGTGTTTGTTCAAGGCAGACAGAATTGAGAGAAATAATTATTTTTCTATTTCATAGCTATCAGGAACCCTCCTTTGCCAGCCAGTTCAAATTCCTCGGTCTTCACAAAGTGGAAGAGTAATTTAGGAATTTGGTCCAAACCTGTATTATTTTGAAAAGAGATTTCATTTTCATTAAAAAGCAGACACACTTTTCCTTTCCTTGTTTTTTTTTTCTTCATATGTCCAACAATTTTTTTCATGTCTTTACAAGGTTCCACTCAGCTCTACCTTCTGGCAATTCTTGCTACTTCTTTTCTCCTCACTTCAGGATTTTAAAGTGCAGTTTTCTTGGTCAGTCAATTTTCTGGCTCCGTAATATTATTTTTGAGACAGTTATTCATACTTTTATGTCTGGAGCCTTTTACCACAATTTTCCCGTTAGCAGAAAATACAGTTTCAGATAATTGCTTAAATTAAAATGCAGAGAGGATTACTTAAATCCACTTGACTTCATTAGCTTCTGATTTTCAAAAGTCTTTTGAAACAAAACCCTGTCATGACAGACCTTTTGTGTTTACCCATTTAAATCACAATGCAGATCCTTTCCAAATCTGAAGTTGAATTCTATTCTTTCTATAAAGCACTGCTTACCAAAACCAGCTCCAAAATAGCAATTTGTGATTTATACTTTCATGTATGAATTGTGAGAGATATTTTACCAGGACATTCATATCGAGGCAGCTATAAATGTAAAATACTTGGTGACCATTCTTAATCCCCCTTTTCAACACATGTTGAGAAAAATTTGCATTTTTTACTCTGAGAACATATGGACTTCAATGGGAGCAAGATTCAAGTAATGTTTATAGTCTTAGCTAGGATTAACATAAGGAGTAATTACTGGAAATCTTCCTTGAATAAGTTGGATACTGTCTTGAGCAAGTAAGGCAGAACATGGTTTATCAAGTTCCCAGTAAAATACTCTTTTTTTCTTACAAGTCCCCTTCCTTTCTCCAGAAGTCTCATTTTTCTTTTAGGGAAGGAAAAAAAAAAAGTTATTTGATACAAGAGGCTTCAAGGACTTGTTTTGCACTTTTACCCCCAAGGTCTGAGAGGCAGAGCTGTGCCCCTCTCAGCAGCTCAGCAAGACCATGTGAATCACTTCAGCCTTGTCCTGCTGGCTGCATTACTGGGATTTAGATCCCACCAATCTGACAGACAGCTTGGATGTTTTTTCACAAAGCAAAACTGCACAGCAATTCCCTTAGGACTGCACAGTGAAAACTATAATGCAATTTTCAGATTTCTGACACTTTTTTCTTTACAGCAGTATAGAATTGACTGGAGCTGTAATTACCTTCACTGAATCTAGTAAACTCTTCGGGAAAAACCGTCTCAAACCAACATCCTTCCTGAAAGAAAAAATACACACAGCATAAATATCAAAACCATTGTGCAATATTATATTTCTCTTTTAAGGCTGATGTTTTGGGTCTGGGTTTTGTTTTTTAACCAGTTAAACAATTACTAAACAATCTTCATAGCAAGGTCCTTGACAATCTCACAGTACCATTAAAACTCTTAACTACAGCCACTCTCATCAAATGTGGGACAGCAGCATCTTCTAGTTCAAATCCCAAAGGATTCTGCATTTAAACAAGTACCTGTGTAGAAAGTCTGTTATTTGAAATGTTGGCTTGGGCACAGAGGAGTGTTGAGAATAAAAACTGTTCTTTGTACATGTTTTAATAATGTCAAGAACACAGAACAAATATTCTTAAAGCTTGTAGTCAGGTGAGAAGGGAACAACATGGAAGTGGAAAACCCTGATAAACCTCTATAAGAATGAAGTAGGAGATATAACAGAGAAATACAGAATGGTTTGGGTTGGAAGGAACCATAATGAACATCTATTTGCCATGGTCAACCTTCTACTTGACGAGGTTGATCAGATCCCCAACTTGGCCTAAGGAATCCATAGAGCAAAAGTCATGGTATCACCTCACTAAGCATGCTGAGTGCAATTCCACTACCCTTTTACCCTTTGAAGCATTATAATTAAGGGGTTGTTTACATTTCTATGGTTTTATTTTTCCCTCATACTGAGCAAATTAAAATTACCAGCTTTTTCTTGCAAGAAATGTCTGTGAGCTCAGATTTTGCAAACTGAATTTATCAAGCTCACGTTCACACTTATAAATTGGGTTGCAGCCCTGGTTTGAAAACCAGAGCCATTAAATATTCCTGTGGCTCTGATGTGCTGCACGTAGTTTATGTCTGATGTGTGTTTGTGTCTCTACAACTGAACATCAGCTTCAAAACAAAGAAGAAGTTGCCAGTGATATGTTAATGCAGAAGATACACTGTACAACCAAGGGCAAAAAACTTGCATGTAAAAAAGGAAAAACTAAGTGAAAAATATAAATAGGAAAAAGATTTACAGCTAAAAGGTGTTACTGACTTTTTTCCTTTAAATTTAGGACATTACCATCTCTTTCAAATATTCTTATCTGCCTCTGGAACAAGTATGAAAGTGAGCTTTCCATGACTGCATGCTTTGAACATACACAGAAGAACATCTGGAATTCTTGCATTTGGCAAAGAAAGGAAAAGCCGTTAGCAAGCGGAGATATTCAGGATTTATTTACTGCTACCTAACGGCACAAGAACAAAGCCAACAGTCAACATAAAAAGCTCACTCAGAAGAATTAACCAGGGTGTTTTTAAAGGTCTCTGAAGATGAGTAGCATACAATTTCATACTAAAAACATTCTCAACCAGGAGGAGCAGAATGTTCATGTGCAGCACTGGCATCTGTGCAATGACAGTAAGCTGCAGGATTATAAAACTTTCATAAATGTTAATTCCTTCCATGCATTTCTTCTCAAATGCAAATGATACTCAGTTTATCATCCCACACAGTTAACTGAATCTAACACACTATTACCATCTAAATAATATGCAAAGACAATTTGACAGGGATATATTAGTTTAACATTAAGCATCTAAGAGAGAGATGGTGCTTCTGAAATGAAGCACCTCCCATCACCCTGGTATCCCTCATCTTAACAGTCCTGCAGCACACAGCCACCACAGCCTCATTTGATTCAGTACTAGAACAAGTTGTAGAGCAGCCTTTTGAACAGAGCTGGGTGCAACAAACTGAGAAGAAATTCTTATGCAGAGTGCAACAGACCAAAACTCTTAACAAAACTTGTTAATAAAGCATTTCCTGTGTTCAGCTGAGACAGCAAATTTATTTTCTGGAGGAGAATTCTACAAAGAGCCACAAAGATTTAATGCCCTGGCCAACAACAACCTAAGGGTTATAAATAAGAGAATAAGCTTAACTGGAAATTGGAACATACAAACAGTTTTACACACATAGCCCTACACACTCCTTCCCAGCTGTGCTGTGTGGGGGTGGAATGGCCAACAAGGGAGACACCAACTCAGGGCTCTGGATGAAGAACTCAGACATCTGGTTTCTGACTGCCAGCAAGAGATAACGAGCAACTGAGAGCCTGGTTCACACAATCACAGAATCACCAGGTTGGAAAAGACCTGTAAGATCATCGAGTCCAATCCGTGCCCCAACACCTCAACCAAACCATGGCACCAAGTGCCACATCCAATCTTTTTGTAAACACTTCACACAGTTCTACTACAGCTCGGCATTTAACCTTATCTACTCCAGTCTACTTGGGGGCTTAGATCTAAATTCGATTTTTTAAATGTACAAACTTCAATATGATTAATAAAACACCGACTACAGAGAGGTGATATTGCTTATCTTACAATGATAAGCAGCTTTAGGCAGTATTATTATTTATTTTTCACCTCAATTCAAGTGACAACAAAAAAAGTAACGTTAGATTAACATAACAGACTTTAACATGCTTTTTACCAAATTGCAGCTGCACCTGTTCCTTCCTATAGCTCCCACTTCTGAACTTGCAATTATCCCTGTTCTCTGCTAACAGGCTTCACATTTATTATGAAAAAATTCTTCATTCACTCCATGAAGGCCCAACTATTAAAGGCTACTTAGCAGTTTGATCCTATCCACCATTTCCCACTCAGATCTGTTCTCGTATGACAATCTGATCAAAGACAAATATACATTAAATAGACATCTCACAAAGGCAGGCAAGGAGCAATCACATCCAATGCAAAAAAGGGCCATTTAAAAATTGCTCTCAGCTGGTTAAGTACTTCATGGTGTACTAAAACTAGCAACCCCCCCTCAAAAAAACCCAAAAGGCCTCACTTGAGCAATAAATATTACTTGTGCAGTTAAATATTTATGGGTTATTAAAGTGGTAAGATCAAATTAATGCATTTTGGGGATCACTGGCCCTTTTTGCAGACCCTTTCCAGCTTGTAATTATCTTTACTGTAGTCACTTTAAGGTGGCTTTTTCCTTCATCTTTCCCAGCTAAATCCCATACAAATTGCTTCTCAAAATCCCAAAACTCTTGCAATGCACCATTCTTCATGACCACTTGTGCATAGCATTAAGCTGTTACATTTTGCATATCAGGGTTTTGCTTCACTTTGTCTTTCACAACAGCAAAGCAATTATTTCCTAACAAAACAGTCACTGTTTAATTGAAGAAAAGAAATCACTGTAAAACTGGAAGCAGCAGCACATTGACTCCTCCTGGAACTCTCACCTGTTACAATTATTAATTTATACTTCATGTCACCTGTTATGACCCAGCTTTCATTTGTCTCATTGTTTCCAAAGTCATTAACCTAATTACTAATGCTTGTAGCTTCTGACTTGCCAAAAAACTGACTTAAAAATAGCTTACTCAAGTTCTTACTTGAACATATATATGTAAACTGCACCAATCATCATTCACATACTTTCAAATCTTCTTTACCTCCCCTTTTAGTCTTGTCTGTCGGCTCATCCCCTTTATGTTTATTAGTCCTTTCCCATTTTGTGACATGTTTCCTCAACCAGGATATTTCTACTAGTGGCTACAGGCAAAAAACTGAAGACCTTAAAAAATTAATTAAAAAAAAATCCCTAGTTCAAACAAAACCAAAGCGTTGAAAAAATGTGCATAAAATAGGAGCATTACAGAAATACTGAATACTGTACAAATAAGCAGGCTATTCCTCCAAGTTACCTTTACCTATTAAAATCATAGATTCCACAAAAATCCTTGTAAACTTATTCATTGTGGTATAAAATCTGAACTTCCTTCTGCAAATGCTCTAGTTTCACACCTCTAAAAGTTAGCACACACGTGTTATTAAAAACAAGATTTAAAAAATAAAGACTTCACTGCTGCACCCACCTTCTATCCCAATTCTGTGTTAAAATGTACGGCATCTTTTCACAAGGGTAATTAGTAACGATGAGCATATCACTGGTGCATGTATGTCTGAATCTTTATCCACTATATAAATGCAAATAAAACCAGTTTTCAATCCCTGAAGCTTCTAAAGGACTTTGGCTTGTTTGAACTGAAACCATCTCCTGTCCAACATGAATAAGTAAACAAAATATTTCAGTACAAGGATGCTCCTTGGTCTCCTCTGAATTTGTGATACAGAGATAAACAACAACCTTGGTAACTCCAAGGTCACAACGCAGAAGAAACCCACACAGAGCAAACAGAAGGAAAAACACTACCACAAACATTTCCAAGTAACTCAAACTTTACCACAGATGAGTCACAACTGAAGAATGCAACTGGGCACAGACAAATACTTAGGAACTGGGCACAGAAAAAACACTGAGGAAAAAATCACCTTACAGCCAGAGCTGGCAAACCCCATAAACACTAGCAAAGTTGCTGAAAATCATAGTAACCAACCTGATAAGTTTAAACAACTCCAAACCTGTTACACTGGACCAGAGTTAAAGGCACTTTTCCTGCTACTACACCTCAATGGGTTTCATCACGCTTTTCTTATATTAAAGCATCTTAAACTTGATGGAATAGAAAAATTACAAGAGAACCATTCTGTTATTGAGCTGAATTTATTGTTTCTGATGCAGAGAAGGGACAGTTCAAACCTCAAGCTAGAACACAATACTTACTCTAATACTTCATAGTTGGACTTCTTTTCTAATGCATTGCCTCTCATCTCTCCGTAGGATCTCCTGAAGTCAGGAAAAATATTTGAAAGCAACAATTATTGGATGATTCAGCCTAAAACTACAACATCAACACAATCAAAACTTCCACTCAGATTCAGAAAACATTGGCAGAATGAATTAAAAGGTGAGTATTATGTATATTAGTCTACATCAACAGATCAGATTTTTATTTCACAAATTAATTGCATTTTCAGAACGACTTTAAGCCAGTGCTGCTACAAAAAGAAGTGACCTAAACTGCCCTTCAGCAGCTCCTTTCCGCTTCACTTCTTTGCACCACCTGCACTTCTTTGTGAGAGCCCTCTGTGCATGGAACAGGGAGAAGCAGGGGAAGCAGACAGGGATGAAAACTGCTTCAACCCAAACACATTCACGTTAAAAAATAAATGAATAAATAAGAAAGCTTTGTAAGGAGAGGGCTGAGATCATCATTTTCAGGGAGAAAATGGACCAGTAATGCTCATTCTAAGAGTCTCAGTAGCTCATCTACAAGAAATATCTCATCAAAATGTTCTGAAGAACCACAGCTTGAGAACCAGGGAAGGCAGGACTTGGCTAACAACATAATCATGGATTTCTATATTCATTACATGCTTTGAAATAGGGCACAATGATTTTGTAAGTGCATAAGGAGTTTGCAGTTACACAAAGAATTTTTGTTTCTCTGAGGCTACCAGCAAAACTTAAAACAAAGGCATCAGGTTCTCCTGTGATACCTGGAAAATTTCATAAGCCTAAATTTTGTTTTAATTTGGAAAGTAGTGTTCAAAGGACACTTTTATTCTCTCCTAACAAGCTTACATTTGTCATTCATTTCTTATCAATTTTACTTCTTTCCTAATCTCCCTGTGAGACATCAGCGTAACTAAAGCAAATGTTTCAGGCTGGAAATTCTCCATAAATTAGCAAAACCCAACACATGCATCTCAAAGCTGGGAACTCTCTCAAGGATCTCTTAATCTGATATATTTATCTTTACTTTCCAGCTGTCTATGCAGTTGACAAGAACACCAAAAACACCCAAAAGGATCCTTAAGATTTAATCATTTCAAAACAGCACATTAAAATTTGAGTAAATACAGAGAGGAAAGGTAGCAGCATTTATTTATAATTACATTCTTTAGCTGTAGGATTTATATATGCAGAATCACAAGACTATTTGCTAAATAACACCACAGATGCATTTTTTTTAAGCATACTTCAATGTATTCTACAGGCCTTTGAATTATTCAGACGAAGAATTCACCCAAAAGGCAGTATCAAGATGTAATTAATTAAAATTTTAAAATAATGGTAATTTAAAAATCACTAGAAGTGAGTTACAATACAATCTATTCAGTTCTTCTTCAGACTGCTTTGTAGCAAACAAAAAGGTCTTATGATGTTTTATTCAATTCTACTGGTCAGAAATTGATGAACTTTAAGCAGTTTCAAAATTAATGTATATATTCTGTCAGAAATAGGTTGAATAATAAATTAAATTATCAGCTTACCGTATTTCAAGGCAACCTAGTTTCAAAGCAATTTCCTGGTCCACTTGATCTGCTATTTCTAACATATAGTCATTTTTCACCTACAGCAAAAGAAACAGGTAGGCATCACAGAAAGATCAGGTCAGTGCCAACACAGACTAAAATACTCCCCCCCAAACAACTTTCAAATGAATACATCTTAATTTTCTGGAATGACAATTCACAGTCCAGGAATAGAAAAAAAGAACTTGTGTTCATATTCTCCACAAATGAGCTGCACTTTGGGAAGAAACACATTTCGACCGCAATGAACTTGACTGAAAAATTCCTTATCTACATTACTATTGGCTATGTTTTATTAAATATGAGCAAAATTCACAGAGGACTGAGCAGATGGTTGTACCTGCATTCCAACTAGGAGAAGGCAGGCTGTGTTCTTGAATCATCCTGGTCAATAGTATTTAATTGTGTAGGTGGATCTAATCATGCAAATAAAACTGATAAACGCCTGGGAATTACAGTGAAAATAAAAAAGGAAGTAAATAGTGTAGTATGTGCAAACTGTACTGCACACTGGCATAAAATAATGCTGAACTAGCAAGAAGAACCAAGAGTGAAACTGGATGATGACCATCTACAGTAGGAAACACTCCCAATCTTCATCACTTGTTTTATTTACCAACATGGATGTGGGAAGAATCCTATTTTTTAGCTAATGCTTGCACCACATTAGAGTAAGCAATTTATGCAGCAACTAACAACAACAACAACAACAAAACCCAGGCAGTGAGAGAGAACAGAACCAGTGCCCAGGAACTCCACTCTGCAAATCTTGCACCAGTAACAAATCTTGACACCTTTTCCTTAACAGCTCCTGTTATCCTCCTATGAAAACATCAAGTTGCTGCTGAGATCCTGAAGTTGCAGCAAGGCCCGAAATATCACAAAAATCCACGTGACTGACTTGCAGATCAAAGAGGAGGTGATGCACTATGGAAGCAACACACTTCACCAAGTGGGTTTGTTGAGTGATGACAAGTTGTAAGAACAACTATTTCAAACTACTACTGCTATGAAATACATAATTTAAAAGACAGGGAATTACAGCAACGAATCCAACAGCTGGAGGTGTTCCCCACTCAGTGTTCACCTCGGAACATCCACCCCAGCATTCCCTCAGCACCAGTGAGGCAGCTGGGTCCTGCTCCAAACTACAAAGCAACAAATCCCTAAAAACTTCCTGGATCCAAACTGCAAGGAAAGTTTTATTGTTTTATTGTTATTAAAAGACATGAAAGAAGAAATATGATAAATTGTGAAAGAGTGAGAAAATGAGTTATTACAATAGCTGAAACATGAGAAAAAAGCTTCTTGCATTTGAATTCATAGAGGCACTCAACATGACAAAATAATGAGCTTTTTAACTCTTCTCAATTCAATTCCTACAAATATTAATGAGACAGGAGAATAAGTGCCCTTCAGCATCATGTAGTGTGCTATTTGTACACACATATGGAAATAATAATTCTGTATTCCCATAGTAATAATACACACAATATGAATTAATTCTCCTCTTCATTATGCTCACAATTTTAAAAACTTGGATTTTGACTGGATGTTAGGATGATTTCTCCACTGAAAGCGTGGTCAGGGATTGTAAACAGACTGTCCTGGGAAGTCGTGGAATCACCATCTCTGGAAGCATTCAAGGTATGGATGGAGCCCTTGGGGACATGGTTCAATTATGGATGTGGCAGCACTTTAATGCTGGATTAATGGTTGATATTCCATGTCTTTTCCAACCTAAATGGTTTTATGATCCCATAAGCAGCAAAATGTAGTAAATTACACCACGATCTCTGTTCATGAGAAAGGACATCAAATTGGTCCTGCATAAAACTCTCAGACACAAGCTCAGGGCAGGTAAATCAGGAATGGAGTTTCAGGCCCCATGAACTGCCATAAATGACCTCTGCAAACACACATGGGTGGTCAACAGCACAGCCCTCCTCATCCACAGCTCTACCTGGGGATACTTCAAAAGGAGAGGAATGTTGAACATGAGTTCAGATCGTACATGGATACCCAAATTCCAGAAATGTCCTTTTTCTGAGAGTTCACCTTCCTGTGAACTCACCTTGGGAGTTCACCCACCCCAATCAAATACCCGTTGACTGATCCCTTGTATTTCAATAAACTTTTTCTGATTTTTAAACTACAGATTCAATTTTTTGAACCATTTCAACGATTTTGCATCACCAGGAAATTTCAGAGCTGTTATCCATCTAGGTATTCCAACACCAAGAACTGGCTGTAGCAAAGTAGGTTTTCAGTCCTGACACCCAAAACTTCCACTTGCAGGAACGATGCTAAGTTAAGGCCCAGTTTATCTTGATCAAGTGTGTATTTATTTATCTTCACAACTCACTGCCTTGCAGATCCCAGTACTGCAGTACTGGATTTGTTAAAATAAACAGTTAAAGAGCATCTCCAGTTTCATGCAAACATGATTTTAAGATGCCACTAGCCTACTATTCCATAAATAAATAAGCAACATTATCCAAATATTTAAAGTTTGGGATTTATCTCCTCTTGCCCTGTGGCTTGTGAGTTTTCCAGTCATGTTGCCAGTTTGACTCTGCAACTACAAGCATCAGATACTCACTAAGAAAATGTAAAAGACCATCTCCCATTCCAACAAAATGGAAAGGGAAAAAGAAATATTTTACATTATATACACCTACTTATTTTAGTGTTTAAATTTTGTGAGTTACAAAAAGAGATTATAAACTTCAGGAAACCCGTGCCCAGAATCCAGTGGTCTGGATTTAACAGTGTCCTACTATGGACAGCCAAAGGTGCTTGTTTTTTCTCCTTTTTTCATAAACCTGCCTGCACACATTCTTCTTCTAATTTCAGCTAAGAAAAAAAAAAAAAAAGACAGATTCAATTTCTACTCCCAGAATACCAATGAGAACTTCTGTTATCACGTTTAATTTTGCTAGACTATTCTCTTTGAGATGGCATCAGATCAATGCATGAACTAATGCCTGTGCAGAGATTAGATAAGAATTTCACAGGAGCTTCAGCACAACCTCCTAAGGAAAATGCCTGAGCAAATATTAAGTGGAAGAGACATAAGAGATAATTTAATGGTAATTAAATGCACTGTCACAAGGCAATTGAATAGTTCTCCAAGAAGTCTTTTGTGTTTGCTCAATTATAACTTTTATTATTATTATTATTATTGTTAATATAATTAAATGAGAGAAATGAGAATATTTTCTGGGTTAGACAAACAAAGACCCCATCTTCAAGAGCACAAAGCCTTTATACACACAAAGGCACAAAGAATGAACTCTTAGAAATCTAACAAAATCCATCAGTTCTTTTCTGTTGACTACGAATTCAGAAGTATGTTAAGAGGGAGGATGAATCCTTCTCTGTGGGGTTAGGAGATCCTGCTATGTGTGAGCTTGTCATACTACTTCACAGTGTGTGCAGACCTTCACCTGTGGCTTGGAAATTCAGTTAGCAGTGTGCAATACCTGGAGAAGCTGAAGAATACATTGATTTATAGATAGACAGAAAGATAGATACACACACACACAGAGACATCCTTTTCAAGCAGATCAAGCACCACTGCCACACGTCTCCACCCAGTCTCCTCCCCAGTTCAATTGTTCAAAAAGGGATCTCTCCAAAGTCTAAACTAGGAAAAAAATGTAGGATGCTATTTAATACACTTCAATTTTACCTAGTTTGTAAGACAAAAGTAATTTATATAAACTTGCCACACAAATCTGGTTTTGAAAAAGCAACCCCAAAAGTCCAAGTGGCCAAACAAGAAACCAAACCAGCAACCCTTGATCCTTTTCACGAGCCCAACGAAGCCTTTAAGGCGCTCCTGTTAAACCTGGGTGCCATTACTTCATTCATACCCCATATTAGAGACCAGATGCTCTGGAAATGACCAAACTACATGAAGTCTGTATTTATCTCCAATATTTTATGGCCATAACGTTATAGCAATAAAAATGCATAAAGATCAACAAGGCAAACACTTGGATTTACACCTGGATTAAGAATTCAAGTATCAACACTGCTAAAATCCTATTTATTTTTTATTTGGTAACAATCAAAACCCAAAATATGATGTCTGAAGTGAGTCACTTTGGTCTTTGTTGCTTGTAACACATTTGCTTCCACTGACTTACTAATTTTGTATTCCCACATAATGTGCTTATCTCAATTCCCTGAGAAAAATACACTGGAAAACAGTTTAAAGGAGGATAAGAGACAGAAATAATTTATTGCTGCAAACTGCTGTGTTGATTTCAAGAACCTTTTCCCTAGGATTTTCCTTAGTATGTTCTAACAAGTTTAAATCAGATTTACAGTCAGGCAGGTGCATGCTTTGGGGGAAAAGGATTAGTCTACTTAAGTTCCATTAAACAAGGCATAATGGAAATAAAAACTGCTGCAGGCTTCTGGGAGAGTATTATTGCAGTGCCACTGTCAGAGGAAGCAACTCTGCCTAAATTTGCTCATTCACAGGGTGGCAAATAAGAATTAAACTGTGACCTACACTTCACATTTGGAGTTGACTTCTTGGCCACAACAGCTCCAAACAGTCTGATACAAAAAAGGGCTGCAGTGTGGGGAAAATAGGAATGCCAAGCATAAAAGCACCTCTCAGAGTTAGGAAAAAGAAGTCTTGTACATGTTCTGATCAAATAAAAAATGAAATAAAATTGTCATTGCCCCCACACACAGAATACACATCACCATCAGTGAATACAAGCTTAGAAAGGGCAGCAATATCCAAAGCAAAAAACGACTCTGAGATCTAACACAATCCCACAGAACATTTCCTGATTTATTGCTGTCCTGATATTCAACAACAATTTGCTTTATTTAAAATACCTTCTATTCTTACTAATATTTTAAAAATATTTTTATCACTCTTCAGCTTTTAGCCAGAACAGAAATCTCTCTACTATCTTGAGTATTTTGGGCATTAAAAGTTCCAAGATACTCCTAAATCATTACAAAAGAAAGGAGGTGAACACAGCGTGAACTAAAAAGCTTTTCCCACATGGAAGATGGGCACATAAACACAAGCCCAGTTTCATTTCTGATGTCAAGACTTATAAAATATTTGCTCTGCTACTTGAAAGGGGAAATTACTGATGGTGTCACTTCTAACTTCTCCAAATTTACTGGGAAATAATGGGCAGTTTCCCAGCTGCAGAAACGGGCAGCAAATTCCAGACGGAACAATTTAAAATAAAAATTGGAAACAGAGGAAAGCCCATGTTTGTGAAGATGGAGAAATTAGAGAACAGCCCTATGCTATGATTTAAGGAGAAATCTATCACTGGCCTCGTATTTTATATACCAGCTGCTACTTTCAAAAGCCATCTGCTTCATTTTCCTGTACACAAGTTTTTTATGCAGCTGCAGTATTTCAGAAGAAGGTTCACCCAGGCTGACAAGCAGTTCATAAAAACACCATGCTGGATTTAGATTTCTTTATTAATAACAACAGTAAAATAATTCTGAACTTGGCAAATGCTTTCCAGTTTGGAGATTTTTTTTTTTTAAAAAGCCATTAGATACTGCATCTTAAAAAGATATTTTAGGTTTAAACTTGTTCATAGCCTTATAATTATTAAATAAAATTATCAAACTTGACATTGAGTTTTCAAGGATAAATACTGTGGAAATTCTTTAACAACAGTACTGTCAAATGGTGTCTCAAAAAGGGCAAATACCAATAATTAGCCACTACTGGCTTTCCCAGCCTAATGTTACCAAGAAATTTCCCACAGGATAAACTCCAATTTTTCAGGAGGACAGTTTAAAAATAAGCAATCTATTTCTCTTGCTTTTCTTTCAATGTCTATGACCTACTTACACAACTTAGTCCTTTTTTATTTCTAATTTTTTTTCTCAAATTTGCACTGCTTTGAACACTGCACTTAAACAACCCCTCAGTGACTAAGTTCCCACCGAGGAGTTAAGACCATACCCAAAAAGAATCATCACAACCTATGAGATACTGAGATAAGCAACCAAACAAAGAAAATGTCTTCTGTACTCCATGCAGTACACAGCACACAAATAGTAATTACAGTCATTTAATGAAGCATGGAAACAAAGATTTATATTGCATCATTGTCTCCTTATCTATTCCTTCTACACAAATATTTTTAGCTGGTGCTTTTGTATTTTGGGATATAATGTACTTCTGATTAGTTGATGTAATTTATATTAAAAATATACAAACTTCCTCTTAATTGTCCTGGATATGCAATAATTTGTTTATTCTCAGTAATTTCTCTGAATTTATTTTCAACAGCTCAGGTGTGTTCTGACACCTGCTTTTAAACACTCAAGTTTCTAACTCTGGAGGTAATCAGGTGTTAAGATTTTGTATGTTATAGTTCACCCTCACCACTACAGAGTTCAAACAGGATCTTTGTTTTACACTAACACACAACACTTCTGGTGACACCCCTCCTTACCAAAATCAAGAGAAATTATTCCTGCAATTTACTAGTTCCAGCTTCTGTAATGAAAGACCAGAATATCTCAATACATCCATAGGAAAAGTGGATCTTCAGCAACTACTTTTGTGACCAAGAAAAAAAATCCAAGTATACAGCACAATTGTTTTCCCCCCAGCTTCCCATTCAGGATGAAGGACGTTGCTCTGCTCTGCACCTGCAGCAGGTACCACACAATTCCACCCCAATCCATGAATTATCTCAGATACTCTCTGGTTTCAGCTGTAATGCTTCCTGTAGTGTCAAACACACCACAGAATCAGAACAGACACAGGACTGGGTTCCTATGAACAGTCACCCAGTAAAAATCCTGGTATCTGCAAGGCATCTGCTCCTCCATTCTTGTTTTCCAACTGCAAGTTCATGTGGGACACCAAATTTTCACCACTACAAAATCAGCCTGAAAGAACACAACCCAACCCTCACTACTACAGCTTTGGAAATCTGCTGCAGCATTAACCCTGGAAGATCTGTGCCTCATCTGCTCTGAATGAAGCCCCATATGCACAAAAGCCCAGTGTCTGCTTCTAATGTCATCAGTATTTTTAGGAGCCACCTTAATGATCATAATGGTAGTTTTTAAAATACACACAGGAGGGAAACACATATGTGTTCCCACCCCTGTTTACCCATCTGATAGTATTAAATTTGCTATAGGAGATAAGTCAATACTAGGGAAAATTAGGGCTTTGGCCTCATCTAGGGGAGTTAAAAGCCCAGATCCTGTATCAGGATAACATTCATCTGCCATCTGCCCTCAGCTGCTCCTCCTCCTCGTGTCCCAAGGTCACAGTCTCTATATTATCTCAGGGTGATCTCTGACATCTCTAACTAATTTTGGAAGCTCCTCTGTTAATAATAAGGGCATTAGAGATGGGCTGGGGGGGAAACCAACTTCTGACAAGGCATTGTTAGGGGCAGAGCAGCTAAAAACGCTGCCGTCTGTCCGAGTGGGCTGAGCTCCAGATGTCACTGCAAGAGACACTGCTGCCTTGCAGACCTTCCACAAAGTAGGACTGGACTCTTGGGAGCCATACAGAACTCAACCTACTAAACAGGCCTTGCTCTCAGCTAATTTTATACTTCTCCTCTCCAACACAGAATTTTGAGTTTCCAGATCAAGCGAGTCCAAGCATCAACATAGATCAACTTTTTTTGTGGTTTTTTTTTGTTGTTATACACAATTTGATACAGTAATTGTAGTAACATTTTGTTCCAGACTACTAACAAAGACATATCCACACATCAGGACATGGAAACCTGGTCCCAAGCATTTTCAATTTATCATGCTGAATTATGAGCAATTCAAGAAAAGCCCACAAGGCTGATTTTCACCACTCTGGCTGACAGGTGGAAATTTTAAATCAGAGCAGCCTTTTCCCTTTGGCCTGAACTTGGCTGGTCATTTAGGAGGTGTTAAAGAATATGAGGAAGTTTCACATTCCTACCATTCAGCACTAAGGGAAAGCAGACACTGGGCACACAGCGTTTGTAGCCAAAGTAGCTCCACAGCTATACAAGCAGCAGAGCCTAAAACAAGAATGCCAGCATAGTTTTGAGGGGGTAAATCAACTTTTACTTTATGGGGTACTGTGAACTTCAGCAACTTCAGAAACCTACCCCTGTCAAGGAAATCTCACTTGTAATTGTCTTTTCAAGCTGTAAAGAAAGAACAGACAGAAGAGGTTCCGTTTGATTTATATTTTTACCAAAAAATAAATATTTCGTATATTTCTAATCAGCTGCAATTCTTAGATTGCCACCTCCCTGTAGGGCACAGTTTATGTTTCAGCCATTAGCTCTTCATGAAAGATCTGCTGGGTTTTGGGTGGCTTGGTTTTTTTCTTGTTGGGGGCTTTTTGTTTTAAATAGGCTGCCAACATCAGGAAAAATGCCAGCTTTTCTCCCAATGTCCTTCATTTCCTTCAAAGCTTTTCCTGTCAAAGTCATTTGCTTAAGGTCTCCTATTTTTATTAGGGTGTAAGAGATGTTGTTATTTAATTAGGTTAAAGAGTCTAATTCCCAGCCTGCATTTCAAATTACATCTCATGCACCTAAGCTTTATAAAACTTTAATCATTAAGTTATTACAGTAATTGCCTGGACTTAAAATTTCCTATATGTCAGAGACAGAGTTATAAAAACAATTTCATTTGCATGATGTATTTATCTGCCACAATATAAAGAGACGTCATTTAATGAAATACATTTTGAGTGTGAACATTATCTTTACAGACACTACAGGGACAGAGAAAAGAAGTGCCAATTGTCCACAATAAAAACTTTTTCTCCTCTTTTGAGGAAATGGGTCAATGTTTTTCCCCCCCCTTTTTTTTTTTTGATCACAAAAAGTATCATTTTTTTTCTCTTTTCTTTTTAAAACGAGTTTTCTTATGAAAATGAACCTGCAGTGTACTTGCCTGTTGAGACACACAGCCCTTGTGGCACAGAACTCAGCTCAATTTTGTCAGGGCATCATTGACCTGCCCTAACTTCAGGATCATCCCCTGCTTGCAATTCCTTCTCCTGTGTATTACACAAATTTTGGCTCATTTTAAACAGCAAATTCAAAACACAGTTCAGTCCTATGATCTCCTTTATTATATATATATGAACAACTCCAGGGTAGCTCCACACTGCAGGCTAAACGAGGCAGCAGAGAAAAATTCTACACTGATAAAAACAACCTTTTCTTGTTCGCTGGGATCTAAAAAAAAAAAAGAAAACCACCCCAAAAGTTACTTTAAAAGTCTTCTGTCTGAAGCACAAGGACAGCAACAATGGAACAGCTGATGCCCAAGAGCTGCCCCCACCCCCCATACAGATGCTTACTCCCTTTTCATCAAGGGATAAGCCATCTCCAATTACTGCAGGCTAACATGTTATTCAAGGATAAATGTGTGCAGGCTCTTGTCCCACAATAAAAGGAAAGCAATTCAAGTAGCTTACGTCTGATTCTCATTACATGAATGTTTTTAAAAGCTGTATTCTATCTTGATTTGAGATATGGCTTTCATTCTTCACTCAGCTACTAAGGCAAATTTGAGAAACCTCTCCCCTTTATTTCCACCTCCCAACAGCCATGTCACTGAACACGGGCAAAGGAAGGCACTGTGAATTTCACCAACTCTTACTTAAAGCAACTGAAAATGCTCCCTTAAAAGGACAGGAAATGGTGAAATCCGACTTAAGTACTCAAAACCTGCAATTTTTAATCCTCCTTTTGTACCTTTATGCTTGTTTTCTCTAAAAAATGTTAAAAAATCTTACAAAAAACCAAATATCTTCATTAGAGATTTATGAAACAGTCAACAGAACACACATGTAAAGAAAGGATGCTACTTCTTGATAAAACCTAACTTACAGTATTTTTATTCACTGTACTTCACATTCAAGGTTTTGTGGGTGGGATTAGAGCTCACTTTGGTTCAGATTTGGGTATTCCATACCACGGGACACAACTGAACACAACTGAGCTGGCACACAAAACCTGTGCAGTGAGCATCTGCCAACTGTGCAGACAACCATAAATCTGGCTTTTCCTGATTTTTGAATACTTCAGCCTCACAATCCCAACAGCACTGGGTGGGATCCAATTTGCCTAATTTGGCTGAAACTGTAAGCAGTTAGGCCCAAGGGAGTAATGCAGTTGATGCAGAATCAACACCTAAATGCTCCACAGATTGAAAAAAGAGAATACACCCCTGAAGTCCTGTCACCTACCACCTCTGACACCTGCCAAAGAGAGCAGTAACCAAACAAAAAGACACAGTTCCAGCATTAGTTTGTTGATCAGAGCTCTCAAATGGGATGTGAAATGACGTGACTTGAACACAGGGCTCCTCCAGTGAAGGGGAATGACCTAAAGATCAGCCCCTCCCCCTCTCTGGCTTTAAAGCTGAGGCACAGCCTGAGCACAAGGCATCGTTAGTGGGACTGATTCTGATGCTATTAACGAGTTGTGTGGTTTCCCCCTGCTCCCACACACCAGTTTTAATCCCTTGCTGTACAGATTGCAGAATGAAAGGTCTCATTAAGTGCCCTGCTTTACACTTCCAATTAAGAGCAGCTCACGCCCACCGCAGATGGCAGAACGACCGCCACGATCACAGCACGTCAAGCCACAAACAGTTCCGGGCACAGGTTCTTGATTTGTTAGAGACTCTTGAACATAAGGAATATTCAAAAACAAAGAGAGGCCACAGCATCCTTAGAACAGTCAAAACCGAAGGAGAAAATAGTGATTTCACGAATCAAGCCCAAGCTGAGAAGCCTGAAATGCAGCGATTTGCAGAGGGCAGTGCACTCGCTGAGGTGAATGGGAGAAGTCATGCACATGAAGGCACAGACGTGTGCCAGCTTTGGGTTTAACAGCCTGGTAATTGTGGTTTGGGTGAGCTGGATGAATAAACCCTGTCTGTTGACAGTGATTAAGGTAACATTTTGTCATCTTTACAAAATGTTCTATGCTTTTCCAGAACATGAAGATCACTTGAGGATTTAAACTTCCTTTTTCAACAATGCTGCGGCTGTACAACTCAGATTCAGCAAAATCATTACAATTCCAAAATCCATGGGTGACAGAGGTAACCATGTTTCTTTTCCTTCTCCATGAACTTTTAAATTTGATGCTATACATTTTAAGTAAGACAGAAAACATGCATTTGGATGTTACCAAGTTAGTTACAAGGTTCCCAGTCTCATCCTGACAAGAAAGTCACAGGCATCAGGTCCTCACAAAAATCTTTTTTTACTCATTTATAACACCCAAGACAGCAATGTCTTTGATTTTTACATTGACAAAAGCCAATCTACCTCCAGAAGTGACATTTCTGTTGGATTTTTTAAATTTTGTAGCTGGGTTCTACATTCCTTATCTCTGACAGTTACTTCTGTGCAGAAAGCTCAGGATATCTATGTATGCACAAATGAATTCTGTACATTCTGTTGTTCTTGCCTACACACAACATGATGTGTCTGACTGAGAGCAGTCCTTAGCAAAAGATGTTAAAATGTTGCAGGAATGACACTGAGATAGGAACAGAACCCGAAAAATCATCTTTCCTTGTTTTTTTAACCCCTCCTCTGTTGTTGGTCTGGTTTGTGATGCAGCATTACTGTTCAAATTCTTCTCTTGTCTTCTTTTCATACGTCACTGCTGCTGCCTTAACACTGTACCAGATAAAAGTTATTGTTCTAGTTTATCCAAGAAGACAAGTGAAATTTATGGAGCAAAGCAGAATCATGGATAGAGAATGACAGCCCTGGAAAGTTCTGCACCTGATTTCCATGACAACGGAGACCCAAATACCTTACAGCACCCCGAAACAAAGAGCAGTGACTTTTAAAGAACTGGATTCAGAAATACCTCACTGTAAGGTGAAGAAGAAAGGGGAAGAGAAAATAAATGGGATGGTGTGCAGAGCAAAGAGACAAGAACCTCCAATTTTCACTCAGTAATAGCACTGGCATTCAGGGCACTGTCAGATACAGGCAGCTGTCAGCTTTGCCTTGCAGTCCTGAAGAGCTTCAAAACCCTTCTATTCTGAGCCATTTGTATCTGTTTGTAATGATTTCTCCAATTTAGTTAAAAGTTAACAAATATTCCTCTGGCATTTCAAACTCCTTGCTTTAAAGAAACAGTTCCCTGAGGCAGAAACAAGAGGACACTGCAGGCTTGCCAGTGTTGAACAGGTAAGTGATGGAGTTCAGGAAATTATTGTGGAAACACAAATCTCTTATGTTTAATACCAGCATGAAGGAAGTCCCTTGCTGCTAAAGGAAAAAGGAACATGATTTTATTGTTTGTTCAAGAAGCCCTGGCAGCACTAAAAACTCATCAAAACCCAGATATTTTTAGACTGAAACCAGGTTACACAAATCACTTAAACTAGAATGCTAAGTCCAGAGAAGTACTGCAAGAGAACTGGCTTTTCACAAGTAAACTTCATCCTATCAGTATCAAATCAATACAAAAACTGCATCACACAGTAAAAAAAAATTAAAAAGTCATTTACCTAAGACCAGAATGTGTGTGTACAATTGTGCTTGTTGAAGTTAGGGGACAGGGTTACCATTTTAGTCCTGACTCCCCAAAAAATATCCCCAGGAACTTTTACTGTGAGCTTGTCAGTCTAAAAGCAGATTAAAATCATTTAACTGAATAAAATTAGAATTTTGTGCTTAATTTATAAAAACTTTGACTATTATGCAGCTTTAGTAATCAAGAAGAGATTTTAAACCCAAGAAAACAACCTAAAAATGTGAGTGGAAAAAACATTTGATGGTTTGTAGTGCAATTGTCACTTACACTTGCAAAAATAAAGAAATTCAGCGGTTTAATCAAGTGTGAATTATCCATAAAAAGCCAGTGGAACGACAGTCAATTTTATCTGAGTTAGGACAATTATTACCTGCAGAATTACCTTGTTTTTCGAACATATTTCTCACAATCTCCCAAGGAGAAAGATGTCATGGGCTTTGTGCCCTTTCTGCTTTATATATATGCAACCTTAATTTTTTTCCATTTTTCTGCAGTAATATCCTACCCACATAAACAAACCCACAGCTTTCTAAATTCAGCAAAATTAGCAAAAGACAAAGCAGTAGAACTGAACATACCTGCTGATAGAAAAAATTTAGAGTTGGTTTGTCCTCAGTGAACTGGTTTAGAAATCCTTTTGGCAAATACCGAATTCTCAATTCATACCTGAAAAGCAAGAACAAGAGACTGTTGAGCAGAATTAAGATTTCCTCACAACATTCTAAAAAATACGAACAAACTCAAAACAAACGTAGAAAATTAATGGAAAATTTCCTTTTTGTTTACTCAAGAGAGCTAAACTGGCATTTATCTGTACCTGACATTTCATAGGGATGCTTACCAAGGACCTTTTTAACAGATGCAAACTTAGAGCCCTGCTGCCTTCTCAGGGCTTCAGAGAGGAGCGAAGCACCAGGACTGGGAGCAGATAAGCTCCAGATCCATGGGAAGGGAGGCCCCAGTTAGGTGGCAACAGATGAGCTGCCAGAACCACTGACATGACCCCTGGCAACAGCTTTTATCTCTGGTTCTCACAAGCAGGTACTTAAAACACTGATCCTGCTGCTCCAGGAGTGACAAATAGTGTCACTCACCAGGGAGCCACATCCTACAGGAGAACAAGGAACAGGACTCTGCTCCTTCTCTGATCAATGCTCCAATATTCACCTCTGGATTTTCCATAGGTTTTGGAGGGGTTTCTCTCTAAAAAGGTTTCCTGCTCCCCTATTCATCAAGGCACATGAAAAAGACAAACAGTTTTGAACCTGACAGTCACATTTTTGAAGTTAATTGTACACCAGAAGCGAGGGAAATTCAGAATGAGCCTTGATCCACAACCTACACCAAATCTGTATCCCTTCTCAAACCTAAACTTCTGCTTTCAAACCCCTACATTTAGTATTACTTCTTGTCCTAAACTTCTGCTTTCAATCCTTAAATTTAGTATTATTGCTTGTCCTGTGGTAACAGCCCCCAATGTTTGGCACAGACTGTTTGTTTGCTTCCTCCTCTCACACATTCCTTCAATGAAAGTCTGATAATAAATGTCTCCATCCCCTGGGCTGTGCCAACACAGCATATCCTAACCAACACTCTTAGCAGTACTTCCCAAAGTAAGTATATTTAACAATCTGCTTGTGATAAGAGCAAATATTACAACATTTCAATCTGTTGGTTTCAGCAGGACAAGAACTTCTTTTCAGCAAGTGATCTGTCTGCCTGTAATCAAGATTTACATGGGAGTTGGGTAAAAATTTCCTAGGGGTAAGTGTTGCCAAGGATTCCACTGCAAGCAGAAGTTGCAATATCTAATAAAAATATAAAATATTATTTGCTTTGAAATAACTAAAAATACATTGTCCTGCCAGAAACGATTAAATTTTGGAAACTGTAAATACACACACACACATTGTATATAAACAAAGAATACTAGAACGATTCCTTGTTGTAGTATGGCAATATATTTCACAACTCCTGTGCATAGAAAACATGTTCTTAAATTAAAGAGTAAAATGCAGGAGAGGCTGAGAACACCTGACAGAGACTAGACTTACACTGCACATAAGGAAAAAATGTTTACTCTGAGTGTGGTGAGACCCTGGCACAGAGGAGCTGTGGCTGCCCCATGCCTGGAAGTGTTCAAGGCCAGCTTGGATGGGGCTTGGAGCAACCTGGATAGTGGAAGGTGTCCCTGCCCATAGCAGGGGGTTGGACTAGGTGATCCTTAAAGGTCCTTCTCAATCCAAACCATTCTCTGACACAGTGAAACAGACATAGATAACCAAAAATGACTCAAAAGTCGCAGTTAAGACAAACTCTCACAGATTACTCTCATTTGTGAAGTAGCACAGAATCACCTTCTGGTGTTTATCAGCCTTTACTTTTCATGATCCCCAGCAGATAACTAGCTATTTACTAAAATTTAGGTATCAGCCAAATTGTACCTCCAGGTATTTATGTGTCAGGAGAGAAGGAAGCATGAGCACACTATCCAAGCAGAGCCTCTCTGGGCTTTCATTCTGCCATATCCACTAAAATCTACTGCTGAACACAACTGCAGAGACTGACATGGAAAAAAAACAGGTCTGTGTAAAAGACTTCCTTCCTTTTGGGGGGCTTTATAATCCAGTGCATTTTAGAACAACAGAATCCTTAAGGTTGGAAAAGACCTTTAAGGTCTTCAAGTCCAACCATCAACCCAGCACCACTACCATGTTCAGCACTAAACAGTGTCCTCAAGTGCCATATTCACACTTGTTTTGAACACTTTCAAGGATGGTTACTCTACTGCTTCCCTGTCAAACACTGTTCAAGTGTTTGACAATACTGTCCATGATGAAATTTTTTCCTAATATCCAACCTAAATCTCCCTAGAAGCACAAATCTGATGAGGAGTAGCTGAGGGAGAAAAGGAGGCTCAGGGAACACTTTATCATGCTCTACAACTCCCTGACAGGAGAGTGTAGCTAGGTAGGGGTCAGGCTCTTCTCCTAAGTAACAAGTGACAGGATGAGAGGAAACCATCTCAAGTTGCACCAGGAGAGATTTAGACTGGATTATAGATCAGAAAATTAGAGATTTGATATTAGAAAAAACTTCTTAATGGACTATCAAAGATTGGAACAGGCTGCTCAGGGAAGTGGTGGCATCACATCCCTGGAGGGATTTAAAGGACATGTAAAAGTGGCACTTGGGGACATGGCCTTGGCAGAGTTGGGTTAACCACAGGGCTTGGTGACCTTAGAGGTCTCTCCCAGCCCAAACGATTCTGTGATTCTAGGATGCAGAATATCATTACTCTCTGGGATTTTAAAAACCCAAAAAAACCAAAACAAACAGATGAAAATCAACCTCTCTCCTTTACAGGGATGTATCTTCTTAAAAGATCAGCCATGAAATTGCTGCTTTTTGCCACAGGATCTCATGAGAAAATCAGGTGAGGCAAAGCAGCTGGGCTGGGACAGTCACCGTGAGCGACCTTCATTACCTATTTATAACCTAATCTCTGCCTGGGCCTGTGGGAATGAAGAAGCCGACTTCCAAAGGCCAACTCAAGGATGGACTCGATTCAATATCCTCTAAATTTACTGTCTTTGAAATGCAGCCAACTGACAAGGATGACATGTCCCTTCCTCACCAACCAGGTCTGCTTCCCAGAGCAAGTATCTCAGCTGATGATCACTCCCCTCATGTTTGAGAAGTTACTCCTGGAAGATCCCCACTCTGCTCTGCCCCTCTAGTGGGGTTCAGAAACACTCTGCCACACCTCACAAAGGTGGGCACCAACAGAGTTCACAAGTTGTACAGTGAAGTGACCCCTCCACAGCAGAGTGATCACCACCAGGCAGTTCTGGGAACTTCCCTGTCAGTAACAAGCACTACCAGGGCAGCTGGTGCACCCAAAAAAGAAAGGATGATCCAACTCTTAAAAATCTGTACCACTGAAAAAAACCATCTTACCAATGCCAACCTTGCCTCCAGCAGGTTCTAATTCAGTTCACATCAACAGGAAAAGAACCAGAACAGAAGATGAGAACAAAAAAGGTGAATAAAGGAGAAGCATTGTGTGAGTTTAATGAAATTAATCAGTTTACTGAAGGATTAGAGAAGTATTAAGGTTCACAGAAGGAAAGGAAAAGGACTGGATAACTGGAAGTCTGAGAAGAGAGAAGACAGAGTGCAGCGAGGAGAGGGACAGATCTGTTAGATCTACTTGTCACCTCATTACATCATCCCACTGGTGATCTGACCTCTCTGCCAGGGCTTTTGTACCACAGCTACCAAAACTCACAGTCCAGGACTGCTGAGCACTGGGGTGTCTCCTACCTGTCAGAGCCACAGCTGGGATGTCACCTGGGTACAGGGACCTGCTTTACAAACCTGAACTACAGAGCTAGAAGGTGTCTGCCCTGTGGGGTACAGGGCGTTCCAACACACAAACTTGTTATGGGAACCTCTTGATGTTTCTTCAGTGTGACACAAAAGATCAGCAAAAGGAACAGTGCTCTGGCACACAGCAGTTTTGGAGACATAAAGGACAACAGCTGTGACTGCTGTTCAAGGCTCAAAATTACACAAAATTATGAGGGTTGGTGTTATCTAAGGTTTAAGAGCCCAAGATCCTGCTAACTCTGGCTCACCCAGCTGGTTGATGGATTTTATTCTGGTAACTTTGGTGTGCAACCAAGTGACAATCCATGTAACTTCTAGTACCTGGATTAGTCCAGGAGAATTCCAGGATCTAATTTCTGAACACTGTGAATACACAACCCTTTAATTCAGATGATAAAAATAAAATAACCACATGTGAGACATTTAGTGGTTTACTAACACTATAGGAAGCTTTTAACTTAACAACCATTCCAAGACTACTTCCCCTTTAGTAATCTAAATATTTCTACAAGTACTGTCATATGATCTTAGACACTTTGTGTTATGGCATTACAGATATGACAGCAGCATTTTGATTATGCACAGCAAATCTCTCAGGGTTTAAAAGGTATGTCAGGCTGCATGTATTCGATAACACAATAAATGACACTTGGAAAGGTATTGAATAATTTACATCTTATCACAGCTCTTTCATGAGCATTTTACACAATTCCTTTCCACAAGCTTCAAAACAATATCTAACTTTGTTTTCAAAACCAATTAAGTGTGTTCTGCAATGTGTACCATGCGAGTTGTACTGCCTAACAAAAATGGAACTGACACTGGTACACTAGGTAACAAATTTCCACACCATAAATTATTCACATCTCATCCACCATGTGATAGCACCCCCATCAAGGAAAAGATTAAGGAATCTCCTCTTTTCTAAGCTGTGATTTCACAGTATTATCAATGAAAAATTTCTTGTGAGGAAAAATATCCATGTAGATCACAGAAACAATGCTTAGAAGAGAATATGCAACATTCCTGAAACACAGGTTTTAAACGTTCCTCATTTCTTTGAATTTGTGGAATTTGTTATAATTGGGACCCTAAAGAGAATTTATAAATGGAAGCTTGCCAATTGTGACATCTGCTAGAATATAGTAACTCCATTTGTGAGAAATTAAATATAGAATATTGACAATAATTTTGCAGAAGGTATGTGCAGCCTTTAAAATAAAGCACAAATTCTGGTTATGAACATAAACCATGGAAACAGATGCACAACACCCCTGCAGTGAACTAGTAACCACAGTAATCTGTTCTTTGGTTTAATCTCTATTTGGTTTATTGGTATTTTACAACTCTGAGCTCCCCTTTTTCTCTAGTAGATTACTGTGTGTTTCTGCAAATAAATTTTAGTTTCCTCTTGTCCTTCTACCAGGAAAGTGGACAGAGTTTCCTTCCTTCCTGTCCTGAGCATGCATCAGTGGCTTACCCTCCTAAAAAGCTGAAGAAACTTAGGTCATGACATTTCTTTTAACCAGCTAGCCAGCATCATGAAAAACCCCAGTAAATGTGCCCAGGGTACAAAAAGCCCCCAAAATTCTGCAGTTATCTTTCTACTGTTCATTGCTCCTGGTATAACATGAGAAGATCACAGTCAGAAGGAAGGCAGAGGTCACTTATTGCTCTGAGCCACAATAAAAGTTACTTTAACAACCAAGAAGTTTTTCAACAGCAGAGGGATAAAATTAATTTTAACTGCATTTCACTCTTTTCAAATCACATTTCTTCTACTCGGTCTATAGATAAGTACAACCAGTACTTAACAATATCCTTTTGGCTTTATTTAAATAACAAGATTTATCCTTTTAAAATTGCAGCTGTGTGCTTATACCACAACTAGGAATAGCATTTCTGCCCTAAAACTTTTAAGTATGACAAAACTTGCAGATTTCAGCACAAATGACTAGGAGATTTCTGTTCCCATTTTATGCTTCCTCTAAATCCCAGGTTTCTCCTCAGTTTGCAGGAAACCCCTTACAACAACAAAAACCTCTTAAAGCAAACAAAACATTGCTAACAGCTCTTAGTGAAAAGTCTGGTGGGTTTATTTCCCCCCATTCCATCAGCTCTATTCCACTACAAAAGGATCTTTCTTAGTAAAACAAATTACAGAATATTTTTTACTACAAGGCAGAAAAACTTATATGACTGACATTGAACAGATTTATACTCTTACTTCCATTCTTCTGGAGGGTGGGCTAATTCAAATTTCTCTCTCACATTGGACACCCCCATGTCCAGGTGTAGCCAGTGAACTTCCTCAGACTGCAGGTGACTGAGCCGTAACCCATAGCAGGCCACATTTTTCACTTTGTGACTGTCCACAATCTTCTGAATTATGCCCTAAAACAGAAAACACACACTCCTTACAAGGTGTAAAATACAATATATATAAATTTTTTAATTTTAAATATTACCATGTAATACCCTACACAAAACACTAAGCAGCACATAGATAGCAACTTTATTAAAAATACTAAACATATTTTATTGTCAGCTACTCTTTCATACAACCAGTTACAACTGCTGAAATTTCCCCAGCAGAGCTTCAGAAAACATCAGTAAATAATGTTCCATGAATCTTACCAGATTTAGGCCAGTATTTTCTCTATGTAAAACAGAGTAACATAAAAGCCAAAATACCAAAAGCAGGTTTGTGGATGAAAGTAAGATGTATTAGTTCAAAAAACCCCACCAGAGGCCTTTAAAAGTCACTCTCCATCAAGAACCAGAAAATCATCTTGGAATTTCATCCTCTTTAGTGCCCCAACAGCCAGGATTTCATAGGTCACTCGACAGCCCCTTGGTTTCCTTCCCTCTCCTCTCCCAACTTATTTGAAATTCAGCACAGATCCCTTGTTTCATATAAAACAAGGCAAGAGACAATTATTTGGGAACATTCTCAAACACAGCAAATGTTGTTTGCCCTGAGGTAAATCTCAGAGTTTGAGGATCTCTTGCCCAAGAAAGGAACCTTTTACATAAATCCGTAGCAGACTGATGTGTCAGACATCAGAAAGGTCTGACACGCAGTAACTAAAAATCAAATGTGTTACTGGAGCAGGGCTGAGCAGCCTCTCAGGTGCAGCGTGCGGGGCTGTCCTGCTCTTATCCCGACCAGGGAGGCAGCAGGAGCTCCGAGCTGCTGCCTCACAAGCCCCTCAAAGGGAAGCTGTGTCTCCCTGCAAGGCAGCAGATCCCCGCTGGCAGGAGCTCAGAGCTCAGCAGGAGCAGGGGCTATCGCTGCTCCCAGACACTCCTGTCAGCAATTCACAGCCCTTTGCTTCTGTGCCTGTAATGGTCTGAAAATTTCCTACCCAAAACGCTCCTAGAGGTACACACACACACACACAGCTGCATGCAGAGATGCTCAAGTTGCTGATTCTTGCTCAGAACTCCAGATAAACATCACCACCTAACCAGTGGAAGTTCTACAGGAGCCAGAGGCTGCCTTCTGGAGTGAGTTAGAGAGAGGGTTTTCTGTAGGATCACACTGTGGGTCTGGGGCATGGGTCTGGTGAGGAGCAGCTGAGGGGGGCTCAGCCTGGAGAAAAGGAGGCCGGGGGGTGACATTACTGTTCTCTTCAACTCCCTGACAGGTGGGGGAAGCCAGGTGGGGTCAGACTCTTCTCCCAGGTAACAAGGGACAGGATGAGAAGAAATGGCCTCAAGCTGCACCAAGGGAGGTTTAAATTGGGTATTGGGAAAAATTTCTTCACTGAAAGGGTAAATGCCTTGGAACTGGCTGCCCTGGGCAAGTGGTGGAGTCACCAACCCTTGAAGTTCAAGAGACACAAGGATGCGGCACTTGAGGACATTGGTCAGTGGTGAACTTGGTCGTGGTGCTGGGTTCATAGCTGGATCTGATGACCTAAGCAGTCTTTCCCAACCTAAGTGATTCTGTGATCGCTTCCCAAAATTGTTTTATACCCCAAAAAATTGCTTAAAACCCTGATTCTACAAATTAAGCAAGCAAAAAACTAACTGCAGAAAGAGAATTAAGGAAGCAGTAAATCTGAATAGAGGGGAAAGATGACACATGTAGGAGTGGAATCATGCTGCTGGTGAGGTGATATCAAGCTGTTAAATCAGCTCACACATCTCCTCAAACTGCAACCTTTAAATAATCTTTCAGAAGCAACACAGTGCACAGAGAAATGTAAAACACAGTTCTTTCAAGCCTACAGGAAGGAAACACGAGCCATGTTTAGTAAGTTCATGGGGATTGAGTTAGAAGAGGTTCCATCAAGCACAACAGGACCCTGTGTCCGAGAGCAGCAGTGTGAGCATCCTCAGAAGCATCAGTTTGCATCAGAACCCACAGTGCCCCGGTTTTCTTTGTCTCCCATGCCCTGGAGCTGGACATTCAGTGCTAAGTGGATGGCAAGCCCAGACCTGAAGGAAGATGGACAGCAGCAGCAAAGCAAGCAGGAGGCTTGCAGAGGATGGTATTGTGTGGGAGGGGAACTTCACAACACTCTGGCAAATCCAAGCTTTCAAGCAGCTGGCAGCACCACAGACTCACCAGCCACAGCCTGTCTGACAGCCAGAAGGTGCCCGAGCTGCCAGGACAAAGGTCTGATGCAAACAAGAACTCCCTGCAGGCACCTCGGTAAAACAACTCCAGGAGGAACCCGAGTGGCCACAGATGGGTGCCAGGGGATGAGGCAACACCAGGCAAGCACACAGGAACACTTCCCCCAAGTGCTCTCCTAACCTCAGACTATTTTTATCCCCCTGGATTTCCCAAGCTAAGCATTGTTTCTGTCATTCATCAGCCTTCAATGAAACTCTTCCAATTACTCATCCTGTCTCCTCTTAAAGCAGTTCACTTTTTGCAACCTTCCCCATCAATTCCAAAGGTCTATTATCAGGTCAGTGAACGGTTTTAAATCTGAATTAAATGTAAATTGTTTAAGTTTGTTTCTTGCCTGCATTTGAGGCTCTTTGTATCACAAACTACAAAGGAGAACAGTTGCCTGTATCCCTGGAAACACTCACCACCACCAAGTACTCTCAGAAGCAACAGAGACATATTTAACCTCTTCTTCACCCAAAGGACAATCTCTGCTTAGTTACTAAAGCCTAACATTTTGGCAGGCGAGCTCTCATCCAAAGGGAACAGTGCCAGCTTTTCTACATGCAAACAGAAGAGATTCATTCATTTTCATCTCTTCCTGCACCCTGCACGGAGCGTGTAACGCACAGCATTACATTTTGGAAATCCATCCCTCCCCCCCCCAACACTGTCAGATGATAATGAAAATGGAGGTACATGTTCTTAGATGATAGTTATGCCTGCTGTGATAAGAAATGGCTTTGGAAAGGAAAAAATTATGGTAAAATTATCTATGACCATGAACCACTAAGACTACTGATGCGTAAGGCTCAGCTGAAATCATTAGTCTGTACTCAGGAAAGAATCAAGACAGACATCTCAGACCCTCTCCTGTCTTCAGAAGTCAGGTGTCCTGATTCCTGCCAAAATTGAATGAGATTTTAAGCTTCTGTCCTTTTTGTATCATCAGTTGAGTCTAAACCTATCACAGAATCAAAAATAAAAACAGACATATTTTCTGAATTATGTAAGAAGGGTGAGGTATGTGGCGAGGTAGTTGCTGTCACCCCGAAAAAATAATTAGCAACAATTAGTACGTATTGCAACTCAAAAAAAAATCAGCAAAAACACTGAGGAGACAGCAGACTGGGTGCAAAGGAGGTCAAGTGCAAGTGTTGGAAAATATATTCTAAAAAGCCATGTATTGTCAGGAGGGAAGAAGTGATGCTTTATGTGAAACAAACACATTAAGTGCTTCTCTCCTCTGTTGTTCAGGAATGCTGCAGGGCTCATTCCAGGTCATATCAATCTCCAGTCAGAACCAAAAACTGGAGAAATTAGGAAACATGGTGATTAAGATGCTCAAATGGCTGGTTTACAAGGGAGACCTCTCTAGTAAAACATGCATTTGCTTATATACCTTTTTTTAATTAATAAACCAGAGAATTTGAATTTTCAAACATTTAGAGCCACACATCCCATCAGGAGAACTCAGCAGCAGAACAGGGCAGCTCATCCAGCTTGCACAGCCCTTGCTGCTCTTTTCAACAGTCCAAGATTAATCCCCAAGACTGCAGCCAGCATCAGACCAGTGCATTTAACTCCCATCAGTAGTAAATAACATGTCAAGTCTCCTCTAGTCCTGGGCAACCTCCACAGACCCAGTGGAGACGCCTGGAGTGTCCAGCAAAGCCACTGCCATCACTCCAGGATGGGTGACAGCCTCTGTGCCTTCCACAGTGGCTCTGTGAGGAGCCCTGCCAAAGCAGCCCCATGTTCTGAGGCAGTGATGAGAATGCTTAATCAGAAGTTTCCAGACTACCAATTTAACTGCTTAACCACTGCACAGTAGCAGCCACAGCATCCTGCTGAGACATGTCACCACAAGCTTTTAACTGGAAGCATGGCCAAAGAAATCTGAAATCTCTCCAGACTCTGCTGCAACCAGCCTTGCAGCTCAGGAAGCTCCTCAGACGGATACTGAGTGGAAAAAAACAGGTAAGGACCAGCAGTTTGAACCTGGACTACAAACTTCTGACCTCAAATTAATCACAGCCAGAAGTATTTGTTGGAGAGCTTGACTCCAGCAGAAACCCAGAATGAGATTTCACTTTGGGTACAGGGGATCCCTACATGAATATAAATTCCCATAAGGAGTTTTCATGTGTCTGTTGGCAGCTCCCTACAACTGCAAGGCAGTCACACAATCATCTGCCACTTGAATGTTGTTTACCATAATCACATTGATTTTAATTAGGTTTCCGAAGTTGACATTTACATCCTGAACATAAAACAGACTAGTACAGCTGAGCAAGAGGCAGTGGGAAACCTTCAGAGGAATTTCCTATCAATAACAGGCAAGGGATAGGTGACCTTTCCTTCCCTTTACCCCAGAGAAAAGCAGCTTTTTCTACAGGTAGAAAACTGGATTGCACTCATTTTTACTCACTTGTCTAAAGAACCCACAGATACATATCACAGCTAATTTAAAAAATAGATTAATATTTACCCTGAATTAGGAGGATGTGCCCAAAAATAGAATTTACAGTACAGTATATTTAGGAGAACGATGAAAAATCAAGACAGACCAGAGAAAGGCTGAAAGGCACACAGTACCCTTGGCTCTCCCATTATGTATCAATAATACTTCATGCTTCTGTAAATGAGTCAAAATGAATTGCTTGCTTGTAAATTAACAAGACTGATTTGCTGCTATGAATAAATTGAAGACAGAATAATATACTCCCAGTGTGACTACAAACCTAATTTCCTTATTTAGTAGGAAGGAGAAAGTTTCCTGCACCAGAAGAAGTCTTTAAGTAGCAACTCTGACATAGGCACAGCGTGCTAATGTTTGTGCAGCACTTCAAATATGTCAAACACTATTTATATATCAAGTATTGCAAGTCCTGATGACAGATTTATATGGGGGGCTTAAATGAAAAGCTGAACAGAAGTAAATGGCAAAGGTCTGATGAAAATGAATTTATAATTTCCACAAAGGAGAACTCTAGAACGTGCTCACTACACCAAAATCTGGGCTGTCCTCTGATAACACTATGTCTGACAGTCAAAGCAAAAAGCCCACATATTTTTTTTTCTCATTACTGTGCTTATCCAGCAAACACATTTGTTTATCACATGATAAACAAGATTGGGAAACTGATGAGGCTGCACAAGAACTCTGCAGCTGAAGCCCAACAAGCTCATATTGAAACCACAGCCTGAACAGAGGCTGTCCTGGTGGCCAGGATCCTGTCACCATTCCAGCACAGAGACACCTCAGCTCAAGCACTGAGAGGGTGGATGGAGGGATGGAGCACTTCTCCCATGGAGCCACGCTGAGGGGCTGCTAAGCCTGCAGAAGAGAATCTCCAGGGAGAACCTGGAGCCCCTTCCAGTGCTCCAAGAAAGCTGGAAAGTGACTTTTTGCAAGGGTATGAAGTGAGGAGATACAGGCAAATGGCTCTGAATTCAAAGCGAGTAGGTTTAGATAAGGTACTATGAAGAAGTTTTTTTACAATGAAGGTGGTAAGACACTGAATCAGGTTGCCCTGAGGGATGGTGGATGCCCTATCCCTGGAAACACTTAAGGCCAGGTTAGAATGGGCTCTGAGCAACCTGATCTAGTTGAGAATGTTGCAGCAGGGTTGGAATAGATAACCTTTAATATCCTTTCTAACCCAGATTTTTCTGTGATTCTATATTCACTACTCCCTATCCTCAGATGCACTTGCAAAGTCTAAGAGCCCCCTTGGATCCAATTTTTGTACAGGTAAACACTGATGCAGGACATTGGCTCGAAGCTATCTACAGATCTAGATTTCTTCAGAAAAAATGTCAAAGGGCTATTTAGATTGGGTTTCAAATGTTATTTTGCACATGTATCTCATCTAAGGGTATCATGAGTAATTTGCACAAGTAAAACAGGCATTCTAAAGCCCAAGGGTATTTTGTTATAATCATAATGATTATCATGTTACCATACACCTTTTTGTTTACATTTCAAGATCGATAATTTTGAATTCTTGTTACCTTTTTCAGGTTCTCACAAGAGAGGCACCTAAAAAATAACAATACAACCATGCCTTGTTACCTGGTACAATTCATGCAGGCACACAGCAGAGAAAAGGAAGGAAAAAAAGGCAAATGGTACCAGTTTTCTAGCTCTTATACTAGACCAGGAATGATTTTACACACTTTTACACACATCTAATTGACATTTGAATTGCTGCACTCCAGTCTGCTTCTATACATCAGACAGTTCTCCTACCTCAAAGCACATGTGTCACTGTACACATGTAGAAATCAGACTGGAATATGCAACCAGTGCTCTGAAGAGCAGACTCCACCAAAAATACTAACCCAGCTTTCACTCCTGACAGTGCTCACAGCCTCTTTCCACAAAACTTTGTGTGACCAGCCTGCTACCCCTGTTACTAAATCTACAAAGAATCCATTTTAAAAGAGAAATCCAGTAGATAAAAACTTGTCTGATTAATATATTTACATCTCCTTTATAGATTGCAGTAGATACACCAGAGCAGCTCTATCCCATGCCCATTCTCCTACAACACTTCAAGCTTCTGGCTATGGAGGAACCGAGAAGCAATAAGCACATCTGGCCATTCCACAGTTGGGTAGCAGTGAGTTTAACCTCTGGCTACCTGTCAGTCAGTCAGAATCAGTAGCCCAGCTACTACCAATCAGAATTGTGTAGCCCAGCTCTGCTCCAGACTGGCCACAGTAGATATTTTGTCCAGATACTGCCTCTAAATACCATGGGCTTGAAAAAGGGGGAGAGACTTGGAGGACAGAGATGAAGGTGAAGGAGTGGAATCACATCTGGAAGTGAGGATGGACTGAAAAGCCTCTTGCCCTTTTTCAGAACAGGCAATATCCTTCTTGGGAAATGCTGGAAACCGGGAATGCTGCTGTGGATGAGAGGGGATGTTCATCAATAAGGCTTTAATACTCTATTCACTCATGGTGCAGCAGCAGCACGGTGCCAGCATAAGCAGGCATTTCCTTTCTCCCCCCAGCCTTCCCAGCTGTGTCAGTCTGCAAGACAATGCAGCTAACAAGATTACACAACTGATCTGGATTTAAAACACCAGCAAAACAATAATTCATTTTAATGTTGACTGAGTTTGCCAAAACAGCCACACCACCAATGCCAGCACAACTACGGTGGTAGCATGAGGAAAGAAACAGCAAGAAGGAAGCTGGCACAGCTGCCAGATGAAGCACATGTCTTAACTAGGATAGCATTGGAATCACAGACCTTTGCACTACAGGATCTTTCCATTCCTCCACCACAAACTGGATCTCCAACCAAAGACTCTGCTCTCCTGCACCAATAGGTGGAAATACAGCATGCATTGAATGGGAGAGGCAGACAGCAAAAGAGATGCAACACATATGAACACAGTAACACAGCTGAATAAACTGCTTTAGTGAAGACCCAGCTGAATGTGCTTCAGCCCTTCCCTTAAAAAGCTCAGCTTAGGGAACAGACTTGAATACACAAACTTCCAACATGCCTCCGTGCCTCCTACCTGTGAGAATTAAGATTTTGCAAATGGTAGGGAAGCTGATGAATGGATCAGCAGATGGATGGGACACAGCCAAAGCATGCTCCTTGCATTCAGTTTTTTTAAGGTTAGATACATCCTTCCCCTTAGCTAAAGACGTTCTTTTTAAATTCAGCTTTTTGAGTTCTCATTCGGTCAGCATTAAGGAAGCTGGCATTTCAAGGTGGTACTGCATAGAAAAGGAATAAAAATACAGTTGAATTATGAACAGGTTAAGAGAACCCCGAACACTCTCTTTATTTGTTCAAGAGCTCTAACCATGCTTCTCTCCAACTACAAAAATAAGGACAAAGCTGACAGGTTAAAAGTTTTAATGCTATCTCTGTCCAGCTTAGGTTTTAGACAGCATAACAAAATTAGAAGAAAACAAAACTTTCTGAGAAGCAAGGTATGACACGTGTCTGGCAATAACCTGGTTTGAGATTTGGGGCCGTTATTTCCACACAAATAATGTCTTTACTTCTCACAACTACAAATGAAGAATCGAGGACAAGCTTTAAAGGCTAGAGGTTTTAAAAAAGGAAGTGTAATAGATGCAAGCTGGGCACCCCTGAGGTGGAAAAGGAGACCGCACAGAAGATCTGCACGCCACCAAAAGCCACCTGTAAGGACTCACACAAGGTTTCCTACTGCCTGTTTTCTAAAAACCCGAGCTCTTCCCTACCCCCTTAATCTGCTAAATGCACTGCACTATTCTTTTTATATTTTTAAAAGTATGGTTACAATTCTGCTTCAACCGCATCTGAAAACAGAGGTCATTTTCTCCCAAGTGCTGATCAAGACCCGGTGGCAGTGTTTACTTTCAGGGTCCACTTGACCAAAAAATTCCATCTCAGCAACACCCACCTCCTCACGTGCCACACCTGTGGCTGGGAGCAGGGTAGAGCATGCCCTGCATTCTCTCCAAGCCCGAAGCCTGGAAAGCCCTCTCTGTGCATAAGCACCTAGACACCACATCCAAACAATCCATACCAACATAAACAGCAAAGATAAACAACCTTTCTTCCCCTGACAAATGCATGGCTGTGTCTACATACACATTCACAGGAGGACACCACTGTTAGCACATTCATAAAAGCCTCTTCTTTCTTTTGGAAATGAAGCATGCCTTTAGTCTAACACCAAAGAAAAAGAGGGTAAAGAGAGCATGCCAGTTCTTTGAAATCCAAGAAAGCATTTCCCAGAACTGAGAAGCTGCTCTTGCATCCACTGCAGAACACAAGCCTCCAACACTCTGAGGAAACAGCTGCCTTTGAGGGACTAAATGTATCCAGAATAAGCAGAGGTCCACAGCCCAAAGTTCTCCTCAAAGAAAAGCCTGCATGTAGCCACAGTGTTATTTTGATGAAAAGATATTCTAAGACAAACAGCAAGGAAATCACAGTCTAGCCTTTTAAGGGACTCCTAGAGAAAGCTGAGTTCTGTTCACATGAGCCTGAGTTTTAATGAAGTGTTTCCTTCATGACCAAGGAATTGTGTAGCAGGCATACAGCTAAATCACTGTTTCTACTCTGCTCTTAGGATATCATATCATATCATTTTTTCTCCTCTTTTTTTTTGAGAGGAAAACGCCCTTCCCTCACTGCTTTGACTGTCAAACACATCCTTTTCATTCAAAAAGGCAAACTGGACTTCGTTAGAAACAGAAGATGTTAGCAATCACAAATCAAGAAAGAAAACTCCAATTTCACTTTCCCTAGGTACATTCCATGAAGCCCTCTGGCTTTAGCAGCAGAAACACCTTAAACTGGCTCATCTGGAGATTTCAGACTGAGTGTGACTGGGAATGTACCCCGAATACTGGAAATGTTCGGCTGTGCTGACCAGGGAGTAGTCTCATAAGACCTTTTTTCTTTTCCTTTTAATTGTAGAGCTGTCTCAAAGACATTCACCTTTGAATATTCCTTCAGAGCTCCTTGGAAACAAACCCAGCTCCAGACTCCTCCCTCAGGCTGTATTTCAGAAGAACTGGAAGCTCTATGGCAAACGGTCTCCTCCACAAAAGGAGGCATAAAAACCTTACAGGCTATTTTCATCTTAAATTATTCAGCTTGGTCGAAGAGCAGTCATTCCAATGGAATGTAGGCTTGTACTCCAGCAAGGGTTTACTGTTTCTAGAATAAATGTCATGGTAATACATCAGTGCTAGACCTTTACTACCTGCACATTCACATTCAACAGTCACTGTCCCAGTTTAACAAAATAACAAAAGAAGGACATTTGTTGAAAGAAGGAAGTTTAACAGCTACCCATCACCGTTCTTCACCAGGACAGAACAATACAAAAATCCCACTCCTTTTGGAAACATCTATCCAATTAAAAGTACATGTAAAAATTAACAATGAAAGCAAACCTCAAGTAACTGTTACGTGCCTGTTCTTTTGAGCCTGCTTTTATAAAAAATGACATCTTCTTGCTTTAAACAATGATATATAACCATGAACTGAATCCAGCACTGAATTTCTTACAGCAAGTGTAAGTTTTGTATCCTTAAAGTCCATAACCACAGGTATTTCTGAGCTGGAAAAAAAACAGATTTAATCTCTGCTTTTGTTTTCCAGGGTTTTACATACTTCTCTGGAAAGACAGCCTCTATTTCAAGTACCACATTAAGAACCCTGAACATTTATCCACAGGAGAGGTTTGCAAGGTTAAAAACATACTGAGACATAATTTTTCTCCTCTTGTACCAAGTAATGCACTTTATGAAACAAACTAATCAGATTAGAGATAGCAAACCATTGTACTTAAGCCAGGGAGCAAAAACGTTTCAAGTGGCACCCAAAAAATCTTATTCCATGTAAAATAAATGTATGCTATTGATGATAATGCTTCCTCTTGCTGCTGTTTCTCTGATCTGTCCACTCACCAAATTATCCCTGAACACAGATATGAGCTTACTGAATTGACAAGAGACAGATTTTCTGATCATCACCAATGAAAATCCCTGGATTTCACAGGTCTGTGATCAAGATCACAAGACCTACTTCACTGAGGAATGCACTTGGGCTTCCCACAAGCAGCCATGATAGGAAATAAACAGTGGGAAAGGGAGATAAAACACTCAAAACTCTTCAGTTTTTTTAAATTTTGTTTTGTCTTACACAAAGGAAACTTAATAGAGGGCAAAAGAAGAAAACAAGTCTCCTTAACTCTGCGACAACTCTCTCCCTCCAGCAGAATCACATCTTTGTAGTGGAATTTGAAGTACTGCTGGAAGGAAGGAGCAGATGGGAACCTGCTTCTACAGCAAGAACCTCACAGCAGAAAACAACCCCACACACCACCTACCACCTGCAAGAGTCTGCTCTTGGAGGATAATTAAAAAACAAGCAAACCACAAAAGCATTTGACACATTAAACTGGGCTTCATTACAGTTTAGATACCACAATATCTCAAAAATTGAAAGAATAAATGCAGAAAAGGTAAAATCTCAGTGTTAGAAAGGATCTAAATTCACAATAAAGTGTTTTCATGCATATATAACACTTCCACAAAACTCTAACATTACAGATACTTATTTCTAAAAAAGTCACAACCTTTGGGTTTTTTCCATAGATGAAGTGAAGGACAATATTGTAAAAATACAAGCAGCAGGTGACCACCAGGGGAGAGAGGATGGACAAATGGACTTTCTAGGGGAAAAAAAAGGACTCTTTAGAGCTCCATTTTCCCACACTATGGAGGAATAAGCTTCCTAACATTATTTTGTTCCCTAAGTGATGTACACATTTATATTTAAACATTCTAAACATGTAAACACACACATCTTACAATTAAACACATTCATTTCTTCTTTTATTTTTTTTAACATGCAAAATGTTATTTAATGTCCTTCTCATTCCTGCCTTGTGGTGTCACACAGGTTTGTGCCACTTAAAGCTTCTGAATTTATTCAAAATATATAACAGGTCAATATTCTTTCAAAATAAACCACAAAACTTCAACTTTGTTTGCCTCCAGATTCTTAACTCCCATTTTTTAAGTTAACACTTAAACCTAAAAATGGCACAAGAACGCTAAAACCAGACTTACTCGGACATCTGTAGCATCTCCATGCCGGATAATGCTGGCCCACGTGGTCGGTTCACTGCTGTTTTCAAAGTAGTGGAAAACCTTTAGGACTCGTTCCATGGCCCCCGGGGAACGCTCCATCCCAGTACTGAGGTGAGTCTTTGCACCTGAACTCGGGGTGTGATTCAAGTTTGGGTCAAGGTAAGCTGCTGCCATGGTTTTGCTAGATGCTAGGTATCTGTCATATTCTAGGGAAAGGAAAACAAGAAAGACATTAATCGTAGTTATACGTGAATCTTATACTGCTTCATATGAGGCACTTGCTGGAAAACCATGAAGATTCACTTCCTTTTTGGAAGGCAACTGAAATAGTTATGTATCTACAAAAATAAAAACCTACCCAGCTGACTACCAGAGAAACTGCAGCAAATGACCTGAACCTGAACACCACCATCATTTACAGAATGGTATCTTTCGCAAAACCCCTTTTGTTTCTTTCTCAATGACTTAACCCAGAGTCCCAGATAAAACGTTCAAGACCAAATACGAGCTTTCGGTTTGAACAGGAATTTCTATCCCTAGAATCTGCCAAGTCTGGTCTTACAACTCTAAAGAGGCATAAGGAAACCCTGGCACTGAACTGGAGGTTCTCCACTAAGAAACCACACACCAACACGAGAGCCTCCTGTTCCAAGGCTAAAACACTGAAAACGTCACTCATTTTTATGCTATTTTGGGAACCAGTGGGACACAAAACCATCCAGATCTAAGCTCATTATTCAGTGAGGAACTATTAAGAATACAGCTATCTCTCCTCTCAGCAATTCCTGAACAAGTGGCTAAGTTTTATCTTTCACCAGCCTGATTTCAAAGTCTGTGGCAAAAAGCACAGACCGGGTATGAGTCTGCATGTCAAAGGAGAGAGAAGAAAATTGCCTCTTGGCTACTGCTCTTAATTAGTCAGCCACAAGCAGATGGTGTCTGCGAAATCAATGCAGTCCAAGAGAAAAAGAGCAAAGAATACCTCCTCCCTGCCTGCCAGTCTAGAGCATCATTCCAGTCTGCTGGCTGGAGAGAGCAAAGGACTGCAGGGCTTTGCTCCAGGGCTTGGACAAGTGCACAGAGCTTTCTGTACCTCCTCCTCCTCCTCACAGCGAGCAGCCAGCGGGGAGGCAGTTTTGAAAATGTGGAGAAGTTAAAAATAAACTAAACTTGATCTTTTTGGCATAGTGCTCTGAACGCCTTCCTGGTAGTAAACTGAACGCCTGAGCCCTGGTTTACTTCACTGAGAGGCGCAAGAGAGATCCTTGCTTCCAGCTGAGCTCCCGGAATGCCTGGCTGCCCCTCTGAGCTTCAGCCACCCCCTTGCCACCCGCCACGGTGCTCTGCTGACCTCCCCAAAAACTGGCTCAGCAAACTACCAGGGGGAACAACCCCAAAACATAAAAACAGGTGATTTGGTTTTCAGGGCTGGCTCAGTTTCATGCCACGGCTGCCTGAAGCTGCCAAGCAGGAAGAGAAGCAAAAGCAGCCGGCGGTCAGGGTGAGGGAGAGCATCTCCCCCCCAGCAGCAGCTGGTCATCCCAACAGCCACGTCAAAACACACCATGAGCTCAGCTAACAGGAATTAACACCAGCAATATCAAGGCTTGCAATCTTCAGACTGCAGATAACAACATTTGCGAGGCTAAAACTCGACTGGAAGTCTTAAGCATCTATCTAATTCACACCCACCAGATAAAGAAGAAACAACAGCCCATCTGGGCGGGATATCCTTACCTCTTGAATAAATGGTTGGATTGCATTCAACCAACAGAACTGTAAGAACTTAACACTGGACGGACAAAAGGCCTCTAATGTCCTGCCCTCGGGGAAGATGGTAAGAGAAGCCAAGGAGACACTTTTCCCAAACAATCCCCCGGTGTGTGACCCTTGAGGGACTTCACCCACCTGCCAGTTTCAGATTTGTTCGGTGAAAACTCAAGAAACCACTACATCTTCATTGTTCCTCTTTTCTGGCCATCAATACAAATGTATTAAGCCAACCTTACGCCCACATTAAAGCCTCTCCTCCTCTTCACCTCTCACAAACAGGTACAGATGTGAAAATGCCGAGAGCCCCTCAGCAACTCTTTGACTTCTTCTCACCAAAGGAGCCTGCTAGCTGTTTTCACACAAACATTGAGTTTAAAGCTGAAACAGGCACAAAAATCTCCCCTGTGGCACACTAACACCAAGCTGACAAGACTGTGCAAGCTCCAAACTGCACAGCTCCTTTCCTGTAAGGTTAAAATAGCCATTGTTAAACCCCAAAGGTGCGCAGGGTGGGGAGTTTCACCAGGACACATTCAGGCAGACAAAGGCCTTCAACAGTCCAACTGCTTGGAATGAAATTGTAGTTTTCAGGCTCAGACAAGGCCACTCACTTTGTGCAGGATGTTCTGCCTCCTTCAGAACCCACCCTACCTCAAGGTCACTGGTGAAACTGCTGAGCTTTAAATAAAGTTTACATAAGCCAACAGCAGGGAAAAGCAAAGCAAAATGAGTAATCTTTTCATAAAGGACAACCAGAAGCATGCCTGCTTTCATATTAATTCACCACAATCCATCCACTTAACACAAACAATCATCAGGTTTTATGTGGCTGACAAACAGGGAGAAAAGCTACGACGAAACACCAAAGCAAGAATTTCGATGTCGGGCCATAGGCTTAAGTATGGACAATCTACATCCCTTGGGAGCAGCAAACACAAAAGCAATGCAAGACTCCAGTACCTACACACTGAAGTGCTCTTACAAGGTGTAATTTCAACGGGCAGGCAAAACACTACTTTTTTTTTTTTCCTATATTCATCAAAATACGGAATTAGACATCAGACTGACAGTACTGGGTATGGGGTCAGTTTTCCCAAGGTTGTATTTCAGAGTGATTTTTAAAACCTCTATTTTTAAGGTTAAACAACCCCCTCCACAAAATCAGAACAGCCGTTTTCCTTCAGAATTTGATCATCGCTAGGTTCCTTATAACTCCTTTTAAAAAGCCCAATGCTTACTTTATGAAGCACCAAAACAGCAATAAATCTGATAGCTCCAGGTATAGAAACACATGCCATATCCCTAGTTATGGACCTATTAACATCCCCATTAATACCAGCCCCTGGGTTTGAGCTTGTAATGTGACTGTGAAACTGCCCCAGGCCAAAACTTTGTAAAACAAAGCTGCTGTTAAACAACTATTTTACAAGAGTTGCCTGGTTGTTTTACGATACAAAGCAAGCTCAGGTAACAACACCACGGTGCTTATTCGGGCTGTTCCAAATTCAAACCAGACTGGTGTGTAACGCTGCCATTACACATCTCAGTTTAAATGAGCGCCTTTAGTCCTCTTGGTATGACACAGACAAGCAGTGTGTGCTGCCATGGGCCAGAAACAAGCTAGTCAGCTAAAAGAAGGCAGACTTGGATTAGACAAACCAGAAATTCTGGACAACCTGGTCTAGTGAAAGGATTCCTTGTTCATGGCAGGGAAGTTGGAACTAGATGATCTTCAAGGCCTCTCCCAACACCAACCATTCCATGATTCTGTGACTTAATTCTACTGTATTTTACTGGATATGGTGATATAAAGGGCTAATGGTCTAAAGTCAAGCATGGTCAAACATCTTTGTATGCAAGGCTCTGTGCCAGCATCCCTTTGAGCTTCCGAGAGGAAAGACTATTGTTCTCCCAGTGCTTGCACTTCACAGAAATCACACGGATTTCTCAGTAATGTCAAGGATTATTCCAAGTTTGGGGGAGGAGCAATGCAAAGCAGCCCTGGCCTGGTGATATGGAGTGAGTCTGCTGAGATGTTTCAGTTGTTACCAGACTACAACACAAGATGTATTACTTTTCAGACGGATTTTTTGTACTGTGCTGGGAGATTTAGGCAATTTGAATCTTTCTAGAAGTCATTCCCTCCCAGTGTGACTCCTCCTGACACATTCCCACATTTGCTGAAGTCAGTGTTATGACTTCCAGTAGCACAATCAAAGTTCGAAGTCACGTTTCACTACCAGCTTCAAGTACTCAGAATTTAAATCATTTCCACTAACGAGGCAGTCAAAAGTCATTAAAAAATATTTAAATCAATTAACTGCAAATTGGTTAATAAAGTGATAGTAGAGTCATCTCATAAGGGAAATGGCTTCAATGCAAATAATGTCTTCAACACCAGCAGTTTGATAATACAATAAAAAATAATTTAAAAAATAAACAACACTTTCTTTTATTTGTGTTGGCTGATGGCCAACAACAGAGCACTAACAAGGTCATGTTACAAGGGACCAAGCTGCAATTATTCACACTGTGACTTCATGTTGTCCTTTATAGATACCACAAAATCTTATTACTGCTTAACCTCCACATTCTGATCTCCATCTTAGGCTTGAAGGCATTGACATCTAGGAGCTAAAGCCCCTTTTGGGTGGCATTTCTGCAAAATAACTTGGTGCATCTCAATTCAAACCTATACAAATCTGAAAGAATCTATATAATCAATAAAAAAGTTAAGAAGCTACAATAAAAATCCAGAGTCCATTTTGTTCTCTGGTCCTGGTGTAATAATCCTTCTGTAAGACTTAAAAAACTTTCAAAAATTACAATTATTAAAATAAATAAAAGCCTTTAGACTGCTTGCACCTTTGACAAACAAAGGTGCTTTACTGGACAGACTGACTGGAAAGCAGCTTTCCAGAGGACCTGGAGGTCTTGGTGGACACAACAAACCAACCATGAGCCAGCAATGTGTCCCTGCAACCACCAGGCTTCTGGGCTTTGTTACCATCAGGCTGAGGTGATTCTTTTCTTTAGTCAGCACTGGTGGGATTGATGTACCCAGTGCTGGACTTCCCAGTATATGAGAGACAAGGACATAATGAAGAAAGTCCAAATTCAGGAATTTGAGCATCTCTCACACAAGGAGAGGCTCAGAGAGCTGAGATGGTTTGGCCTGGAGAAAAAAAGCTCAGGGGGATCTTCCCATTGTGTATAAATTCCAGTAAATATGGAGCCAGTGTTCCCAATGATGCCCAGTGAGGACATGAAGGGACAAACAGGAATTCCCATTTTAAAAATTAAGAGAAAGTTTTTGCACTACATAGGTGGCTGAACACTGGAACAGTTTCAGAGGTTGTGGAATCTCCACCCATGGATATTCAAATCACACCTGGACACGGTCCTGAGCAATCTGCTGTACTGACCCTGCTCCGAGCAGAGGCATTGGACAAACCTCCACAGGTGCCTTGCAACCTCTGAAATTTTGTCATTTGGCAGCTAAAACTAAATTAAGAATTTATTTCACACTCTAAAATCATGAATTATCCATAATACATCTCACATCAGAGAGTAAACATTTCAAGCTCAATCCATTTTCACAGCTCGTATTAAATCTTGCTGTAACTCACCTTGCCAATATTAACTTGACTATCTCAACCTCACAGACAGGAAAGGTGTTAAATACAATTTTAACTACGATCCCTATGACAAAGCTTGTATTTTGGGGGCCTGTGTTGAGAATCAGCACATTGCTGACTTTTGGTATTCCATCGCCTGATACAAACACAACCATGCCACAGGAAAGAAGCAGACAACGTGCCAGGTGTGCAACAAGTACTTTGAGCATTTCCTTGGTGTCAACATCTTGTTACACATTTAAGGACAAAACCTCGAGAAAATCATTAGGTTTGTGATTTCAAATTAGGGATGAACGTAGAAAGAAAGGAGAAAGGCTATTTTTTCCTCTTATCATCACTTTAGCCTTCAAGGACATTCAGTAATTTCAGCTATTTCCCTAAGTCACGTTGGAATGTCCCTGTTTGTTCCCTGCTGAGTTTATTTTTCCTGTACTTTTTCTTTCAGATAATGCTGATGTTCAAAAGCAGAAGAAAAAAGGAGCAATCCTTTGTTCATCTTTACCCTGCCTTTCAGCTATGTTCACTGAGAGACATATATTTATATTTACGTAATATTTGCTATGACTACATCCAAGAGCACATTTATTTATTTATTCATTTATTTATTCATTTCTCTTGCTCTCTTTTTAATCCCACTCTGGTCACTGCTTTCTCTAACTCCTGCATTTTAGCCAAAAGCATTTCTCAAGGCTCTCAGGTCCAAGTATAAAGCTAGACATATTAAAACAATTTTAAAATCAAGTTCTTAGTACCTACTTTAGCCTAAATCGTCTCACTAAGCACTTCACTCTATCAGTATGAAAAGGGAAAAACAGTACTGGCAATTCCATTTTTTTCCCCCTCAGGGAATATTGCTGAACAGTTACTAAATCTATGTCTCAATACAGTTCCAAGATAATATAGACGAAAGTCAAAACAAGTTTAGCAATACAAATTGCCAATATGGGAACATTTATTTCAATTATAACAATGTTTTAGTAGATTAAATGTTCAGGGGACCGTGAAGGAGGAATTCAGAGACAGCGTGAACTACCAGACCCACATGAAGTGAAGCAATATGACAATCCTGGGCCTGTAAATGTAAGACAAGTGTAATTCACTAAAAATCAATAATAATAAAAATATAAATAAATAAATGTATCACCTGAATTAAATGAAACAAGGGCATATTCCCTGTACAGCTGCTGTAGACAAAGGCTGCTTAAGAACTTGGGAGTGGATTTTGCTGAGTACCAGAGAAGCAGCAGCTGTTACCGGGGTAGCTGCACCTTGGGATGAAGGGACTGATAAAGTTTCAGGGGACTGTCCTGTCAAGCAGCAATTTTTCAAATGTCCCAAGATGTCTTGTACTTGTCCACCCTGCATTCAAAGCACCGCCCATACTTCTCAGTAAAAATCCACAGGATTAAGTCCTAATGTACCTTTAAACACTCCTTTTAACCCAATTTTATTGTAACATTACATAATCTGCGCTACCAACAACTCTCGCTGGAGTTGGCACCGTTTTCTATTTTTAATATTAAAAAATTAAATAGTGAGGAAACATGAGTTGTGTTGGGATTACAAGAAAATCAATGTCTGTACAAGCTTTAATTAGAACACAGTATCCAGTTAGATACTTGCTTAATTTCTCAACAGAACTCTGAACTTTCACTGTGGTCCCTTGGCAACACTGAAATTCAAATAAACACTTATCTCCCCTTGCATTTTCTGTTGCTTGCTTCTAGCAAGCTCTAGAGAATTGGAGGGGTGCAGTTTTCTTTCAGAAGGCACCACAGAAATGAATAACAACTGTGCAATTTTAAAATAAAGATTAAAATTAATTTCTATGTATTTTAGAGCTGCACTACCTGTTGGCAGCAGCCCTTCCTACGAACACTGAAATGACACTGAAGTAAGCTGTATGAATTGAAATAATCTTTTCTAACACTCCTGACTGAAATACTGCTCCAAGGAGGGCCCACATAGCCCAAGCTCTTCTTCTAAGCAGCTTTAGAAGCAAATACAAGCAAGAGGAATTTATTGTCTTTCTAGACTATTAGGAACTAATGAGAATTGGTGATGATGCAAGTGTGCTTCTCCAAAATGAAAAACTAGAAGTGCCTGAAGCTAGAGGCAGCTGAGGAGAGCAGTGAGGTACCCTGGCTATGCACTATCAAGGCTGAACACATTTGGCTTTGGCTACCATTTGATTTTACCCTGGCTTTCCTAGTTATGTATTACTGAATGGCACCATCCCAGTCTATAATTCAAAACGTTCCAACTCTCCTTAATAATTTTAACTATCAGATAAAAGGCAGTTAAGTGCTCAAGAGGGACAGCATGACAACAGCCTTGATGTTGCCGTTGCATGACAATGGCCTATTACAAAATCCAGTGACCTGTAAGAAGTTTTTCTCAGGCCTATTCTGGTTCAGGTCTTTTCCAAAGCCAGGAACTACAGCCTCTGGTACAAATGGTAGAAATGAAGAATAAAGTGATTCTTTACTCCGTACTCTGGCTAAGTCAAGCTAGAAGCAGATAAACATACACTGTATGGACCATTTCAAGATTTGTATTAAAAATAATAACAAAACCCAACAAAATATAATAAAGCCTCAAAAAAAAAAAAAAAAAAAAAAAACCAAACCAAACCAAAAAAAACCCCACAATTTAAAACACTTCATCCACTCCAAACAGATCATCAGGGCCCTCTTCAGACTTCTGGAGTCAGCACCAATTATTCCATATTGCTTTGTATCAGAAGAGGATTTACGGATTCCCTACCATTGCTTTCATCCCAGGTGGATGCTCCTGACGTGCTGCGTAGGGCTGAATCTAACCTCAGGATTCACCACCTCACTGCAGCTGGAATTCTCCCCTGGACATGGTCCCACACACTCCCCACAAAAACAGGCACTTCTGTACTGTGCACCACACATCTAATGGGACGGACATTCACTGGTTTTGATCTTTTTAATCCCGATGAAGTTGTGATGTTTCTTGTGGGGTTTTCCAGTGAATGCTTCATTAAGTCTCTGAATAGAAGCATCAATACTGAAAAGCTCTGAAAATTGGCATCATCCAAGAAAACACCCTTGGCCTCCACCCAAAGCATTTTTCAGTATTTTACCTTCAATCTACTAAACAAAGGGCTACTGAACCTTCCTTGAGTTCAGAGTAATTAAAGCATGTTTAATATACTACAGGTCGTGAAGTTCAACATTTACACTGCACCAAGAAATCAGGAATTCACAGTTTTAAGGGGAAGCTCTCACTTAAATAACTTGATTACAAAATAAAGTGGGTTCACTGTGTGTTTTGTGGGTTTCCTCAACATGAAGTAAACAGAGACAGGAGTCAGACAACAGCTTAACAAAGAACTGATATTAGAAAAACTATTACATTTTTTTTTTCTAGAACAATCTGCAACATGTATGTTGCTTCGGCTAAAAACTTTGCTTTGCATGAGACACAAACCATGAGAAAGGTTACAGTCTCTGAGCTGAATACGGTAACAGCTGCAATTACACCATTCTACTTCCAACTGAGTCACTACTTCCTGAACTTTTTAAACCAAGGGAAGAAAGCCATTCCAACTTGTATTAACCAGTCAAAACACATTTATTTTAGGGCTTTCTACAAGAAAGTTCTCTGAAAGTGAAATTTAATATTTAAAAGGATAAAACATTGATCTGTGGTAAAAAAATTCATTGGAACCTGGAAGAGGTGGGTTCAATCCCTACAGCAAGTTTCAGCACAATTAAGCTTCATCAGTTTTGCCACTTCTAACTGTGGAAGCAATCATGCAGGAACACTACGAGAATAATCAATCATGGCATATGTGGCACTATTTTCATCTTCTCTCCAACCTCCCTTGACAGTAGACATCCTGGGTCAAAACCTCATCATGCTTTGCAACACACAAGCCATAAATACAACCCAGCCTGTGCTAAAACCAGCATCAGCCTCTTCCATTAAAGCAGCTCTTTGGGTTGTTCCATCTCATCCCACCTGAGATAACCCAGATATTTATTCATTACTGGCAGTTATATAATTTCAAACAACATGGAATGGGGTCAGAAATATCAGAAATACCCGATTCAACTGCTACGGCTTTCAAAAACAGGAGTAAATCGAGTCATGGCGGGTTCTGTGACAGCCCATCTGTGGTGAATTAGCACAGACACGAGCACAGACCTACCAGCATTCAGGTCCCAAACCACCAGAGTGTGCAGCACGTACCCTCATCATGGGAGGGTATCAAAGGAGACAGGGGGTGACTGGTTTAACATCTTCATGGATGAGAAATTCAAGCAAACCTGAAGACATCAAGTCAGCAGGTTTCACAACTCCCACAAGAATTTACTGCGCCTTTTTAGAATATATTTGATCATGGACAGGCATTAGGAAGCTCATAAAGATGCAACTTACTTTACAGTGCATTTTTCTTCTATTCAATTATTTCCCTGGAAACAATAAATCAATTCCCACCATCACAGTGATGGAATATGCAATTTGTGTGCGACAATCTCACCATTTGCAGAAACAGCAGGTGGTAATAAATTAAGTTGGTGTTACACAAACAAGACACCTCCATAAGCCAACACAGAGCTATCAATCCATCTTCCTTCAAGTCTCTATTAGAACATACAGGAATATTAATTGGAGGGGGGGGAAATGCACTTAAACACGTGCATTTTAAATGCTGAATTGACTTGGCCTGAGAATACAATCCAAAAGGATCTGGCACCTTTGCACATGAGCTTCGGGAAGCAGTTTTACATTATTTGCTATCTGTGCTCTTAGTATGCTTCAATTTATTTTAAAATAAATACTTCATAGTAGATAGAGAGAAAAAAGAATAATCTCTTTCAGCAAGGACTGTGTGTGCTTTGATATGTATGAATTTGTATGTATTTCTGCACAAAACCTGGATGCTGTTGAGGCAATACACCTTCCACACTACAAATACACAGCAAGTATTTCACAGGTCAGAGGGACCTAGAATCACTCAAATCCCTTTACAAACAACAGTAGCTAGCATTAGGAAAAACTGTACCAACAGATAAAACCATTAAGTATTCCAACCAAAGAACAGAGTATTTCATCACATTACTAATATTAGCCTGAAATTGGGTCTTTGGGATCTTTGTGAGTTGGAAGAGGTTCTGTCAGTGCTTAGTAAAGGCAAGGGGTGGGTGTTGAGTATCTTCAGCATTACACAAGCCCTTGCCAGCAGACAATTATGGATTCAGTTTTTTTCTGTTTTAACCCCAAGGTGGTGCAACAGAAAAGTCAGTGGAATTTCCTGAACATCTTGTGCACTGTCCAAAAGTCCAGAGAAGCACAACTAAAATAATGAAGGGGCAGAGCAGGAGCCTTGTGAAGGGAACCTAAAGAAGGCAGGATGCCAGATGAGAGCTTGATCAGTATTTACAAAATCCACAAGGATGGATAAAATGATATTAAAATATTCTCTAAAAGTCTCTGGTGCAGTGGTACTGAAGAAACTTAAGGACAGACTGCAGTCTTGCTCACACAGTCTCCTGAGAGAGTCACAAGTAGGAGATGCTGTCCAAGAGACTGGAACACTGATGGGATTTATTTTTTTACATTAAGAACATCCATAAAGGCTTAACTTTTTGATTCTGTTGTTGAAGCTGAAATACAGAATCCTGGAATGGTTTGAGTTGGAAGAGACCTTCAAGACTATCCAGTTCCAGTCCCCTGCCATGGAACCTTCTACTGGAACAGGTTGCACCAAGCCCCATCCCGCATGGCCTTGAACATTCCAGGAATGGGGCATCCATAACCTCTCTGGGCAGCCTGTGCCAGTGCCTCACCACCCTCACCGTAAAGAATTTCTTCCTAATATCTAACCTAAACCTCCTGTCTTTCATCTTAAGGTGATTCCTCCTTGTTCTCCAGGCTCTTTGTCCCAAGTCCCTCCCCAGCTCTCCTAGAGCCTCTTCAGGCACTGGAAGGGGCTCCAAGGTCTCCCTGGAATCTTTTCTGCTCCAGGCTGCACATCCCCAACTCTCCCACACTGTCTATATGGCAAAGGGGCTCCAGCCCCATGATCAACTTAGTGGCCTCCTCTGGACTTGTTCCAAAGGTCAAATATAACCCTTAGGGCTTCCAAAAAATTCAGAGGAAAATACAGATACACCAGCTTTGTCATCCTTCTCATAGACTACATTTATCAAGTCAATAGCTGCCAGTGCAAGATGATGATTTCCAGGATTGGAAAAGCCTGACATCAAGTCAGAAAACTAAAAGAAGTCAAGTAACGTTTTTATTATAGAACAAATCAGAAAAATAAACAACCCTATAAAAAAAGCCCATCTGTGAACACATCCAAAAAGCCTACACTGTATATTCTAATCCTTAAAAGGATTCTTATGTCAAAAAAAAAACCCTAAGAAAATTAAAGCTGTCCCATCACTCATGCAATATTTTCTAAGTTTTTTTAAAAATATCAAATATTTTCTTGCACACAGTTTGAGTTCTCATGTATAGTTTGATGTCCAAATACCAGTAAAGGAATTTGTCTGGTTTCTCAGACATGCCTCAGTAAGAAGCTACAAAACTGATATATGATTATTTCTGAAGAGTGTATTTGTACAGAGGTTTGAGTTAATTTTTTAAGGCAAGTAAATTGTCACCACAGGCTGCTTCACCAACTTACTAATTTGTCCTTGCTGCTGCCAAAGCTGCAGAACTTGCTACCCTTTTCCTCCCTGTTAAGGTTTTTCTCATCCACTCTTCCCAACCATGGAGCCCTTGCTTCCCTCTGAGTCCTCCTGCTGCTGCTTAGATGATTTTTGAGTTGCTTTTACACATTAAGACAGAATCTATCAGTCCAGGCTTCTTTTTTTTTCTGGTTTTGGTGGAAGTTTAGTTTTGCTTGGGGTTCACAGTCCAAAACTGATGTCTCTGAGCCTTAAACATTAAACTATTAAGTAACATTTACTGATTTGCAATATCTGCTCAAGAGGGAGGTGAAGAGGAGAGACAAGGTGGGGAGGCAAGGCAGAGAACAGGTACCAGAGGAAGATAAAGTATTCCATTGCAATGATTAAAGAAGGCAAAAATAATCTGGTTAAAATACCAGTATTAAAAATGTGAGTGTCATTTTCAACTTCAACCTTCTTTTTTTTCCCCCTCTTTATTTAAAGTAATTTATCAACTATTAGCTGGTACCCAGACATGTTGGACCAACTAATTGGACAGATGTGAATAAAAAAACCAAGAATCTCTAACACAGGCAGAAGTTGATGGAATTCTCCAGGAACAGGATAGACAAGTAAGACTTGTTTGCATCTGGTACAAGGAAGCTGATGAACACCTGTAATTTGCACCAGAATCAACAAAACAGCTGATCATTGACTATCATGGCACCATCTACAGGTGCCAGGCACTGGAATTTAAACAGGTGGTGGTGACTTTTAACAGGTAATGTGGTGTTTCTTTTTGGCCAGAGACCATTAGAACATGTGATGGAACCAGTAACTACAGTGAAGTACAAAGGAAAAGGTTAATTTGAGCTATGCCTGGCACAGTCAAGGCAGCATAAGCACAACTAACCTCTAATTATTTCCCATTATTTTGCAAATGTCAAAGTATGGTTTTTAAAGATGCTCAGCATTTGTCAGAAACATGATTTCATTACATTTTAATCAGCTGCAGAATATTTCACTGAGCAAGTGAGTTTCATGGCTGACAGGAATTCGACGAGAAAAGCTCACTTAAAACGCAGTTATGTTCTTCTGTCAAAGACAACACCACTCAGAAAAATCTGAGACATTAAGAGTTAATATGACTTGCTCCGAAGAAATGAGCTGCAAATGATTTTCACACACCAGAAGGAAATTAGTTTTTCCACTCTGAGAGGTGAACAGAAGAATCCTTTGCTAATACAAAGAAGGGTACAGAGCAGCATACTTGATGAGACTTCATGGTTTACCCCTTTAGGCAAAATAATTTTTTTAAAATTTAAATAAAGATCAAGCCCCAAAACAAACATCCCCAGGCCACTACATTCCACTTGCTACGCATTTAAATGCTACACATTTTCAAAGTTTTAAGCAAGAGCAAATTCTGATTCATTAATGGGCAACACTAATTCCTCATTTAAGATGTTAATAGAGACTGAAAACATCCCCGTTCCACCCTTCTTTGTGGAAAACGTATTTTTCACAGCAAGAACTTGAGCTGCACAGACTGTGGCACTTAGAGCAGAAGTGAGACAGGCACAGAAGGGTGATGCTGTAAGAAACAAACCCCTCCAGGAAGAGATCCGGACAGTTTCTCCACTGCAGAAGCGGCAGCACAGCCCACCCCATTTCCCCACTCATTTTACTGATCGTCTACAAGGCTCACGGTCAGAAAGCTCCATTTCTTTCAAGAATTCTTCATTAGATTTGAGATTTCTGAACCCAGCTCAAACTGTGGAAGCCTTTTCTCAGCACCAATCCATGCTCAATTTTTTTTTTTTTTTTTAACCTAGGCAGTTAAAGATTCTTCATTGTTTTAATTAATCAAAAGAAACTCAAAGCATGAAGATTTTGGAGACTTAGATAAGTAATACCAAAACTAAACACAACCCTAGTTCAGTCTCTATTTACTTGACTTTTATGATACATAGATTAATTTATGAAAAACATCTCATATCAATCTTCCCTTGTGGATTGCATTTCACTCATTGCAATAGCATTTAAAAGGACAGGACCTGAAAAAATTTAAACTATTTCACTGGTGTGTCTACCTTTATTGTTAAGTTTTGTCACCTGCAAAATCTGATACTCAAAAGAACAACCTAAACTCAGAGTTGCTGCTTTCATGAACTGCACAAATGTCCAGAAAAAAAATGCTAAATACTTTTTTTGTCATTTTCCAGACGTAGGACATAAATTTAAAACCGAGTTTTTTCTTTCAGAGTCTAATTTTAAAAAGACAGTATATTGCTGTACAGCATATATTAAACTTACAGATTGATCTTGATGTTTTAAAAGGCTCTTAACAAAGGTGTATACCAATAAGAGGTATTTACAGAGAAATTATTTTGAATGGAATTTGTCAATTCCTATAGGACATCCTGCAGGAGAAGCTTAAATTCTTTGTTTCAATGCAACAAAATTAAGATTAAAGAGAGATAACAAATTATGCTGGGACTATGCCTATGAACATGTTGTTTTGACAGAAAGCTATGAACTTATAGATCAAGTTATTATAACATTTATATAATCTTCTCTTACATGCTAAACAAAACAGTTCACAGTCTTAAAACAAACAGCACCTCTGTGGCCTGAAAGGAAAGAGAAAAAAACACCACAAAGTAATAATTAAAGCAAAAAATAATAGTCCATCTAAAAATTCAGTGCCAAATTACACTGTACCACCAATGTCAAAGAAAACACAGGCCATAATTAACAAATCAATAACCTAAAGTGTTCAAGAACCACCCTTCTTCTTCAGTAGGGCCTTAACTCTGCAAAGCAATGCCCATCCTTCTGGATTTCCAGCAGGCTGGAATACACAGGTGTGTTAATGGATGGGTGCTGAGTGCTGGAATCCTGCACATGGATGAGGAAGGAGGAAGCGTTCAGCACCTGAAAGGACCCGGCCCTAGAAAAACTGCCCAGTCACTCACCAAGGGCACATTTTACGAGCAACTTTATTGCAGTGCTGAAGGTTGTCCTTGTGAGAAGGGCACAGCTCACATCCTGCCTACTGCCTGATCTGAGAAATACTTTGCCTAGTTGAGAAAAGAAGCCGACCAGCACATTTTTATTTCCATTTACAACAAAACTGGAGCAATGTTAATAATGTGAGTAATAATGTGAGTAATAATGTGAGTAATAATGTGAGTAATAATGTGAGTAATAATGTGAGTAATAATGTGAGTAATAATGTGAGTAATAATGTGAATAATAATGTGAATAATAATGTGAATAATAATGTGAATAATAATGTGAATAATAATGTGAATAATAATGGATACACAGAGCGAGGTAAGATCTAATAAGAGAAGGAAAAATATTCACGAATTTTATAGTAATAATCTACAAAAAGTTATAGATTAACTACTCCTTTGTATGATTGTTCTGGGGCTGAAGCATCACGAATACCACAGACGGAAACAAAACCGAAATTCATTATAATTCCCACATCAGGAGAAGAGAATGGTTCCCACTTCCCATTGTGTTGCATTGTTCCAAAAAATTGCAACCTCTTGTTTATGTTGCTACCACTGTACAGGAAAATACTGACTGGATTGAGGCATCAGTGACTGATTCATAAAATAAAATTATTATTCTTGGCAGACACGAAAAACCATTTCAAGTTGAGGTTTGGTGTTCTCCCTCTTGTTTTTATGTCTCCAAATACTGTGCTCATAACCAGACTTTCCTGAATTTCCCAATACTGTGCTAAGGAAAGGCAGAAGATTTGTGACTGCAAGTTTCAAAGGTGCCTTCATTCCTCATTCTCCTGAAGATGCACAAGACATTGCAACCACACAAGTAAGCAGAGACACCTGAATGCAAAAATCCTTCAGCCAGTAGTTTTGACCTCTGTGTATTCACAATACAGACCCAAGTATGAGCCCATCTTACAGCCAGTTTCATATACAAGACATTTTACCCCATTTTGATGATTTTTTTCTCGTTCCTGAGATATTTACAGACAAAACCTCCCACCTTGGTTTATTTTACATTGGCTTGACTGTGATTTTTAACACTGGAGATAACTTGGATTAAACAGAAGTGACTGGTTGCCATTGCTTTTCTACACTGGATAAACATTAGGTGTGTTTTAACCTGCCCAGCTTTTCCTATAGGATGAAACAGGAACTGGGAACATGACCTTGCTGAGTATCCAGGATGTGCTTGTTCCTGATTTCAGATAATTCTCAATTCCAGCTCGTTCCTACTCCCATCTCCAACAGCCACTGGTTCCTCCCAGAACAGACCGGACACAGAAAAAGCACAACTATTTTCCCTTCAAATTTTAGGCATGAGCAGTTTGAGAGATTTGAGACTGATTTCAGCATGAGCAGTAAAGACTTGGATAATTCTGAGTAGAAGATGACTTGAAGGAAGGTTTATCACAGAAACTATTTGACCGCCACAGCACGTGCTCCTGTTCCTACTGCAACACCTTGCTTTTCATCAGGGTGGGACATTGTACTTAAACTGCACAAATGCATCCCAGCCAGAACTGGGAAGAGAAGTGAGATGTGGCAGATAAGAGCATTATTCCAAATGCATTTTTACTGCACCTCCAGACTGACAAAATATATTTAAATTATATTTAGATGTGCAAATTTGGTACTGCAAACATGAAGTCCAACAATGCAGGTCACACAGCTTGTTCCAGGAAAATTAAATTAGTGCACCCAAACCCAGCAAAAAGTTTGCTCAGTATCACATAAAACCAGAACCTATACAATCACCAAAATCACTCTGGAAAGAAGAAAAGTAACAGATATTTTCCTACTGAAGAACTGATGATGCCTTGCATCCATATATTCAGTTTATATATCCTATGTCTACAAAACAGTATTTATAGTATATAATATACTTTTGTATATACTCTATGAAATACTACGTGCATCTATTTAAAAAACGTAAAAGCAAAAGATTGAAGGTGCAAATTTTTCATTTCAAGGACAGAACAGGAACAAGGTAGAAATTCTCTACTGTGAGGGTGGTGAGACCCCAGCACAGGTTGTCCAGAGAAGCTGTGGTGGCCCCATCCCTGGAAGTGTCCAAGGTCGGGTTGGATGGGGCTTGGAACAACCTGGGATAGTGGAAGGTGTCCCTGCCCATGGCCGAGGGGGTTGGAATGAAATGATCTTGGGAGATTCCTTCCAACCCAAACCATTCCAGGATTCTATGTCATTCTCCCAACTCTGTGCAAAATCCCAGGCATTAAGTCCTCACAATTCTAAGCAGAACAAAATCCCCTTAATTTCAGGTTCAGAACACATGCAGAAAAGCCCACCTTCTGCTAAACCTGGTTAGTTGATAGAACATTAACTTACTGACCTGACAGGCACCAGCACTATGTGCCCATCCCACCTCCGTGCCAGGGAACACGGACTGGAACAGCTCGGGGTGCAAATCCTTATTTCTTTGCTGCTCTTGTGATAAACGTGACACAGGAATTAGCCCTGTACTGGGAACAGATACACAGCTCCTTGTCACCTGAGCAGCACCTTTTCCCTCTGGGAAGGGGCTGGGATGGATATCTGCACCACACACGTGCTCTTATTTGACAGATACAGCTATATACAACCATAAATCTGGTTTTAATTCTGCCAGGATGAGTCAAGACTGCTGCAATTACGCACCTGAATGGACAAAAAGCTGCTGTTCAAGTCCCTGGGAATGCAATTTGTTGCATGGGAATCATCTGTTAGGATCAAATTGAAAATGTTTCTCTACTCCAAAGTATCTTTGTTGCAATTCTTTGGATTATCTTGACCAACCATCGTGACACAGACAAGACAAAACCTCCTTTGAGCTCAACACACTGAGGTTTCAGGAACATGATTCCTACTATCTCCCCATACCAGCAAGAACAGATCATTGCTGAGGTGCAAATATTTAGTAGAAAGCCTATGAGAAGAGCTGAAATCTTATTGCCCCTTGTCTTCCAAAATCAGCAAAGAAGTTGCAGGAACACACCCAGCTCCTTCCCACTCTCCTTCCCAGAAATAAAGATTTCATAGGACCGCAGACCATTACTCACCCTGCGATCACTTCTGATGAAAGTGTTCCTTGCTTCCGTGACCTTTATACGGATGTTAAAGGAGAAAACTCAACCAGTATGGGAATCCATGACCAAATACTGGCAATTAAGTAATTAATTCAGCTTCATAAAGAGGTGTTGTTAAAGTGAGGGAAGTCTGGTTTTACTTTTAGTTCTACAGCACACCAAACTGAAGTAAAAAGTTCAGCTTTCAGTCCCAAAATGCCACACTTCAGCCCTTACACTCATCCCCTGTTGATGTCTCCCTGACCAGAACATCACAAGTGCTCAGTTGCTGCGAGCAGCTGTCCCAAGCCACAGCAGAACTGAAGGTCACACTCCTGATTTTACTCCTGTACTTATTCAAGATGAGGAGACTAAGGCCACGGAAAAAGCTGTTTCTCCTTAGATATTTCCTCAGCAAAACAAGGGACAATACTTCATTTGCAGATTCCAGCTTAAATAAAAAGACAGCACAAACCCCTAGTGCTTGCTGTTATGGATCTGCAACCATTGGCACGAGAAACACTACTTCAAAAAACAGTGACTGTGCTTGGGAAAAAGATTAAGCAATCTCCCTTCTGGCAAAGTTACAAAGCTTGGTTATCAAACAAATAAATGAAAAAAGGGAGTTTGTTTACAGGCTTTTTTCAATGAAATGACTCAGCAGGATTGAATACACACAGAAATGCTTTTCTTATTATCTATGCTAAGCTACATTAAATATCAGAAGAGGAAAATCCAGCCCTCTTTCCATATGCCAATAAATACAGCATCACCCACTGATGGGCAACCACCAGTTACCTCCATACCTCAGCAACTCCTCAATTACCTCCACACCTCAGCAACCCCCGTCCTTGACAACCTGTCAGGAAAAACTGGCATTGGCAGGTCTCAACAAGGATTCAACAGGAGATATTGCAGTGATTTCATTGCTTTTGCATGACAATGAAATATTCATTAATGCTACAATATTTTTCTAACACCTATAATCAAATACATTTATGATGTCCTGCGCTTAAGCTTCTTTTAATGTTAACATTGACAAAAATATTTCCGTGTGTCTGGCTTTAGTTTGTCGTGCCAGGTTATAGAATGCAGCAGCTGGTACAGGCTTGCCTACTGTATTGTTATAGTGTATGTTAATCTATAAAGTCTCAAGTTTTTCGTAATTACATGAAGAAATCCATATCAGCTCATCAATTTAGGAATACTAGTGAGGGTTTTTCCCCAGGAAATTAATGAAAAGTACGCACTCTTCGCTGGCACATCAAAGATTTTACAAGACGTGAATTTGCAACTATTCTATTTCAGCAGCACTACAGTACGTGAAGGATTGAGACAAGCTAATATATTTCTTACAACTATAACACCAATCACAAAAGCTAATTTCAGTACCATAGTTCTTCCAATAAAAGCTCTGTTGGAAGAAGCGTTGCCCAATAAATTGCATTAGCTAAAACCACAAAAACTGGTAAGAGATCATCTTTGGTATCTAAGGATGCTAATTTTGAAATATTGCAACTGTTGCCAGGCTAACTGGGCAAGGAAAATTATGCACATGTCTGTAGAAGTATTTTACATACAGAAAATAAATATGTACACAAACAATGGGACTTGTGATAAAAAAATTTCAAATATAAACTGAATAAGAAAGCTGTTAGGGCTACAAACTCCTGGTTAACTTTTCTGCTTAATGCATCATTTCCAACAATGAAACATTCATTTAAATGCCAACTTCCACACTTTGCTCTTAGGCCTTTTTTTCTAATGCTTCTTTTAAAGGATATTTAAAACATTTTGTTTTCCTTACTTAAGTTTCAGGTTTTTTCCAAGCAGCTCAGAATTCATTCCAAGCTGGTTCACTGGCTCATTACCAGGTGCTACAATTGATAAGATCACACATCTCCATTACCCAGGGAACTGCCAAATGCTCTCCCAGTCCTTAAAACAATCACTTTCCTTTCTTGTAAAAATATCTCAAGCTCCATCTTCCACTCCAGTCATCTTTGAATATGGAACAAATCACCCCAGTGGGAATGCAGCAGACTCCGGGAGCTGCACAGTTCCTATATTTTTAAGAATATTGAGCTACCACATGCTGTGCTGTAACACTGAAAGGGAGAACCCCCCCTTGCTTTTCCAGATTATTTTCCACCTTTAAATATACACAGGCATATCAGGAGTATGATACTCTAAGCAATCCAGTCTAGTGGAAGGCGTCTCTGCCCACAGCAGGGAAGTCTGAACTACACAGATCATCTTTAAGGTCCCTTCCAGCCCAAACCTTTCTGCGATTCTATGAACTTTTTTCAACTGCCTTTGAAAATTAGTGGTTTGATGAGATTAACATTATTTTTCTTCTTTCTACAAAAACTTCCAAAAAACCGCAGGATTTGAAGAGATGCTTTTTATGGTTTGCAAGTCTCACAGCCCAAGAAGCTGCGAACTTAATATTACGTTTAACAAAAGTTTAGTCAAGTTTTCGATTTAGAAAGAAATGGATCACGGAGCCCATGTAGTCAGTCAACAACACTGTCAAATGACAGATCACACTTTTCCTAGTTGTAGTGCCCTCAGACACCAAGGAAAAAGCCCCTAATGTCACTCCTAAACTGTACCTACAGACACATAAAACGTGCAAGAGCAGGTGCTTCCCTCCAGTCAGTTCAACTGAAGCTCACTGTGAGGACGCAGCAGAACACTCGCACAAACAGAATAGCTTTTTTCCTTTCCCAATACAGAAAAGCAATTATATTTCTGTGGTACATATACAGTGTCTGTGCCAAAGAAGCAGGAAATCTGGCTTTAGAGATTATTTACCTGCCTACAACCTTCAGGTTGAAACCTACAAGGTACCAGCAACTTCCCTTATTCAGTCTTCCACTACCGTGTCCCTCTTAGTGATCACCTATCACCTAAAAACCCAAGGGCCTGTTGGACTGAAAGTTATCACTCTGTTAGCAAAACAGCAGAGACTCATGACACAGAGATTAAGAAGAAACAGCTCTGAACTTTTCTCTTATGCATCCAACTGTCTTGCTTACATTCAACACATCTCAAGCAGGTCCCATCTGAACACACCCCCTGAATCAGCAGGGCTCACCAGAAAATAAACTCACAACATTTAACTTGGAACTGCTTCTGTCTTTAAAAAAAGATTGCAACATTTGCAATAGCCAGGGCAAAACTCTTTCCCAGTAGATTAGATACATTTCACAACACAGGTTAAAATTTTTAATATTTATTTTAATCGAGACAAGGTTTTCGACTGAATTTGGCTTAATTCTCTTAAGCCAGTATGGACTTTCCATGTTAATTTGAAGGACTGAGTTCAACGACGGTGGTCACCCCACATGAACAATTCACATGGCACACACTGAAGTACATCAATTAATTGTGCATAAATGACTAAACAGAGCTCTTCAGATGGAAGATATTCAAGAAACGTCCTCCTCCTTGGGGTGGATAATTCACTGACCTACAACAGAGCTGCCCAACTACCCTTGGCTGTCATCTTTACACTGCTTTCACCCAGTTACAGTGTAAGGTTAAAATGGCAGGAATTCACAGGAAGCACAAGAAAAAAGTTCACCAGCAGAAGTATCTAAGTCAAAGTGCAATACATTATGCTATTAATGATCGAAAAGTTCAGAGAGGTAAGAGAAAAGTCTTTAATGATCCATGACTATTTTCCAGTCTGCTGTTACAGGCAGAAAGGAAACATCCCTATATGATCCCAGCACTAAGTTTCAGCATCTAGCTGGGAAAGGAGTAGTGACTGCTCAGGGATCAAGACACTCACTTCAGCATCCCCTGAAGCTGAAACTGAGCTTCAGGATGATTGTTCCACAAGACCTAAGATTTCAAGTTTCAAATTACTTAATGGGAGGGAGGAAGCAGCCAAAAATGTCTTACTCCTTTCCTTACTGTGAGAAGAAACACATCAGCCACAAAACACACACTTCCCCTTCATTCACCCATCAGAATACCCTCAAATCTGCAGTGTGCGGATCCAGACTAAATTATTCAATTCAGTAACACCATTTAGATTAGATTTAGATGTGAAGAGGAGGCAATAAAAACCAACAACACAGATTTACACAAATACTTTCTAAAGCAAGCAAATATCTTATTCTCTGGTGCAGTCCAACAGACAGAGCCACAGAATTGGCTGCAATTAGGTCATCCCACGCTATCGCTAAGAAGATTTGACAATTTCAGATTTAAGAATGCTAAAAAAAAGTGGAAGTTCTGTATGAACACAGACTCACTGAAATATTTCAAAGAATTTTCAAAGAATAAACATTTGCTGAGATCCCACCTGGTACAATGAAAGCTTAATCTGTCCAATTCAAAAGAGAACAGAGCACTTAGAAAGAAGTTATGGATAATAAAACATACACATCAAGGTAACATTTTAAGACATTATAAAATACTTTAAAAGTTTTATCAGTTTTTGCTACAGGTAACCTGAAGCTTTTGCAGAGAACCCAAAGAGCCGGAATAAAGACATCAAAATTAAATGGTTCTCTCATTAACATATTACCTTTCTTGGACTGCAGATATCGCACAGCCCTTATCAAAGTAGGCCAGATCCGTCTCATTTCCCTAAGGTTAAGCCGGTGAACAGTACACAGAGTAATCATCGACTAAGGCATGGCCACCATTCAATGACAAATATAGCTCAAGCTATTTCTCATCTGTCCTATTTTTTTGGTAGGCTGCAATGTAGCTTTTTCTAGAAATCATCACAACTGGCAGCTGTGAAGATCCTGATGCCTTTGTCCTCTTACGCAACTCCTGGTGTTCCCCTTCTCCCCGAAACACATAAACCAAGAGATTACAGGGCTGCTGTCTGTATTTTGGGGCAGAGGGGATGGCTAAGCAATCTTCCCTGTAGTTATATTCTGAGACCACAGGCGACCAGAGGAAGAGGTGGGATCATTTTTCATTCATTTTAGTTGCTGGAAGGGGTGGGGGAAGGAATCAATACCTTTTATCATGGCCCAGTGCAGCCATCCCCAGCCCTGCTGGGGGCATCCTCTGGGACTGAAAAAGCAGGGAGAAAACTGATACCTCAATACCAACCAGCCTTAGCAGATGGCAAAAACTTCCTTTTGTTTTCAGAAGATTTTTCTTCCCTAGTTTTAAAAGTTACTTTCTGGGAGGTACCTTCATCCTGACCCTCACAACAGTCCAAGGAGATGAATCCCGATTTCATCCAATACTTTCATTATCCAATTTATGGGACGCAGATCTGGCATTGTTGTTGCCCCTCCATGGTAAACAAGTTCTACTAAAAGCAAAGCACACTGTGTTTTAGCTTTGTTTCCAGCTACCGTTACTCATTGTTTACTAACCATTATTCCCCAGTGAGCTGACAGGTTCTGCACTTCGTGAGACCAGGGTGTGGTGTTCCAGGCTCTCCCATTTCTAAGTCACTTCTGCTCTATATGCTACTATAATATGTACACGTGTGGAAAAGACTAGTTTAGCCTGAACATTTCTGCAAGGTCCAGAAAGCAGGCAAGACAAAGACAGTGTTAAATGCTTCTTCATGCGTCCTCCTAATCGTGAGACAATAAAAATTGTAAATAAAGACAACTAATCATCGGCTATGCCTACAGCTGTGCCTATCAAATCCTGAGTTCAGATACGTTTGCCCTGAACTTCTGAAGTAACTGGCTGTCCGTGATCCAAGATTACGGTGACGCAATACTTCACTGCCAGTTTCTCTTCCAAAAAGGAAAGTACATTGAAATGAAAGTGAGCACGAGGCAAGTTATGCTTACAACCAGCAACACTCAACCTTTTACAGTTGTTTTCCATCTAAGGAAGATTTGATTATTTGGCTACTAACAGAATTTCGATCTTAATCCCTGTACACTCACATCCACAACTCCAATATACAAATACCGTCCAGATGACAATACGGGAAATATTAATGTCTTGGGGTGCAAATTAAGATTATCACGTGAATGACTTTCCCATGTCCATCTAACTATTGTTAAGCCTCAGTTTCAAGTCCAACCCTCTCATTGTAATAAATTCATGCTCTGTGGCTACATATTGTCTCGGTTTGGGGGTGGATAATAGGGGTAGCAAATTCGGAGACATCAAGTAAAAAGATGTGAGTCTTCCACTGTAAACTCACCCTACAATCAGGATCAGACACTTAAAAAACTACTTATTCTAAAAGATGAGTGAAAACAGAGTCATCTCCGCAGTAGCTTTAAACATACCAAGATCACAAACAAAGCCGTCAGATCCCCACATCAGTGCAAGTACAAACCAAACAGTTCAAGCGCTCTTTTCATTTCAAATCATTCTTAAAGGCAGGAGGGGGAAAAAAAATCCCGAAGCATCCCAGCTGTCAGGTGAAGCAGCTTCTGCGGAGGGGGCAGCTCCGCACTGCAAGCGCATGACCAGAATATTTTATTTTCTAGCTTGGCTTTGATAGGAAAAAAATCCATAGAACCACAGGTGGTAAAACGTTAAATTAAGAGCGGAGAAGGAAATACATACATATATACAGACACACACACACTTATATATAGATAAAAGGTCGGTGTACCTTTAGCCCAGCACATGGGGAATGGGCTGCAGCCGCTTTTCTCCATGCAGCCCGCACCTGCCCGTCTCGGGGGCTGCTGCCCGGCCACCTCCAGCAGCCACATACACAGAGCGTGCTCGATGCCGGCCAGCTCCGGCACACAATGTCCCGATTCAGCGCTCCGGGCTCCTGCGGGGGGAGGCTGGAGCCGCCTGGACGTGCCGGATCCCGGGGAGAGGAGGGAGCCCCGGCCCTCCCCGGGGCGGTGCGCCTTCACCTGGCTGCGGGGGGAGCGCGGTCCCCCGGCCCGCCCGGAGCTCCAGCGCGCACCGCAGCGGGGAAGCCGCTCCGCTGCCTCATCTCCCCCCGCCCCGGAGCATCAACCTCCTCCTCCTCCTCTTCGTCCTCGTCCTCCTCCTCCCCGGGAGCGGTGCCGAGGCGGAGTGAGCCCTGCGGAGGAGGGCGGGCAGGGGCGGGAGGCGATTACCCGGCTGCCATTAATATGCTAATCCCCGTCTGCTGTCCGCGCCCGGCAGCCTCCGGTTCACCCTCTGCGCAAAGACGCAGCGCTGGAAATGCCGCCCAGCCCGGCTGCGGACCGGCCTGGCTTCGCCGCCGCTGATGTTCCTGTTCCCGGCTGCCCCGCACCGCCCCTTCCCTTCCCGCACCCTCGTTCTGCCCTCGCTTTTATACTTCTGTTGTGTCCGCTTACTGACACAAGCGCAAGGCATCCTAAAAGTGCAAAACTTCCCTATAAGCGCACGGGAACTTCCCTATAAACCCTGGAGAACTTCCCCAAACTTCAGCAGGAATTGGGGTCACACCCTCCATCAGCACTTGCCTCATTCCACGAGATTATGTATGGAAGAACCCCGGCAGCGCTGCTTTGCCTTGAAGAAAGCAAATATCGCAGCTCACGCCAGTCCTTACTCAGTGCCACATCCAGCCCCCTCTAAACCCGGGGGCTTCTTTATTCACTTCTCATCAGAAGGCAAAGGTCACCTCAAACATTCCTCCCAGATGGTGAACAGTCTTTGTTTCTTCTTAACTTTGCAGCACCTAACATCAAAACTGCTTAGTTTTCTTCTAAAATGGTGAGTATAAACAATGCAAAAGCCTATGTTTATAATAAACACACATCCAGGCAGAATGTGTATGCAGAAATAAAGCAAATACCCGTTTTACTCATGGCAAAGTATTTCACAAAAATTATACATAACTGATTCAGCTAAAATGCATATCAAAATCAACAGGAACAAGACTCACATTTATCATTAAAGCTCGTTATATATTCCATGGTAATCTCTTCTCACTCCCAGCCCTCAGCAGTAAGGCATAAGGCTTATCCAAGACTAGAACCAAAAGGGAATTAATCTAAAGCCAGCAGCCTTCAACTTAACCTATCTGCCTACTTGTAGCAGCATGCACTTGTCTACAGCATATGTTTAATTACCATTCTATACTGCCATCTCATTTCTCAGTATACTGACTGGCCTTGCAGAATTAGTGGTGTTTGTCAAAATACTTGATTTAAAAAAAAAAAAAAAAGAGAGAAGAAGAATAGAAGCAGCAACTGCATTTAAGTATTGTCTGCTTCTCTATTTAAACGAGAAAAAAATATTTACTGGAGGAAAAAAAAAAAAAAAAAGAGAGAGCGAGCGAGATTAGGCCACAACCAGGCCCATCAGATGTTCTGCATCACTGCTCAGGCACAAAGCTCTTTCTGGGGCTGAAGAAAGCCAAAGGGAACTGAAGACATGCCTGGGTGCCTTCCTCCCCCCATCACAAAGTTTTCCAAGCCCCTCAGTGCTACACAGACAGACAAACACTTCTAGCGACAAGGTCATTTATATTTACCTTCAATAAAAAAGCAAAACGTGCTACAGTAATATTTAAACCTCCAACTGCTGCAGTTGTGTGGGTACAGACAGGCTCGGTGCCTCTCTGGTTCACACTGCAGCTGGCAGGGCAGGAAAGCTGCTTTTACACATCCAGCTCTGCCATGGGCTTCCTTGGTGACCTTGAGCAAGTCAGACTTGTTTCCTTAGGAAAAGGAAAACTGCAGATACTTCTTCAGTTTTCCTTAAGATGGTTTGATCTGTGCTCCAGGGTGTAAAATAAGTGTTTCTTACATAAAAAGAAAATGTTGTCCAGAAAAACAGATTAAAAAATCAAGATGTAAAAAGGGGAAGGTCTACATTAAATTCTATTCATGAAAACAAAACCCTTTAAATATCAACTGGTAAGTGCATTGCCAAGGAGAGTTTTAATAAACAGAATGTGTGGACTCTCTGTATTCTTTACACTTTTAACAGATGAGCCTAATACAGATTATCAATCCAAGTGTCAAGAGATACTGCCTGCTCATATAATACCAGTATTATATCCATTCTTCTCAAGGACATACCTTCTTGTTTTTGTATTAGACTACAAAATGAAGGTGAAAACTAGGTACTTCATAGCATGAGAATTTTTAAATTCAATTTTAGAAGATATCCAGAATTTTAGACTCTCAATACGTGTTTTTTTCACATAAACCAAGTGCTTCCTCGATGCTAAGATTTTAAAGAAATACTTAATATCTATTGGTTACTCTAAGAAGCACACAGTAGACATATGCTCATTTTCTTCTTTCAAATAACATTATACTCTTTTTCTGCACAAAAAAAAAAGGACAAAATTTTAAAATTTACATTCTGGAGATATTCACAAACCCCAAAATTCCAAGTTGCAGGGAGGAAGGCAGGCAGGGATGGAGCAACAGACAAGGCACAAAGTAAAAAGCAAACTTAAAAAGTTAAACACATCTCTAGTACTCTTAATATCGAGTATTTACAACATTTTATAAATACTGCTCATCAAGTAGGTATATGTAGCATTTCTGTAAAGTAATCTTTAAGTAATGCCAATCAGATTATACCATTTACTGAGGTAAGAAACATCTGTCAGAAATTAGGACTGTGGAACAGGAACGTTGGTTCTTGTTGTGCAAGAAGCATTTGCTGACACACACTGATATTATCTATGTAGTAGTCTCTGTGTGAGCAATGATGATAGCAGCTATCAAAGAAAATCCTAAAAAATATTTACTAGAGAAAAAGAATGCTTAAGTTTTTACTAAGAACATGTAGGAGCACTGGCCATTTTCCTGAAGCACACATTCTAACCAGAAAAAAAGCTCAGACTACCCCAATAATAACAGACAGGCCAAGGTCAGCTAAGAAATGGCATTTTGCCCCAAGGAAATTCAAGTTTAGACTTTTCTGCTGTGACTATGATTTTGGTTGCTCAATTCCAGCCTGCTTTTAAAGACTACTGACTATCAGCATCAGCTTTTGGAAACCAAGGGGAGGCAAAAAGTCAGAAGCATTTTTTTAATTGTATCCAGGAATTCAGTTTTTATTTTAATTTTCCCTGCAGTGCTGTGCCTGTCTCCTATTGATGTTGCCTTCAAAAATCACAAAGCTTTGGGGAACTAAGGGTTTAAGAGTTTTGGTTTGGGTTTTTTTTTTGCCGTTGTTGTTGTTTTGGGGTTTTTGGGTTGTTTTTTAACGACTGGGAGACACATAAAAGGTTGTGTAATTTTTTCCACTCAAGCTTATCCAAACAAAAATACAGATCTAAAACACCCATCAGACAAACTGGCAAACCTTGGCTTTCTCCATGGTTATGTTCAGAGCCAGAGCTCCTTGGGGTGTCCCAGAGATCTCATCAGCACAGAACTGACCATGGTTTCTCCCTCAGTAAATGGCATCATTAGGAACTCTCTGTTATTCAACTGATTATTTTCACATCAGTTAATATCTATAGTCATCAAATCTTGATCAAACTGGCTGGCAATTTGGAGCACTGTTGGGAAGAGGTCCAGGACAGAACCAAACAGAGAACAGTTGTCCAAATTCCACTGCCCTGAGAAACAAAACTAAGCTCAGGATTTGAAAACTATGAAGAAAACAGATCGGTAACAGAGCAGTGTTGGACAGCAGAACAGAAATTTGCTTTTCAGTTACTCTTCTGTGACACCTCAGCCACCAGATGAACTTATCAGCAACAGAGATCTCCTCCAAGAGAGAAAAGAGCATCCCATTCACTTGTTTTAACAAAAATGATATATAGCCCAGAGTACAGCAATGACATCAGCATTAGGGCAGGAGGCACCTCTGCCCTGGAGACAGGATAAGAGAGTGGGGACTGTTCAGCCTGGAGAAGAGAAAGCTCCAGGGAGACTTAGAGCCCCTTCCAGTGCCTGGAGAAGGACTTGACAAGGGCACACAGCGATAGGACAAGGAGGAATGGCTATGAACTGAAAGAATATGTGTTTAAATTAAGTATTAGGAAGATATTCTTCACTATGAGGGTGGTGATACACATCTAGAGAAATTGTGGATAACCCATCCCTCCAAGTGTTCAAAGCCAGGCTGGATGGAGCTTTGAGCAACCTTGTCTGGTATAAGGTGACTGTGTCTGTAACAGAGGGGTTGGAAGTAGATGATGTTGAAGGTCCCTCCCAAATTAAACGATTTTGTGATGATGATGGTGATGCTTATTATTATTTTGGACTCAATAATTCATAGTCTTAGCCACTTCATGGGCTACTGTTTATCCCTCTAGTAATTACTAGAAGCTGAAGAACAAAGACATTATTTTGAAGGAGATCTGCATATTCATATAGGAGATGGAAGATGAGTTCATTGCATTCATCTTGCTGATAAAGTTTTCAAAGAAAGTTTACCCTCAGGACAAGTGCAGGACTTTTTTGGTAAAGCCGCAAATGCTTTCTACCACGACAGCTGCAGCCTGGAAAGCCAAGAGTGCCTGATTAATGTTGTAAAAATTATAACATTTTTATTGATCAAGTGACATTCTTCTGCATCCAAATTAATTTGCTTTCCATGTTCGTATCCAGAATTCCCCAAACATGCTGTCCAGACACTGTAACTGCACCATAATCTTCAATCATCTTCACTCCCTCGTTAGTTCTTTGTGTGTGTTTTTTCTAATTATTCTAATTATTATTTGGGTGTATGCATTATTTAGGAGTGGAAAATATTATCTACCCTAAGTTTCCCCTAGCCAAAGTCACACAAGCATCACCTTTGTTCACAGGAACTAAGGAGAAGTGGTGCGCAGCCATTACAACAAATCCAAAATGACAACTGACCTCTGCCTTACTCTAAACTCAGGTTTGCTAAGGCTCTTTTGGAAATCTGCCTTGGATTACCTGGTCTCTAAATCTATCATCCTTGCCCACAAGCAGCCCTTTTCCCCTCCCACCCACACCTTCCCTAGCTCAGTGCCCTCCTGAACACCCTTTGCCCAGTGGCACAGAGGAGAACAGGGTGATGGGCTCCATCCCCTCCACAGGTCTCTGAAGACTGAGAAGCTTTGTCATCATTATCCTGCCACCAGAGATGGTCTTTCTTATTTAACTGTGAGCATTCTGACAGGCAGAACTGAAAGAAAAATGATGTTTTACTTTGAGTGTCAAAATCCAAGCCTAGTTTTTCAACAGAAATGATTCAGCACAACTGAAAAGCAGCATCACCTCTGTGAATTAATTTTAGACTTTGCAATATGAGCAAACTGTAATTCCATGCTCCAGAATACATCAGGCCATTTTTCTCCTGAAGAAGAAAGATAGAGAGCACTTATATAAACTCATTCTAGAATATAAACTGAAGATCTCTGCTTAAGACATTCTTCTGGCAAAAAGTCAGTCCAATACTAAATTTATTGTTATATTTCTCCATCTGATGAGCTTAATAGTAGGATAATCTTTGGTATTCCCAAAAACTGCAGAGTTTTAAAACAACACTTTGTGACCTTCTGGACCACAATCACCTGTTTAGCCTTATGATCATTTGAGTTACATTTCAAAATAGTAGTTGACAAAATTCACCGGTTTTATTTTCAAATCTTAACCTATTGGTAGTAGTGAGGTGAGGAGCAAAACAGATCAGGGTGTTGGGAGAGAGCAGGAGGAATGCAGTGATAATGAGGTTTCCCATGCCTCCCCTTCCCAAGGGATCCTGTGATGCTGTGCAGCGGAGCAAACAGCACTGCAGCCTCCCAGCCTATGCTGTTAAGACACCAGATGTTAAAAGGACCACTAAGTTAACTTTATTTTTATTATTCCATAAATAAAGACTAGCCATTTTTTAAACCCATATGGGTTGTATTAGTTTTCAGGCATGAAAACTGTAGCAGATTTCCTTGTGGGTGGACTAAAGCCGCTCATCTTCACCCACTTCCTTCCATTTACTTTTTGAAGGCTTTACTGTAGAGAAGGATAAAGTCAATGCCATGAAAGCTGAAAAAGGTTAAAAATTATTCATTCCTTAGGACACTGATTCAAAATCTCTGTTTCTTCTTGTTCTAGGCCATTTACAAAAAAACCCGACCCAACAAAACCATTTCTATCCTCAAGACATCTTTGAGAAGTTCATTCACTATTCCATTGCTTAAAGCTAAAATCTGCTTCATGGAGACCTGGAGAGAAGAGGTAAAAAAAAAAAAAGAGAAAAAGTGAACCCTACACATAGTATTCCTTACTTAACTGCAAAATAAAATCTGATGATTCTGGTCTGTGACAGATTCACAGTGCTTATCAGTTTGGCTTCTCTGATGTGGGGTGACTGGAAAAGGAATGAGACAAAGCAATCCAAATGGTCACCAGAACCTTTCTTGACCTTATAAAACTTCCCTTTTTTTTATGGTGAAAACCTTCCATTTATGAGGTAAACACAGTAGAAGGTATCTGAAGGGGAAGGACTCTAGCCCTTTGATGCTGTTTAAAGGAACTGCATTCTGTGAGGATTACTTTTGTTCAGTGCAAGGGATCCATGAGTGGATCAGCTGACATTACAAATGTTTCTTCAAATCCACCTTTATCAATTCAAGGATAACGCAGAAATAATTAGCCACATCTTCTGACAGGGATATAGGAAAATGAAGTTGCTTATGGGTTAGCAAATCTCTTCAGTGTCTCTTCTCAGTGTATCTGAGCTGCTTTCCCTCTCATCTAAGAACCAATTACACAAAAGAAAGTAAGAAAGCTGTGCAGTCACGTAGGGCTCAGTGATTTACCAGATATGGTGTCATCTGGACATGCCTTCCTTGTCCTGCTTCTCCTCCAGATGCCAAATACAAAGTTAGAACAACAGCTCACCAGAACACTTTTAGTTGCACTTCTAGTTTTCAGCAAAAAGTTGTACCTGACTCCCAGTGTTACATAAACCACAGATGTAACATCAGCAACTCCTCAGACTCCCAAACTATTAAATGCCATTACAAACTGAATAAAACAGTAACCCATGACCTCACAATAATGCAGTATTATTCCATTTATATATGAAAACACATGGGTGGAACAGTTCATATCATATTTCTTAGTGAAGGATGAGCATAGCATAAATCCCTAACTCTTATAGCTAAAACAAAGAGATATTAAGGTTTAAAATTCCAGAGCCACAGAATAAATCAACAAGCCAGTGCTGATACCCTTCAAGTCTTATGAAAACAGAAAATTAAAAATTAATTATTAATTAACCTTTTAAAGTTTTATAACACAAACATTAAAGCTGCTCTTTTAACCAAGCAAATTCTGTGCCTGAGCTCTTAAGCAAAGAAAAGCGTATTTTTTTAAAAGGAAAATATTGGTTAATATGCATAAATCCCCCCTTCCCTTTGTAATTAGCAAAATTTGCATTGAAGCATTCCAAAAAATAGTTTGATGCTCTGTTTAGAAGAACCTCCAGTAGAGCCCAGGTGTCACTGAGCCTGTAAGCCACAGAAAATTCAACTCCTATTCACTTTAATCACCCCTCTACCTATTTTGTACCAAGAAGAGACACACACTTCTCAGGAGCTTTCAGTTATATCGCTGCTTCATGAGAACAGCAATAAACTTTCAAGGAGCAGTTCCTCAGGCAGTCATTTTATGCTGTTACAGGGAATCAAAGGTCATCCTCAGCTAACACAAAATCTTTCATTCAATGCAAAATCCACCACCTCAAATAGCCTCATTTGCTCCTCCAATTACACAAGACTGCACAGTTCTGCTGAACAAGTTCTGTTTACCTAGGAAAATGCCTGCAGAGTGATATCAAAGAGCTCAGAAACACAAGAACTTGTTGCTTCATTTTAAAAAAGGCTTCCAGGAGCTGACCACCAAATGCAGATCAAGTTAGTTGAGGTAACCAGCTGTGAAACAGGATGGAACAGCATTCAGTGTGTCAAAGGCAGCACACATGCCTTCTCTGCATGCTTTCATAGCAGTAAGTTGATGAGCAGACCAATGCATCCTCTGCTCTGTAGCTCCAAACTCAGCTGAGCTTTAAGTGCAGTAAACTTTAGCCACTGACTTGACAACTTGAGCACAGAAGAAAGCGCTTGGGTGAAGCTGAGAACACGTGTGCAGGAATGCTGGTATAAAAAGTAAAGTAGGCAAGACCAAGATACAAAACCAACTGATACAACTCGGAAAGAGATGTTTTGGCACAATCTTTCTTCAGATCTGAAGAAAGGATGTTAAATAAGTATCCTATGGCTTCAGATGGTAAACAAAACATCAAACAACCAAAAAAACCCTTTCTGATCACAGCCTTAATGACCTACTTCACCAAACATCACAGGGCCAACACTGTCAGCCTGTAACAGCATCTGACAGAGCCAAGAGCTCACCTCTTGTGCAGTTCTGAGCTGCAAAACACAGCTTCCAAAAATCCTCTGGTACTGCTCTTCACAACCGCATGTGATGCATTTTAACCAAGACTCAGTACTAAAGCTTTTAAGTGAACATGACCTAAAAAAATAACAATCAGTGAATGCATAAACAGAAGAAGAATATAAACCCTGTCCTGCCACACAGATGTGAAGAATAAGTGGCATAAACTTAAACTGGGAGTAGGGAAGTTCAAGAACCCTGAAATAAATGCATAGTAAGAATTTTTACATTGTAGAAGATGATGTGAAACTGTCATTTTAATAGGTTAAATATCTTCAAGGAATGACTTAAGTTACATCTCTCTTGGGGTAGAAGGGCAGAATTCCTTCATCCCCTCAAGTTTTGAAGGACGCAGGTCATTAGACAAAGCCTGATCACTGTCCTTAAAATTTCTATTTAATACCCTATCTTAAGGAGTTCTGTATAAAAATCTCAATAATTATGTTACTGATGTTTCCAGAACCTCAGTGGTAGTCACTGCCTCTAACATCTCACTGTATCATTTGGCTCCCTCACCCTTCTCTATAATAAAGCCTCAAATTTCAGTAATACCTTTTACTCCACCTCTTGGAGGACATGTAGATGACCAGGAAACAGTCAGCAGGAATTTCAGTGCTCTTCAATCAATAATTTTTTACTGGGACTAAAAGCCTTAGCAGCATTCTAACCTTTCCTTAGTATCATAAAATACCCTGAGTTGGAAGGAACCCACAAGGACCATTGAGTCCAACTCCTGGCCCAGCACAGGACAACCCTAACCTGTGCCCGAGAGTCCTGTCCAAACACTCCTGGAACTGTCAGTCTTGGTGCTGTGACCACTCCCTGGGGAGCCTGTTCCAGTGCCCAACCACCCTCTGGGTGAAGAATCTTTTCCCAATATCCAACCTAAACCTCTCCTGACACAGCTTCAGGACAATCCCTCTGGTCCTGTCACTGTCACCACAGAAGAGATCGGTAGTAGAGATCAGAGGTATTAGTTAAGCTGCTCTTCAAATCCACGAAAATTTGCTCCACTAAGACATCTGAAGACAATGTGAATCACAACATAAAGTCTATTAATCCTGGAAATACAGTTCCACTATTTCTCTGCATTAAGCCTTTCACAGAAAGTGTTATCACAGATAATTCTCACAGACTGCCATGAAAAAAAAAACCCCAAAAAACATGTGAAGCCATTCTAGTAAATCATCTGAATGGACAGTAACTAGAAACTTTAAAGATCTTCTTAAAGGAGTAATTAGTGCATGAAGATATAATCTGGAAAACATCTTTGAGCCAGAATTAAACAATGCAAGAAATTGTTAGGACATTTCACATCCATCTCAAGTGTAATTCCAGCCTACTAATGGAAGCATAGGCATTTAACAGCCCACTTCTGTTATCCTGACCTTTCATCAGAGTGAATTCCTAAGGAAAAATGTACTGGCTAAAAGAACAGATTTTGTTGTTCTTAACTCTGACCCTTCTATATGAAAACCTGAAGAACATCAGCTATATACCTGACAAAATAATTTTTGCAGTTTTTCGTATCCAAATTAGAGATCCCCAGGGAAAAGGCCTGTGAGAGACACCATAGCTATCGTAAGGTGATGGGATATTTTCTTAAATATGTTCTTAAACTCCTGAAAATAAAAAAGGGACCGGGTACGGGAACCATAGGTAACAATTTTTATTATTACTTCCTTTCTTCTGCTGAGCAAACAAAGCCAGCACAAATAAGTTATGAGCTAAGAACACAAGGAGAGCATTCAAACCATACATTAAGAGATGTCAAGGATGTAAAACTAAACTAAAGGAAAGATCATATAATCCTTTATTTATGGTCATTTTAGGCGTAACTTACAACAAAATAGTTGATTAAAGTTCACCGTGCAATGTTTTTCCTCTTGGTTCACTGTAGTCAGTGACGTTCCTCTTCCAACAAGCTCATGTGTATTTTGGGAGACGATCCCAAGCCACTCCCAGCCCAGGTCTTGCAGAATGAAACACACACATTTGGTATAAGCCAACTACACAAGATCCAGCTTGATATTCAGATTTTTTTCTTTCAGTCACATTGTAATCCCCACCCTTCCTTTACTCCATAGCTGTTGCTGTGAAAACCCTGGGTAGTAACACACTTCCAAGACTACAGCAAGCAGTTACAGAAATTCCCAGAAACTGCACCTTCTGGGGAACAGTTGTATAAAAACAGAGCGAATGCATCATGGGCATCAGCACAACAGACTAAAGAACACGTATTTAGGTACCATGATTATTGGACTTTTCAGTTTGCCAAATTGCATCTTCTCCTTAAGTAATTCTGCATCAAAACAAGACACATTCAGTGACTGCCACTGAAGGTTGTGTGCTGTAAAGGAGCAACAGAATCTCATTCCCAATATCCTGATGCCCTGATTATAGCTCACTGCCCTCCATGTGCGAGGCTGGCTCTGCTCTGGATTTTTCTCCTCTAAAAGAAGATAACATGAATTCTCCAGTCACTCTTAGCAGATACACATCCCCTAACTTACCTATTCAAAAACTTTTATGAACCAAAAAACCTGCTACTAGGAAAGTAAAAACAATCCTGACATTCCTAACCACTTACCAAAAAAACCCTTTTAAAAAGTCCTTCTAAAATTTGCAACCATACAATATCACATTTTTGTACATTGGAAGAGTCCAGTGATGCCTGAAGTGGCCACCTAAAAAACAGAGGCTACACAAGAATAAGGGAATAAGGGTAGGTATTTATTTGAAAGACCTTCAGAGGTTCACCCTGGGGAGCACCAGAGGCTCCTACCAAAATTGGACCCCAAGATGGACAACAGGTCACAAGTTCTTCACACTTTTGGAAGTCTGGTTCATTTGCATATCAGAGTCAATTCTCCAATTAAACATTCAGTTAATGATGCAGTTTTCCCAAGCTCACCCCTTTTTAGAGGCTTTGGTTTACACATTTTGGACCTAGGGTGGTCCGAGTGTCCTTGCAGAGCAGGCCAGGAGAGGCTTTATTATGTCTACCTAGCATGAGAGAGCAGAAGTGAACAGGCTACAATAAACTTCAGAGTTACACACTAGGCAATGCAGGATTTCCAGAACTATGGAGGTTAAAACCTGAGGCATCAAGGTACGCTCCACGCCCTCGTCCACATCAGCAGGACACACAGTGAACAGGACTGGGCCCAGGGG